>CM042170.1:54408103-54448814 GCA_023376005.1 Doryteuthis pealeii
GCCGCGCGCACACGAGCAGATAAGGCCATTATGAGGGCCACGATTATACGCAGGGCGGTTACTGTCTAGTATGAACATAAACCACGGTTTGCTTCGAAACACGAAGAGTAATGTTTCACATGCGGAGTTTCTGAGCACAGTAAGTCTTTTTAGGTGCAATCAGTAACCAAAAGGTTAACATTATGGAGACATCTTGTGATTGGGTAAAAGCAATGTCTTTTCTGTTGTTGTTGTTGTTTTTGGTTTTGTTTTGTTCTTTTTTTTGATTTTGTACCTTCCTCTGTGCAATTCTCTTTGAAGGCCGCGGGTAAAAACAGTGCCATTTTTTGTTACGCGAGCGACATAGAAGTTACACGAACTTATGAGATGGCACATCTATCAAGTAGAACGTTCGGACGAGAGACATGAGTGGAGATATGACATTCATCGATGCTTTCTAGTTAATAGAATTTAATCTCGTTTTGGTCTTCTTTTTTTGTTTTTGTCTTGTTTTTCTTTTTATTATTTTTTATTTTCTACTAAGCGTATTTATTGTGTGGGCCAAAAGGCTCTGCGAGAGAAAGTTTAAAGCGTCTAATCGGATTAGGGGAAAAAGAAGAAAAGATAGTCTATGTGATTGTATGGTGTCGGTATCATGTGGGTCGGGTGTGAAAGAAGAAGAAGAAGAAGAGGATGATCGATAGGATGATGTGAGAGAAAGGAGAAGAGGAGAGAAGAAGAGGAAAGATGAAGAAGAGAATACAAAGAAGAAGGAAGACCAGATGCATGATGAGAAAAAAGGAAGGTGATAAAGAAGATGAAGAAGAAAAGAAGAAGGAATGAAGAAGAAGAAGAAGAAGAAGAAGAAGAAAGCATGATGATGAGTGAATAGATGATGATGTGAGAAGAAGAAGACGACAACAAGAAGCAAAAGAAGAAGAAGAAAAAAACGAGTAGAAGAATGATAAGATAGGAAGAGGATGGATGATAAGAGAAGATGATTGAGAAGATGAAGAAGAAAAGAGAGAAGGATGATGATGATGAGAAGAAGGAGAAGAAGACGAAGAGGATGATGATGATGATGGATTGGAAGAAGAAGAAGAAAAGAAGAAGAAGAAGCAGAAGAAGAAAAGAAGTGGAAATGAAGGAGAAGAAGAAAAAAGAAAAGATGATGATCGATGATGATGATTGAGAAGAAGAAAAAGAAGAAGATGAAAAGAAGATGAGAAGTGGACGGAGGTGTTGTGAGAGAAAGCGACGAGAAGAAGAGAAAGAAGAAGGACAGAAGAAGAAGAAGAAGAGAGAGAAGAGAAGAAGTAAGATAAAATTTTACTCTGATAACTAATTATTGCTGGTGTCTCAATATGTTTGCGAAATGAGGAGGTTTTTTTGCATTTTACCTGCATGATGCTTGATGCTATGTTCCAAAATGGAGGACGAAGCTTAATAGGATCTATAGTAGTCTTTGAGTACCGACAGAATTTTCTAGAAAATAGACTTTTTTCTTCTGTTTTAGAGAATTTTGATATTTAAATAAAAGTGAAAAATCAACCAACCAATGTACGACAGGCTAAACTTCGCCAAATCGGTCCGGAAATTCTAAAACATATTACTGGGCTGACCCAGAAAAAACAGAACCCAAATTATTTATTTATTTGCCCCATTAAACTAACCCTAAATCCACCGCCGACACTGTGACCCCTAACTCCTAAACCTATAGACCTAAGCCTAGTTAAAACAACAGTTTTATTAAACGTTGTGGCGATTCTGTTTTTTTCTGTGTCCTGTATCAGAGGTACGCCAGAAACAGAACCCAAATCTAAATTTATCTGTTTTCCCATTAAACAACCCTAAACCAACCCCTAACCCTAACCTCCTATAAGCCTAACCTAAACCCCCCTAGTTAACGAATTAAGTTTTATTACACAATTTATGTTGGGTCTGTTTTTTTCTGGGTCACCCTAATTTTCGACCGATTTGCAAGTTTAGCCAGGTGTTTAGACAAGGGAGATCGTTTCTAAATGATTGTAAGCAGCAGCTAAACCCAACACCATGACCCTAACCCCCCCTCTTCCCCTCGCACTCTCGCTACCTACAAAATTAAAACTACTGTATAGAAGCCTCACTAACTTAGATAACTCCTTCACTTGTTTCGAATAACAATATGGGAGAAACAATCATTAACCCAAGGCATTGATCCATATCCAGTCCTACTCTAACACACCACACACAACACACAACACCCCTCACACACACACATATATAATATATATATATATAAGAGATTTAATCCAAACTTGGTAGTAGGGATGATTCTAATGTGGATTTCTAAAGATACACTGTTATATTGTAATGATCAAGTATGTATAAATACGAGTGAAGTGCGTTTTAAATCACTAAAGAGCGCTCAATGTCTAAAAAACTTTTAGATTATATACAGAGCAATATTTATCATGAGAAAGGAAAGGAAGAACTCAACAACCCGTAATTCCATAATGAATTTATTTCACGACACACGAAAAATTGGGCCTTTATAAATCGTACAGTTGATTTAATATAGCTCCCCAAAATCCAGTCTCATCAGATGGGTATCAATTTAGATTTAATAGGCCCCAATTTTTGGTCAAATAATTATTATGAATTACGGTGTTGAGTTCTTCCTTCGCTTTCTCTGTATATATTATTATATATATATATAGCTATATATATATTATATATATATATAATAAGTAAATATATAATATTATAATTATATATATAATATATTAATATATATAAGATAACATATATAAGGTTTTACATTCTATTTAC
Organism: Doryteuthis pealeii; assembly: GCA_023376005.1. Taxonomy (NCBI): domain Eukaryota; kingdom Metazoa; phylum Mollusca; class Cephalopoda; order Myopsida; family Loliginidae; genus Doryteuthis; species Doryteuthis pealeii. The sequence goes on from CM042170.1 coordinate 54,410,894, forward strand.
TTAGGTGACAAGAACAATCACAACCATATTGGTATTCATCGCGATGCAATCATCAGGTGAAGATGTTTCAAATGGCATTTGAAACATCTTCCCTGATGATTGCATCGCATGAAACCAATTGGTTGTGGATTGTTCACTCACTTGTCACCTAATAATAGATATGTAAAACCTTTATAATATTTATCTTATTATATTATAATAACAGCTCTATTTTATATTGAGCACTCTACCAATAATACTAAATTTTGGTACCCATTCCCAGCAAAAGCTGTAACAAGTTAACATCTCACACACTATATATATATATATATATATATATATAGTATATATAAGATTTTTGGATGTTTGTTTGTTTATGAAGCATTGTTGATAATTATTATTTATATTTTGCTTGAAGGCATTATAGATGATGTATCGGCATAAAATTCGATATTATAGAAATAATCTTGACAAGGTGAATCCCAAGCAAAGTTTGAATGCTCGCTATGCAGAAACACGTACACAGACTGTTTCGACCTTATTACAGTTCTTCAGCGATGTATACTAACGACTCCCCTCCGCACAGGAACGAAACCGGACTTCACAGCATAGTCAAAGACCATATCCGTTCGGCCGCCGGTACATAGCGAAAATCCTGGCGAAATATATATATAATATTCCCCGCGATATATATATACTATATATATATTATATTATATATATATATATATATATATTAGCCCGTAGACCCCCCAACCTCTTCTTGTTACCCTGACAACCCATTAACACGAATAAATCCTTAGAGATATTTCAACATTATGGAATGTAGGAATTATCTTTGTTTATAAGAGAGAATATATCCCGAAGCTTGGATTTATAATTTATCTCTGGGTTTGGGTTGCGTCATCATGGTAAATGGACGGTTAGCAAGCTAGTTTCGCAAGTCCATTACTACTTGAAATAGGCGAGTTCGATCCCTCGGCTGGACACCCATAATTTTCGACCAAATGTGTAGTCCTAACCCGTGGGCGAAGCGGATTGGGTAAATAGAAGTCCATCACGCTGTATAGTTAGGAAGCTAATCTACAGATCCATTTAATAACTGAATAGTTGATTCGTCCCCGCTGGATGATTATCCGGACATACATACAACATATAACTGGCCATCATCGTTTCGTATATAAATCAAAAACTTCAATTATTTTTGTTCTCAGAAAGCAAGGATTTGGTGATGTGTATATATATATATATATATATATATAATATACTATATATATTATTTATATTTATGTGAAGGCAATTATAATGCATGATCGCATAAATTCGATAATTATAGAAATAATCTTCACAGTGATCCGGCAAAGGAATGGGCTCGCTTATGCAGAACACCGTTAGACTGTTTCGACTTTATTAAGTCTCTTCAGCGATGTATAAACCCAACGACATCCCTCCGACAGGAATGAAACTGGAACTTCAACCAGGCATAGTCAGAGACCATTCCGTTCGGTCCGCCGGTACACAGGAACAATCCCTGCGAAATTAACCTGTCAATGATATACTACAACGCCTCTACCATGCTTCTATAAAAAACAAACATCCAAAAATCTTATCTATATATATAATATAATATATTATATTATATGAAAAGTGAATGGAATGAATCCGACAGTATGAATTAAATATTTTAGAAAAAACAAACAAATGATGTATAACATTCGGCTGAACAGAAATCTGTTTCGACCTTTTATTAAAGCTGTCTTCATCAAGAGCGAATGTTTGTGATAGACACAGAGACGGTGCTGAGTAAACGTTGTATGGCAAAATCTCGTGATAAATCTTTAAAAGAAATTCCTCAACAAGAACGAAAATAACTGTAATATTATTTCTTTACTTCCTGATTTTACTAAACAGTTAAATAGGAAAATTTACCAATGGAAAGGCGGGAGTAATGGAAAATGATGGAAGGTTGGTTTTCAAAGCTGTTTCTAATTTTTCAATCACTACGCGCCTTCTGTTCAAATCTTTTTATCTGAATTCTATTTCAGTTTTATTAGCCTTCTAATTTAATATATTTTATTATATTAAAAAGTTAAATACTTGCATAAGGGTGCATATATTTTGCCTAGTTTTATATGAAATTATATATATTTACTTTGGTGTTATCTGCTTTATTTTGTAGTTTTGAATACCGCGAGCATACAGATACATACATACACACCAACTGCCTTTATATATGTATAAGTTTTCCAGAATACATACACACCAACTGCCTTTCATATATGTGATACGATTTTATCGGGACATACATACACACCAACTGTCCTTTATATATGTATCAGATTACATTTGGCCATTTACATACACACCGAACTGTCCTGTTTATACTATGTATAAGGATTCAGTCCGACATACAATAACAACACCACTGTCCTTTATATATGTATAGCGATTACATTTGGACTACCATACACACAAACTGTCCTTTATTATGTATAGATTACATTTGGACATACATCACACCAAACTGCCCTTTATATATGTATACGATTTGATGCGCGGACATAACATACAGCACCACTGCCCCTTTATATATGTATACGATTTCATCCGGACATACATCCACACACGGCCCTTTATATTGTTAGAATTACATTTGACCATACAGTACACACCAAACTGTCCTTTATATATGTATACGTAGCTCACTCATACACACAAACTGACCTTTATATTGTATAGATTTCATCCGGACATACATACACACCCAACTGAGCCCTTTATATATTGTATAAGATCTTCATAAGGACTACCATACACACCAACTGCCCTTTAGTATAGTGTATAGATTTTTATCCGGACATACTACACACCAAACTGCCTTTATAGCCTAATGTATAGATTTCATCCGGACATACATACAGCACCAACTGTCTTTATGATGATGTATACGGATGTTCATCCGGACAATAACATACACACAAGCTGCCCTTTTATTTGTACTAGGATTTTATGCCGGACATAGCATAAACAACGCAACTGCCTTTATATATGTATAGATTTATCCGGGACATACATCACACCGAACTGTGCCCTTTAATATATGTATAGATTACATTTGGCATTTAGCTACACACAGAACTGTCTTTATATATGTATAATAGTATTTCATCCGGACATACATACACGACCAATGTCCCTTTATATATGTATAGATTTCCTCCGGAATATATAACACGACCAACTACCCTTTATATATGTATAGAATTTCAATCTGGACCATCATACACACAACTACGGCTTTATATATGTCATAATTTCATCCGGACATACATCCACATCAACTGCCCCTTTATATATGCTATAAGATTACATTGGACATAACATACACACAACTGTCCTTATAATATTATAGATTTCATCCGGACATACTCACACCACTGCCCTTTATATATTTATAGATTTTATCTCGGACATACTATACACCACCCACTGCCGCTTTATATATGTATAGATTTCATCCGGAGCATACATTACACCACCAACTGTCCTTATATATGGGATAGATTTCCATCCGGCATACATCCACACCAACTGCCCTTTATATATGTATAAAGAATTTTATCCGGACATAATACACACCAAATGCCCTTTATATATGTTATATGATTTTATCCAGAGCATACTATAACCACCACAACGGCGCCTTTATTATGTATAGATTAACTTCGGACTACATACAGCACCAACTGCCTTTATATAATGTATAGATTCAATAAGGCCATACATCCACCCAACTGCTCTTTATATATGTATATAATTTTATCCGGCATACATACACACCAACTGCCTTTATATATGTATAGATTTCATCCAGACATACATACACACCAACTGCCCTTTATATATGTATAGATTTTATCGACATAATCCACACCAACTGCTCTTCTATATATGTTATAGATTTTATCCGGACACTCATCCACACCAAACTGCTCTTTTAACATGTATAGTTTTCATCCGGACATACATACACACCAACTGCCCCTTTATATATATAGGATTGTTATCAGGACATACATACACACCATAACTGCTCTTTATATATGTATAGATTGTCATCGCGGACATACATACACACCAACGCCTTTATATATGTATAGATTATATTTGGACATTACATACATCACAAAACTGTCCTTTTATATATGTATAGATTTCATAAGCTGACATACATCACATCCAGCCTTGCCCTTTATAGTATGTAATATACATTTCAATAAGACATACATCACACCAATCCCTTTATATATGTATAGACGATTTTATCGGACATGACATACACACCAACTGAGGGGGTAGCTCTATTTAATATGGTAGTAGATGTTTGATCCCGGAAGTAGCGAGGATACACAACAGAACTGCCCTTTATATAATGTAATAGATTTATCCGGAGACATACATACACACCAACTGCCCTTTATATATGTAATAGATTTTCGGACATATATACACATCCACACTTGCCCTTTAGATATGTATAAGATTTTACCCAGGACTATTACATACACACCAACGTGCCCTTTATATATGTCTAGGTTTTCATCCGGACATATCATCCACATGGACAACTGCTCTTTATATATGTATAGATTTTATCCGGAGACATACATACACAACAACACTGCCTTTATGATATGTATAAATTTTCATAAGGACATACATATCACACCAACTGCCCTTTATTATATATAAGAATTTTATCCGGACATACGATACACACCAACTGCCCTTTATATATGTATAGATTTTAATCCGAGGACAATACATACAAACTGCCCCCATGTTATATATGTAATACGATTTTATCCGGACATAGCATACACAGCGCACTGGCCCTTTATATATGTATAGATTACATTGGGACATACATCACACAAACTGTTTCCTTTATATATGTATAGATTTCATAAGGCATACATCACACAACTGCCCTTTTATATATGTATAGATTATCCGGACATAATATACACATCACTGCCCATTTATATATTGTATACGATTTTATCCGGACATACAGGGACACAAACTGCCCACTTTCAGTATATAGAGAGATTTCATCCGGCACATACATACACACCAACTGCCTTTTATATATGTATGATTTCAACTCCGGACATACATACACACCAACTGGCCCTTTATATATGTATAGACGGTTTCATCCGGACATACATGGGCCGGCGGAACGGCGGGTTCGGCGGGCAGACCGCGCGCAGTCACAACCAACTGCCCTTTATATATGTATAGATTTCATACGGAATTACATACACACCAACTGTTCTTTATATATGGTATAGATTTCATCGCGGCACATAGACATCCACACCCAACTGTTCTTTTATATGTAGTAGATTTTCATCGACATACATTACACACCAACTGTCCTTTTACTATAATGTAATAGATAGATTACTGCCTCGGTTTTTATTTTCTATCCACCCGTCCCCACCCCACCCACCCCTTCGCCAAAATGATGATATTATCATAACAGGTAGATGACACCATTTCTGAGTAAGATTTAATGCGTGAATTACCGTGATAAATCTGTCATCCGGCCTCTGGCGTTTTTCATATTGCAGTAGGGACGGATTAGTGACCTCGTTGGTTCGGTAGAACGGTATCTAACTTTGAATCAAGTTAAATCTACGTGAGTCACCAACATTCTCACATGTAGGTCAGACAATTTTTTGTTTGTTTTAGAGTTACACAAACACACACACAAACACACACACACACACAATCACATATATATATTATCATATCATAATAATATATAGAATAAGATATAATGAAAAACAAACGATGTTTACAACTGAAATAGGCTCATCAGAAGAGAAAGTGTGCAAACCCGTTTTCGGGGCCAATTCTCTTGACGTTTAAAAAGCAACATTTTTTTGATTAATTCCAACGTTGACTAGCTCGTTCTGTTTTACTACGGTCTTTTCCCGTCTTATTTTTTGTTGATGACCGACACCACGTGCGGTTGATACATTGAATAGAATGCAATAGGTCCTCATATATAGTTGCCGGATGGGCCCGAGTGTTGCTTTTTTAAACAATCCTCGCCAAGAGAATTGGGGCGCCGAAACGGTTGTGCACTCTTCTCTATCCTGATGTAGCCTCAGAATTTTCAGTTGTAAAAATCGGTTTGTTTTTTTCATTTATATCTTTATTCATAATGTGACTTAATTTTCCATTTTATTTTCATATATACGCTATTATATTATACTATATATATATAATATTATATATATAGTACATATACTATGATAATAAGTTATATATGAGGTTCACATAAAACAACAGAATGCGGTTTAATTTTTCACATACGTGGCTTTACAGCCGACCAATTTTTGGAGATATGTGCTTAATTGAAGTCATACCTAATTTTGGAAAATTAGATTAGTTAATAATTACTGAATTTAGGGCGGGGCCAGTAATATTGTTCAATATGTAAGGCTAAACAAATCGAGAAAACATGTCAATCCCTGAATGTACATTTCGACCTATTAGGCGTCTCATCATCAGCAAAGTATAGACATGTCAGCTTGACAGTCGAGGGTTTCGAGTCACGCACGGAGCAGTTCCCATGTCTATAATCTCGTGCGGGAAGAGTTTGGTATATATTATATATATATATATATATAATATAATGTGTGTGTGTGTGTGTGTGTGTGTGTGTGTGTGTTTGTGAGTATGAAGTGTATGTGGCATGTGTGTCTGTGTGAGTGTGCTAGTGTTGTATGTGTAAGGTTAAAATCTGCACGTGTGTGAGTAAATCAATAAATCCTTAGCATTATCGTGTTAAAAGAATTTATTTGATAATTATATAATATATATATTATATATATATATATATATACATATATATATATAGGTATATATTTTATATATATAATATATATATATATATTTCGTTTGAATCTCTTTTAATCTGCCAGTGCTTAACGTGACGTTTTTTCTCCTTAATCACTGTGAACAGTTCGGCTGAGTCAGGCTACGAACTTATTGATCCATTCAGGGGTTATTGGATATTCTATGTGAGTAAAGCAACACACACACACACACACACACACACACACCAACACACACACACAATATATTATATATACTATATATATGAACTCGCACATGATAATAGTCCTATGAGGCTGTGGTGACAGCAGCTTTTGCCTACTGTAAAGAACTTTATTTCAAGTATTGTTGAATATATATATATATATTATATATATATTATATTATATATATTACGTATTATATATATATAATAAGCCGAATTCGATATATATATTTACTATATATATTATATGCTTATAGTTATGTGTGTGTGTGTGTGTATGTATATCTATATTATCTCTGTGTGTTTGAGTGTCTGCAGGATGGCAGTCTGTTCGAATGTCCCTGTCGACAATCACGCAATACATAGATATATGCTTTTCGCTGAAGGCATTTGTATAGGTAACACATACCTATTTCCAAGTATACTTCGCACGTGCGAAAGAAGAGAAGAGAGAGAGCATAGAGAGAGAGACAGAGACAGAGAGAGAGAGAGGAGAGAGATGAGGAGAGAGGGGGGGAGAGACAAGAGAGGAGAGACAGAAGACAGACAGACCAGAGACAGAACGAACAGAGACAGAGAAGAGAGAGAGAAGAGGAACAGAGAGAGAGCGACAGACAGACAGACAGAGACAAGAGACGGGCAAGACGGACAGAAGAAAGGATACAGAGGAGAAAATAGAGAAAGATACAAAGACAGATAGAGGACAGTGAGATAGACAGGGATATACAATAGATAGTCAGAGAGAGAGAGAGAGAGAGAGAGAGAGAGAAGGAGAGGAGAGAGAGAGAGGGAGAGAGAGAGGCAGCCAGACAGACACGACAGAAGAGGGCAGGAAAAAAGGGATACAGAGAGAAAATAGAGAAGATAGAAAGACAGATAGAGAGAGCAGTGAAGATAGCCGAGATATACATAAGATAGTACAGAGAGAAAGAGAGAGCGAGAGAGAGAGGAGAGAGACGTAGAGGCAAGACAGACAGACAGACAGAGGGCAGAAGAAAGGGATACAGAGAGAAATAGGGAATGATAGAGAGACAGATATAGAGACAGACAGATGTATATATATATATATATATATATAATATATAGATAGATAGATAGATAGTCAAATAGAGAGAGAGAGAGAGAGAGAGAGAGAGAGAGAGAGAGAGAGAGAGAGAGAGAGACTGACAGATAGGCAAGACACAGAGATACGACAGGGGGGAGACTGAAAAGAAAAAGAGAGACAATGATGGGGGTGGGGCCTGGAAGGAAAGAAAGAAAGTCAAGAAATGGTTTGGTTTAGTGATTTTGTTGTAAAGTCAACCAACCTTTGTTTTATTAAAGATAGGGGTGTTTTTTTTTTAAAGAAAGAGATGAAAAAATATAGAAAGAGAGAAAGAGAAATAGAATATAGAGACGAAAGAAAGAAAGAAAGAAAGAAAGAAAGAAAGAGACAGATAACGGGTGTGGGGATTGTTCGATAACATTTATTAGATAGATAGAAATTAACACACACACGGTGATAGATTGGTAGAAAGAAAGAAGGAAAGAAAGAAAGAAAGGAAGGAAAGACAGGCAAAATGAACACGGTAGACTGAGGAAGAAAGAATGAAAGCCAGTTAGAAGAAGAAAAAGGAAAGAAGAATGAAAGAAAAAAAAGCAACAAACAACAAGAAAGAAAGAAAAAGAAGAAGAAATGAAAATTAAAAAAGAAAGAAGAAAATGAAAGAAAGCAAAGAAAGAAAGAAAGAGGGAAGAAAGAAAAAGGGAAGAAGAAAAAGAAAAAAGAAAAAGAAGAAGAAAGATGAAAAGAAAGGGGAAGAAAGAAAAGAAAGAAAGAAAGAAAAAGGAGAAAAAAAAACAGCAAAAGAAAGAAAGAAAGAAAGAAAGAAAGGAAGGAAGGAAGGAGGAAAGGAAGGAAGGAGGAAAGACAGGAAAATGAACAGTAGACTGCGAAAAGAAAGAATGAAAGCCAATTTAGCCAAGAAAGAAAAAAGAAAGAAAGAAAGAAAAAGAAACAACAAACAGAAAAAAGAAAGAATGAATGGAAAACAAAACAGATAGAAAAAGAAGAAGAAAAGAAAGAAGAAGAAAAGAAGAAAAACAGAAAAAAAGAAAGAAAGAAAAAAAGAAGAAAGAAAGACAGAGAGAAGAAAGCAAAGAAAGAAAGAAGAAGAAAGACAGAAAGATAATAGTTAAAACTTATGTGCTTGTAAAAATGTCGTCAAACCTTCGTTGTTTTATGTGCATTGCTTTGTATACGTCAGCCATTGTATTAATAATAATCCTGATGTAACATCAGCAGCAGCAAGCAGCAACAGGGGGCGTTAGTGAGAGTTATTACGCAAATCGGAAGTAGCGGTACTACTACTTCTGTTTCAACTATTGCTACTACTAATTACTTGAAAATCTAGCACATCTAACCTCGTTCCATTTTGAATTCATAAATCGATAACACAATTTGAATGTACTTCTGCAAATGTTACTACGTTTGTATGTGTCACATGAGAGCATTGCACTGGGGGTCCTTCTTCTAAAGGTCTTGGGGGAGGGGCGAGCAGGGCGTTCGATATTCGTTAACCATTAATTTTCTTTGAAAAATAAACAGTTTTTTTTTGTCTTCAAAAAACAAAACCCCTCAGATCTTACAATTCGGATTTACCCGGGGTGGCTTTAAGTAACATACAAAAACCATCAAAACATATGGATGCCCAAAAGGGACATAAAACACTCTTAAAGATAATTCTTCCTAGATACCAGATTGACAAAAGTCGTATTCTATTTATGTAACGTAGTCGTTCTTCGTTCTTTATATATGGGGCCGTTTCTTTCATGTGTGAACGACCCTTAAAATTAAGTTCTGTGGTAACCTATGCCGATTAAAAGCTCTACCGTAACTCTTGTCCAACAACTCATTTATTAGAACCGTGACAATCTGTACAACTAAGAGAGAGATAGAAAGAATTGTTTATAATAAGCAGAATTGGTAATCAATTAGATTTAGCGTAATACTTAGCTTTAAGTATTTACCCAACCTCGTCCACACACGAGCAGGATGTGACACAAGGTCAATTTTCTAAGCGGAGTTTAACAGGTTTGAATTCAGGGTTTTCCTTCTCCTAAGATCTGGCTGCTATACCAAGGTCAAAAAAGTCTAGTCTGCCCTTTTATTTACCATAGCCAAGGTTCTCCTATTAAAAGGTCTGGGCGGGGAGGACACTTTGATGCTACAGTTACCCTTATAATTTTCTTTGAAAAATAAACTTCCCTTCATCTCATTGCATTTTTTTATCATATATGTTGCTGAAGGCAGTGGCGAGGGTTTAGTGCCCCTGGGGTACGACGTTCAACTGACATTCTAAATGGGGAAGGTTCCAATTTTGGAATTTGGGGAGTTTTTGGGAGTTAAGGGTTAATTCCATGTCAAATTCATCCAGGCCAAGTCACGCACCTCCAAATTTGCCAGGGAAAAAGAACTTAAAGTCCAACCAATTTTAAGTTATTGATGATTTCTGTGTATTTCATAAGCAAAGATCATATCCCGATGTAGCACTGCATCTATGACAAAAGTTTTCTATTATTATTTCACATATATTGAAGAATTATTGGAAGATTACAGACGTGGCATTACATTTCACTTAGCGCTAATCCCTTGGGAAAGGTATGATCCTACTCTCTGCACACAGCTATGGGTAACATAGTCGGGGCAGACTGGCTCATTTACCTTGGTTAGGGCAACGGTCTACGGAGAAGAAAACTCTGAATTCAAACCTGTTGAAATCCGCTTAAGAATTGACGCCATTGTGTCCACATCCTGCTCGTACGGTAAGTGGTTGGTAAATATATACTACAATGAAGATGAAGCACACAATCATGAAAAACCTTATAAATAATACAAACTTAATGCTTGTTTGTCGTATATTTTTGAGCTGAGGCTTGATGTGAATAATTTTGATGCTTTCGGCACTGGTTGTGTAATATGATTATGTATAATCTTGTGTATGACTGGATCATTGTATAAACATAAACCATTTTGGCCGTTGTAATATTCCGGCTTTCCTCAAGTGTTTGTCCTAGTGTATCCGAAGCATAGGGATAACTAAACTGGGGAAATCAATTTTGAATAGATTGACTGTTTGATCCAACAAGCGTCGAAGAACTTTCGAAGATCTTATCAAGATAGGCGTGCAAAAATATAACGTCATAGTATTTTAATATGACAAAAGTTTGCTTCGACCCTCTGTTTGATTGATAGTCAATATTAAAATGATTTCCCGGGTTGGGTCATTACTAATTCAGATCCACAGGGACACCTGAGGAAGGCAGAGGATACAGCGGCCGAAACGTCTGCTTTTATAACATATTACAATAAGCTAAAAATGGAATTGGAAATGAATCCGACAATATGAGGAAATGATAAAGAAAAGAAAAGAATAGAATGGATAATAAAAAATGAATTTAACATCATATCTTACACTGTGTTTCGGTCAGTTCATCTGTGTGAAAATATTCCCGCACAACAGAGAAGATCGACCTTCATCAGAGTGAAGTATTCTTATTTAAAAAGTGTTTAAGAAAAAAAACAAGTGGTTAAAGTGAAGATTTTATTCATTCAAAATAAAATACTTCCTCTGATGAAGTCGAAATCTTTTCTGTGTGCGGAATTTTTCACACAGATGAACTGACCGAGAACACATGTGTAAGTGATATTGATAAATTCATCTTCTATTATCCATTCTATTCTTTCTTTTCTTTATTCATTCTTTTCTCTATTACAATAAAGATGAGTACAACAGTCTTGAACATCAAAAATTATTCACTCTCGCCGTGCTACTTACTCCCGACTACCAGCAAAATAATAATAATAAATAATAATAATAATGAAATATAAATAATAAAATTAAGACCCGACTAGTGTTGATTAACAAAAAAGAAGAACTTGTCACTGTGGATTTTGCAGTGTCCAGCAGAATCAGGGAGTGAAGCTTTAAGGAAAATAAAAAATTGAGCAGATATCTGGACCTTGCCAGAGAACTGAAAAAGTTATGGAACATGAAAGTGAAAAGTTATACCAATTGTAGGTTGGTGCATCTGGGAACAGTCCCAAAAGGATTAGAAAAGGGCTTGGAAAGTTTGGATAAGTCGAGGGAGGAAGGATTGAAACAATGTCAAGAACGATGCACTGCTGCAATCTGCAGAATACTCAGAAGGCCGTCTGGAGACCTGAGGGAGACGTTGCTGGTCCCACAAACTCCAGTGAAAGACCTCAGCGTAAACACTGATGTGAAAACTCAAAAGGAGTAAATAATACTAAATTATTCGATTTGTATATTATTTGTACAACAAACACACCCGTTAAATATTATTTCCTCGGTTATTTTTTTTTTAAGATGGAGACTTGATGTGAATAATTTTGATGTTTCGGATTTTCCCAGGTTTGGTTCATTATCTGCTCGGATATACAAAGGGACTGCTCGGATATACAGGATCACCCAGAGAAAGGCTGGAGAATACAGCAACCGAAACGTGTTTACATACTACAATAGACAGATGACAAACAGCCGAAAACATCAAAATTATTCCACTGCCGTTCAATTATAAAACAACTTATTGAAACAATTGGAGGCTAATGAGTTGAATTTGTTATCCGAATTTGAATTAGACGAAACGCTACTAAAGGATAATCCAAGTTAATCATGTGGATTGGGTTTGCAATCTGATGTTTTTAATCAGGGGGAACTTTTATGAACAAAGGAGATTTACATTTAATCGCAAATGAGGCAACAAAGTTGAGAACATTTAATAAAACAAATTGGGATTTTTTTTTACCATTAAACTGCCCGTCGAAATATCATCAGACAGTTTGTTGTTTCATTTTGACAAGAGAATGAGTTTGATTTGATTTGATTTAGACAATCATAAAAACCAGAGATTTGATGACACAACACACACACACCACACACACACACACCACACACAGCGCTACCTATCGCGCTCATCTCTCCCCCTCTCTCTTCACATCACAAACAACACACATATAAAAGCCATAGATTGACAGACACACACACACAACACCACACACACACATACATACACACCACACTCTCTCTCTCACTCACACACACACACACACAAACACATAGCCAGAGATTTGACTGGCAACACACACAAAACATCCACACACACACACACATCAAAGCCAGAGATTTGACTGGCACACACACACACACACACACACACACACAACACATAAAGCCAGAGATTTGATGGCACACACACACACACACACAACAACACACACACACATCAAAAGCCAGAGATTTGACTGGCACAGCACACAACACAACACATCAACCAGAGATTTGAACTGCACACCACCACACACATTCACACACCACATAAAAGCCAGAGATTGTATCTGGCACACACCTACACACAACACTCTCACTCACTCACTACACACACAACACACAACACACACAGTCTCTCCTCTCCCTCTCTCTCTCTCTCTCACACACACACACACACATAAAAGCCAGGATTTGACTGGCACACACAGCACAAACACTCACCACACAAGTCACATGCACACCACTCCTCTCTCTTCCTCACACTACACACCACATAAAAGCCAGAAGATTTGAATGGCACACACAGACACAACACACCACCACACACACACACTCTCTCTCTCTCTACTCTCTCTCCTCTCTTTCTCTTTCTCTTCCTCTCTCTATCACACACACACATAAAAGTACTTTTGACACACCTTGTATTCTGAAAAAATGAATGTTCCAGTTCATTGTTCATTTCTATCTTGGTAAAATTACAGCTTCAATCTCAATACTTTTATGAGCACATCTTAAATATATATATATATATATATATATATATATATATATACAAAGGTTTGCAATTTTTTTCTACCTTTTATCGAACCTGAGTGTCAGCCATTTCATCTGCGTTTTTATTTCATTAATTAGTTTTCAGATCATCTTTGCTTTTTGCGGCACACTGGCCTCAGGCTAGAATTAACGGGTTCAGGGAAAAGATGCAACGAATGCGACCGACTAGTTTTTTTTTTTATCGGCTCTAATCCTCAAACGCGCATGCGTGGCCAGCACACAGAGAGAGAGAGAGAGAGAGAGAGAGAGAGAGAGAGAGAGAGAGAGAGAGAGAGAGAAGAGAGAAGAGAGAGGGGGGGCGGGATAAAGACGGATTAAGCAAATCGTTTTGAAGCAGACGACACATCTGACTGAAGAATAAAGCACGATGATCAACCAAACGGTTTGATGATATTTTCTTGTTAATTATCAACATCCGACTTCAGAGATTTGCTCTTTTTTTTTTGTTGGTTTAATCTGATCAGCCGCCCCACTCCCCCCCTGCATTGCGTTTGCCCGAAAGAAACGTGACATCGTGATCTCTATCGATGTTTACTAGCGAGTTTTAATTTAGTTTAGTGTGTTTCTGTGTTTAATGGCATATCAACCTTCATTGGGTTATTTAATGCCAAAAGCCGTCATGGCGGCACAGCCACCAGGATTCCATCCTTAGCATCACAGGCCGCCACCTATGGCCAACAGGTGGTCATAAATGGGGAAGGGGTGTTTACCCTCTTCAGAGGTGCAATCTGTGTATAATAAGACCCAGCCGACAGGTGCAAAAAGGTTTTGGTTTGGTTTGTTTGTTTTGTTTTGTTTTGTTTTGTTTTACGGCATATCAATCTCAGTGGGTCATTAATGCAGACAGTTGTGAAATAAATTCATTCTTAATAGATACCCATTTTTTAAAAAAACAAACTCATGTTTTTCTATTTGACCCATAGATGGGACCTAACAGGTACTACCACTCTCCTCCGGTCAAGAGTGGACCAGGGAGTAATGGTGATGAAGGGGTGCTCCACATTCCCCACACCTCTAGAACTGGAACCTCACCATCAGATAGAGTTTAACATCATTCCCAGGACATGTAGATCCGCAGGCACAGCCTTCTAGCACACATATGATAAAAAGGGGTTGGGGCTTGCCATAAGGGCAATAGGGTTGAGAAAATCATATAGGTGCTAGGATTGACATGGCCAGCCGATTGATCGGATGGGGTGTCTCCGATCGCCGTCTAGCCTAAGTAGGGTCTAAGTAGAGTGTTGCATGTCATGGACTGCTCACCCACCAGGATTCCATTCTTAAGCCACCCACGGCCAATAGGTTGCTCCATTAGGGGAGCCTTAACCCCTCTGCAGTGGTACAGTCGCGTTATCACAGACCCAGTAGATAGGGTGCAAAAGGTTTTGATAATGACTTTCTGGATAAAATAGCCGCGATGTTAAGAAATGCTGTCAAGGATTTCAAATAAGTAAAACCAAAATTACATTCCCGGAAAATGACAGGAAAGTTAATGCTTACCTGAAAAAAAAGAAAAAAAGGAAATGTTAGTCATTCTGAAGGAATTGTTTATCTATCTGTAAATGTCAAAGGTCAAATTTATAAAAAAATATGTCAAATATGTCATTCACTTTAAAGATTACATGTAGAGAACACAACAAATACTGAAAGTTATAAAAATATATTGGTGATGATTTTTACTATAAAATGTATTGGACAATGATTTTTACTATAAAATGCATTGGAAATGATTTTTACTATAAAAATGCATTGGAAAATGATTTTTTACTAATAAATGCATTGGAAATGATTTTTACTATAAAATGCATTGGAAATGATTTTACTATAAAAATGCATTGGAAATGATTTTATTATGAAAATGCATTGGAAATGGATTTTTACTATAAAATGCATTAGAAATGATTTTTATTATGAAATGCTTTGGAAATGATTTTACTATAAAAATGCATTGCAAGTGATTTTTACTATAAAAATGTATTGGACGATGATTTTTTACTAAAAGCATTGGAAATGATTTTTACTATAAAAATGCCATTGGAAGTAGTTTTTACAATAAAAAAGATGCACTGGAAATAATTTTTACTATTAAAATGCATTGGAAATGATTTTTACTATAAAAATGTATGGGACAATGATTTTTACTATAAAAGCATTGGAAATGATTTTTACTATAAAAATGCATTGGAAATGATTTTTTACTATAAAAATGTATTGGACAATGATTTACTATAAATGCATTGGAAATGAATTTTTACTATACAAAATGCATTGGAAATGATTTTTACTATAAAAATGCATTGGAATGATTTTACTATAAAAATGATGTTTACTATAAAATGCATTGGAAATGATTTTTACTATAAAAAATGCATTAGAAATGATTTTTATTATGAAAATGCTTTGGAAATGATTTTTACTATAAAAATGCATTGCAAGTGATTTTTACTATAAAAATGTATTGGACGATGATTTTTACTAAAAGCATTGGAAATGATTTTTACTATAAAAATGCATTGGAAGTAGTTTTTACAATAAAAAGATGCACTGGAAATAATTTTTACTATTAAAATGGCATGGAAAAATGTATAATGGGACAATTTGAATTTACTCTAAAATGCTAGACCAATGATTTTTTTTTACAATGAAAATACACTGGAAATGATTTTTACAACGAAAAGCATTGGAAATGATTTTTACTATAATTCATTACTACTGAATAACGAGTTCGATCCTTACAAGCAAGTCTCATAGATCCATTAATACTGAATAGCAAAGTTCGATCCTCGCTGGATACCCCATACTTGCGACCTTGTTGCGCATCCCTGTCCCTGGTGAACAGGTTGGGTAAATACTAACTAAGCTAAGTTAAGAAAATGGTTGCAGTTGCAAAGAGACTATATTTGGAATACGTTAATGGATATAGGTATTATCTGCGTTATTCAGACTATTGTCCCCATCTTTATTGTTATTTGTACAACGTTTCGGCCGATGAGCCTCCGACTTCTTCGGGTATTTCTTGTCGGACTCGGGAACCTTTCTTGTCGTAGTCGGGAGCCATCACGGAACTTCGAATCTAACCCTTCAGTGATGGCTCCCGATTACGACAGAAGGTTCCCGACTACGACAAGAAAGTTTCCGTGTCCGAAAAGAATGTTCCCGAGTCCGAGAAGGTTCCGAGCCGACAGAAATACCCGAAGAAGGCCGAAGGGAATATCGGCTGAAACGTTGTACAAATAACAATAAAGATGGGGACAATAGTCAGAATAACGCAGATAATACTAATCATCAAGCCTCATCTCAAACATTCAGAGAAATGGATATAGGGTTTTATAGGTAGATCCTGAATTAGATGACTTTGTTCATAACCGAGTGTTGTTTCGAGGAACATTCTAAAAAGGAACCCCGTATTTTTCCAACGCCCAACCGTAATAGTCGGATGAGCCCCGCTACCAAAGGAATTTTCGACAGGTAAAGTGTTTGTCATTCATCATGTTACCCATCTTCGCCGCCGCTAATTTCAAACAGATGAGAAAGTGATCCCGTGGGTGGAAGATGCCTTGAAGAAGAAGAGTAACAATGATGGCTGGGCTGAAGGTGTAAAGTTTTTAAATGCCATCCTTAGCCAGTTCAAAAAGGGCTTAAAGAAAGTCCTGAGTTATGGAATCCTTTGTTAAGCGTATAAGTCCTATCCCGCGTATTGGTAAAGGTCCAGTGATTTAATCCTATGTCCGTCGTCAATGAATGTCACAGTAATTATGACCAGTAGGGTCGATTAAGTATTATTATATCAACCTCAGAGTACTGCCAGTGATTGGCCAAGAGTTAGATCACATTATTCCGGCCCAGTCTATAAGTAGAAGCGGGCATTTAGCACACATATTTTATGTCAAAAATCTCAACAGAAGGAATTCGATTTTTAAAAATTATTTGCTGTTGTTGATGTTTTTCTTTTTCTTTTTCGTTTTCTTTTTTCTTTTTCTAAGTACTCAGCATACTAGCGGGATTCCCTCCGTAAGAGTTTCCCCGCTGTTTACATGACATTTGCACAGCAAGCATTCCGCGAGATACTTCAGTCATTGTTTTTATTATAACTCACTGTAGCTCACAGTAGCGCGGCATGGACGTCTCACCTGGTGTAATGGTTAACAATCTGGGCTAGCAGACCAATGTCAACCCCAGCAGACCACGTATAATCGGCTTCCACTTCTGGTTGAAACTGATTTCCTAACTAACTAAAACACGTGACGTGCGAGATTCCCGCTTTTGGGGGTCAAGGTTACCAACAGTTATGGTATTTTTCCAACAGAAAGCCAATTTGAAAGCCAATGGCCCCTTATTCTACAGGGTTTGTCAATAATTTATGCCACCACATACATTATGTAACACTAGCAAACCATTGTAGTGGGTTCAATTTTTGCTGGGCGCCCAATATTTTAACCATGTGCTAAACCAAATTAAGTTTAATGAATGAGCAGGGCATCTCTAGTAGTGTAATGGTTAACAAGCTGGCTAGCAGACCATTGTCAGTGAGTTCGATCCTCACTGGTTACCCAGTTACATTTGGAAGAATTATGGTCAAGTCCCACTGGAAGTGTTGCATAATTAATCGGTAGCTTATTAATTATATGTGATAATTGTAGTTTAATTCAAACTAAATTCAAACTAACGATTGTGGGAAAACACAGGGAAAATAATTGACAGATTTTGACCTATATATATATATAGCTTTCAAAGAAAGAAAAAACTTAACAAACCGTCATTCCGTAATAAATCTATTTCGATCAAAAGCTCAAAAGGCTTTTAAAAAATGTTTAATTAAAAAAAAAAAACCTTATGAGGCTGGCCTCTTCAGACGACCCGTCTGAAGAGGCCAGCCTCTTATGAATTAAAAAAATTGTTTTCTGTATTTATTCTAATTTATTGATCAATATACATTGAGCTCTCTTTCGGGATTCATGAAAATCCTTGTATGAATATATGTTTGCACCTACAGGAGCATACAGTATGATTATACAGTGAGATTTTGAGGATCCCAGGGGAAATCACACCCTTACTACCACTCATTTGGATACCTCATATATATATAATATATATATATATATATATATATATATCAATTTGATTAAGATTATTTTGAATGCTTCAAGTACATTTTATTTTCTTTCACCACATTCCTTGAATTATTAGCATTATTTAGCATATATAGGCCATGTCATTTTTATTACTTTCACATAAGAAGCGTACTGGGAACCCACACTTTAACATACACACACACACACACACACACACATACACACACACACACACACACACACACACACACACACACACACAAAACCACCCACGTCCAGAATTTGAACTCGAGTCACCGAGTCAATCTGCTACGACGATAACCATTACACAACAAGATACCTCCGAAAGCCATCCTTGTAGAAGAACAGTAGTGATATTTGGGGGAGGGTTATACTAATGGTATTAGTCTGAAAATGAAAGTAATTGTGCATTTGGAGTTCGAACTCGCCACGACATCGTAGTACAGAACCCTGGTCCCTACGCCACGGGGACCTCAATCCTCCGAGGGGGTGGGGTAGTATTCGTTCGGCTAAAAATATGCCCGGTAGACAGATCGAAGTCGTATTGAATTACTGACCCCGTGAGAGATTTTTAAGCACTAATATAATTCATTGATTTTTTTTCCTACGCGTGACAAAGAGCGGTGGTCGGGGATGTCGGGATTGATATCACGTGCTAGGGCCCCGCCCATACTGACCAATGGAGATCACCCGGTCATTCGACCCCTCCCCCGCCAATAAATTAAGAATAATGTGGTATATTTAGTAACGGCTTTTTAAGTTGTTCGAATTTCAGTACTAAGTAACTATACTTCCTGTCCATGCTGATGTGTGTGGGTGTGTGTGGGGGTGTATGTGAGGAGTGGGGTGCAAGCTGTACATTAATATTCTTGTTCCTTAATTGTACGACCATTATCATCATGCAACACCCTCTGGTTAAAAATGACACCGTCCAATTCGTCCAATGTATATCCTGATTATCTGGTGCGCTTATCCGCCGAATTTTTATTTTTTGTGAGGGTCGTCACCTCAGCTAAATAATGGACCATTCCTTTTTATCATAAAGAAAGAAAGGGAAAAAAAGAACATGCTACACAGAAAAATATAATAAGAAAGAAAGAAAGAGAGTAGGGTAAAGATAGAGAGACAGGGTGAACGCGCGGAAACGATAATGCTAATCTGTTCCAATCGAGTAAAATGAAAAGATGAAAAGAAGAGAGAGAGAGAGAGAGAGAGAGAGAGAGAGAGAGAGAGAGAGAGAGAGAGAGAGAGAGAGAGAGAGAGAGAGAGAGTTAAATTAAGATTATTATACTTTTTACATTTGAACTATTTTTCAATATATCTGAATTTTTAAGATGAGGTTTGATAGTTTGTATTATTTGTATTATTCGGACTATTGTCCTCATCTTTATTGTTATATACACAACGTTTGGGCCGATGAGCCCTCCGGCCGAAACGTATATATAATAATGACGATGAGAACATATAGTCCGAATAATCCAAATAATAATTGAAATAGCCTTTAAGTAAACATGTCAAAACGTTGTAATAATCAAATTATCATACTGTGATATATCCACGGGTCCTGCTAGTCAAGATATATTATACTTTTTACATATTGAACTATTGGCAATAGCTCTTTAGTAATACTGTGATATATCCACGGGTCCTGCTAGTCAAGATTATTATACTTTTTACATATTGAACTATTTGGTAATAGCTCTTAAGTACTCATGTCAAAGGCAGTAATCATTAAATTATCATACTGTGGTATATCCACGGGTCCTGCTAGTAGACAACTAATTAGATTAAAACGTTTGCGGGTTCGAATTCTTCTGTCCCAAGAAAGGACGCATCACATCACTATAGACGCGAGAGAAAAGTTCAGAAACAAAAGAAAAAGAAAAGAAAAAAAAAAAAAAAGAAAAGAAGAAGAAAAGAAAAAAATTGTGTGCACTGCGACGGACGCTGTTACTATGGCAACCAAACTAATCAACATTTTCGCACAATCGTCTGGGATTCATCGATTCGGTCAGACCAGTTTTGGCAATCTTGGCTGGATTTTGTCGTAAATTATTCGACCGGTCTACTTTCCGGCAACGCCTAAAATAATCTGATTTTAAAAATGAGACTTAGAGACAAGCATCTTCGACACAACACACACACACCAACACACACATATATATATATATATATTATAATCCAAAAATCCGTGAAGAAGAATTATTCCTTACGACATAGGGGTTCTTTTTTTAAGTGTCGCAGTTGCAGAGCTCAATGTGTGCCTTATTGTTAGAGTCACAGAGCAAATTTATAAGTAAATATACAAAAAAAACTTTTGCAATTATAGACTATTTTCAGGAAGCTTAAAAACAAGGTCTCTAACTCTCCCAACTCATCAGATGCGAATGATGAATTCTTTATTACTTTTAAGGCATTTGAAATTTTTTAAATTATTTTTTATTTTTTTTATTGTCCTGCTTCCCTGTGCCGTGGGGCCATAAAAAAGATATTTGACCATTTGTTGTCGGTAATTTGTTAGGAATTTCTGTTAAATCAATCTATTCCAGATTTCAACTACGGGACCACCCACAGATCATTAAGATTTCATTTATTTACTTGTTTATTCATTCCTCATATCTTTGTATTTTCCTTTATTTATTTATTTATTTTTAATTTTTATTTTTTAAAAGTTTATTTATTTTTCATATTATATATATATATATAATATATTATATATATATATAAGGAATTGAGCACTCTGTGACGGCCATTACACACAAAGCGATGTGTGTATTAAAAACAGTTAAAATCCCCCTCCCATTCTGTAATTAAAAGACAGCCTAATGGTTAAGGTGCCGGACTGACACCCAACCGACCGGAGTTCATTGCGGCTGTAGGTAGCTTACAAAATGTCTAGCCACACTGAAGAGACTTGATAAGTCGAAACACGTGTCTGCGGATGACCCTATATATGCTCCCCATCCCCTAGGGTTGAGCCACTCTGGGGGGGGGGATCTCGCTGACGGCCGCCAACTCAAAGCGTAAACGCAACGCTCTTCTCTATAAGGAATGGAGCACTCTGTGACGGCCTTTACAACACAAGCGATGTGTATTTAAAAACAGTTAAATCCCCTTCCCATTCTGTAAGTGAAGACAGCCTATGGTTAAGGTGCCGGACTGACACCCAACCAATCCGGCTGTAAGGTAGCTTACAAATGTCTAGCCACACTGAAGAGACTTGATAAGTCGAAACACGTGTCTGTGGATGACCATATATATATATAAAAGTGTTGTATGGGTCCAACGGGAGAAAATGAAATCTTTCATAAAAAAGAAAGGTCAGCAAATTGGATTATGTTTTTTTTTAATTTTTATTATTATTTTACATTTGCGACATGTGTTTCAGATCTTCTGATATTTTCTTCCGGCATTAATTAACCATATTATATTATACTAAAGCTGAGTGAATCAATGATTGTTTTGCTAAGGCTTTTTTCCTATTAGTTTAATGACGCAAATACACCCCAAAAATATCCTTAGTTTGGGAATCAGTTATTCTGCATTGGTGCCGTTTCGGGTATTTCCGTGAATTATAATACTTTTTATATGTAATCTAATGATATTATCTCTTGCACGCTATTCCACATTGGTATCGTTTCGGTATTTTCTTGAAATGTAATGAAATGCAATGCTTTTTTTAAGTAAAAAAAGTCGACGGGGTGGCTAACAACCAGAGAGTCTTATCCCTTTTCCTCGAGCGCTAGACTAAAGAGATTATTTTAACGTCCGGGGTGGAGTGTCACACCTACCATCAGCTCATCACTTTACCGCACAGATCGTTGTGTTACTCATACGCTGGTTTGGCGAGGGCCGGTATCGAACCAGGAACCCTTGTATTCCTAGGCGGACGCTGACTGACAACACCGAATACCCTTGCTAGTTAATAATAACAAGTTTTTAACGAACAAACCCGGCCGGTCAGTTTTTTTTTTGGCGATCAAGGACGCCATAGAATCACAAGGTTCCTGGTTCGATACCGGCCTCGCCAACCCAGCGTATGAGTAACACAACGATCTGTGCGGTAAAGTGATGAGCTGATGGTAGGTGTGACACTCCACGGACGTTAATAATCTCTTTAGTCTAGCGCTCGAGGAAAAGGGATAGACTCTCTGGTTGTATGACCCGTCGACTTTTTTTACTTATAAAAAGCATTAGCATTTCATTACATTTCAAGGAAATACCCGAAACGATACCAATGTGGATAAGCGTGCAAGAGATAATAATCATTAGATTACATATAAAAAGTATTATATTTCACGGAATACCCGAAACGGCACCAATGCAATAAACTGATTCCCAAAACTAAGGAATATTTTTGGGGTGTATTTTGCGTCATTAAACTAAATAGGAAAAAGCCTTTTAGCAAACATCATTGATTCACTCAGCTTTAGTAATAATATATATTGGTTTAATTAATGCCGGAAGAAAATATCAGAAGATCTGACACATGTCGCAAATGTAAAATAAATAATAAAATTAAAAAAAAACATAAATCCATTTTGCTGACCTTCTTTTTTTATGAAAGATTTCATTTTCTCCCGTGGACCCATAACAACACTTTATATATATATATGGTCATCACAGACACGTGTTTCGACTTATCAAGTCTCTTCAGTGTGGTAGACATTTTGTAAAGCTACCTACAGCGGATTGGTTGGGTGTCAGTCCGGCACCTTAACCATTAGGCTGTCTTCACTTACAGAATGGAAGGGGATTTTAACTGTTTTTATATACACATCGCTTTGTGTGTAAAGGCCGTCACAGAGTGCTCCATCGCTTATAGAGAAGGAGCGTTGCGTTTACGCTTGAGTTGGCGGCCGTCAGCGAGATCCCCCCCAGAGTCTCAACCCTAGGGATGGGGAGCATATATAGGGTCATCCGCAGACACGTGTTTTCGACTTATCAAGTCTCTTCAGTGTGGCTAGACATTTTGTAAGCTACCTACAGCGGCAATGAACTCCGGTCGGTTGGGTGTCAGTCCGGCACCTTAACCATTAGGCTGTCTTTAATTACAGAATGGAGGGGATTTTAACTGTTTTTAATACACACAGTCGCTTTGTGTGTAATGCCGTCACAGAGTGCCAAATTCCTTATATATATAATATATATATATATAATATATATATATATAATATATGAAAAATAAATAAATTTAAAAAATAAAATTAAAATAAATAAATATAGAAAATACAAGATATGAGGAATGAATAAACAAGTAAATAAATGAAAATCTTAATGATCTGTGGTTGGTCGCCGTAGTTGAATCTGGAATAGATTGATTTAACAGAATTCCTAACAAATTACCGACAACAAAATGGTCAAATATCTTTTTATGGCCCCACGGCACAGGGAAGCAGGACAATAAAAAAATAAAAAATAATTTTAAAAAATTTCAAAATGCCTTAAAAGTAATAAAGAATTCATCATTCGCATCGTGATGAGGTTGGGAGAGTTGAGACCTTGTTTAAGCTTCTGAAATAGTCTATAATGCAAAAGTTTTTTGTTATATTTTTACTTATAAATTGCTCTGTGACTCTAACAATAAGAGCACACATTGAGCTCTGCAAACTGCGACAATTAAAAAAAAAGAACCCCTATGTCGAAGGAATATTTTTCTTCTAGCGGATTTTTGGATTATATATATAATATATATATATATGTGTGTGTCTGTGTGTGTGTGGTGTGTGTCGAAGATGCTTGTCTCTAAGTCTCATTTTTTAAAATCAGATATTTTAGGCGTGGCCGGAAAAGTAGACGTCGAATAATTTACGACAAATCCAGCCAAGATTGCAAAACTGGTCTGACCGAATCGATGAATCCAGACGAATTGTGCGAAAATGTTGATTAGTTGGTTGCCATAGTAACAGCGTCCGTCGCAGTGCACACAATTTTTTTCTTTTCTTTCTTCTTTTCTTTTTTTTTTTTTTCTTTTTTCTTTCTTTGTTTCTGAACTTTTCTCTCGCGTCTATAGTGATGTGATGCGTCCTTTTCTTGGGACAGAAGAATTCGAACCCGAAACGTTTTAATCTAATTAGTTTGTCTACTAGCAGGACCCGTGGATATACCACAGTAATGATAATTTAATGATTACTGCCTTTGACATGGACTTAAGAGCTATTACCAAATAGTTCAATATGTAAAAAGTATAAATTATCTTGCTAGCAGGACCCGTGGTGGATATATCACAGTATTACTAAAGAGCTATTGCCAAATAGTTCAATATGTAAAAAGTATAATAATCTTGACTAGCAGGACCGTGGATATATCACAGTATGATAATTTGATTATTACAACGTTTGACATGTTTACTTAAGCTATTTCAATTATTATTTGATTATTCGGACTATTGTTCTCATCGTCATTATATTTATATATACGTTTCGGCCGGAGGCTCATCGGCCCAAAGTTTGTGTATATACAATAAAGATGAGGACAATAGTCGCGATAATACAAATAATACAAACTATCAAACCTCATCTTAAAAATTCAGATATATTGAAAAATAGTTCATATGTAAAAGTATAATAATCTTAATTTAACTCTATCTCTCTCTCTCTCTCTCTCTCTCTCTCTCTCTCTCTCTCTCTCTCTCTCTCTCTCTCTCTCTCTCTCTCTCTTTTCAATTTTTCATTTTACTCGTTGGAACAGATTAGCATTATCGTTTCCGCGCGTTCACCTGTCTCTCTATCTTTACCCTACTCTCTTTCTTCTTTCTTTATTATATTTTTCTGTGTAGCATGTTCTTTTTCTCCCTTTCTTTCTTTATGATAAAAACGGAATGGTCCATTATTTAGCTGAGGTGACGACCCTCACAAAAAATAAAAATTCGGCGGATAAAGCGCACCAGATAAATCAGGATATATCATTGACGATTGGACGTGTCATTTTTAACCAGAGGGTGTTGCATGATGATATGGTCGTACAATTAAGGAACAAGAATTAATGTACAGCTTGCACCCCACTCCTCACATCACCCCCACACACACCCACACACATCAGCATGGACAGGAAGTATAGTTACTTAGTACTGAAATTCGAAAAATACTTAAAAAGCCGTTACTAAATATACCACATTATTCTTAATTTTATTGGCGGGGGAGGGGTCGAATGACCGGGTGATCTCCATTGGTCAGTATGGGCGGGGCCCTAGCACGTGATATCAATCCGAATCCGACCACGCTCTTTGTCACGCGTAGGAAAAAAAATCAATGAATTATATTAGTGCTTAAAAATCTCTCACGGGGTCAGTAATTCAATACGACTTCGATCTGTCTACGGGCATTTTTTAGCCGAACGAATACTACCCCACCCCCTCGGAGGATGAGGTCCCGTGGCGTAGGGACCAGGGTTCTGTACTACGATGTCGTGGCGAGTCGAACTCAATGCACAATTACTTTCATTTTCAGACTAATACCATTAGTATAAACCCTCCCAAATATCACTACTGTTCTTCTACAAGGATGGCTTTCGGAGGTATCTTGTTGTGTAATGGTTATCGTCGTAGCAGATTGACTCGTGTACTCGAGTTCAAATTCTGGACGTGGGTGGTTTTGTGTGTGTGTGTGTGTGTGTGTGTGTGTGTGTGTGTGTGTATGTGTGTGTGTGTGTGTGTTTGTGTGTATGTTAAAGTTGTGGGTTCCCAGTACGCTTTATGTGTAAAGTAATAAAAATGACATGCCTATTATGCTAAATAATGCTAATAATTCAGGAATGTGGTGAAGAAATAAAATGTACTTGAAGCATTCAAATATATCTTAATCAAAATTGATATATATATATATATATATATAATATATATATATTATGAAGGTATCCAAATGAGTGGTAGTAAGGGGTGATTTCCCCTGGGATCCTCAAAATCTCACTGATATAATCATACTGTATGCTCCTGTAGGTGCAAACATATATTCATAACAAGGATTTTCTGAATCCCGAAAGAGAGCTCAATGTATATTGATCAATAAATTAGAATAAATACAGAAAACAATTTTTTTAATTCATAAGAGGCTGGCCTCTTCAGACGGGTCGTCTGAAGAGGCCAGCCTCATAAGGTTTTTTTTTTTAATTAAACATTTTTTAAAAGCCTTTTGAGCTTTGATCGAAATAGATTATTACGGAATGACGGTTTGTTAAGTTTTTTCTTTCTTTGAAAGCTATATATATATATAGGTCAAAATCTTGTCATTATTTTCCCTGTGTTTTCCCACAATCGTTTAGTTTGAAATTTAGTTGAATAAACTACAATTATCACATATAATTATAAGCTACCGATTAATTTATGCAACACTTCCAGTGGGACTTGACCATAATTCTTCAAATGTAACTGGGTAACCAGTGAGGATCGAACTCACTGACAATGGTCTGCTAGCCAGCTTGTTAACCATTACACTACTAGAGATGCCCTGCTCATTCATTAAACTTAATTTGGTTTAGCACATGGTTAAAATATTTGGGCGCCCAGCAAAAATTGAACCCACTACAATGGTTTGCTAGTGTTACATAATGTTGTGGTGGCATAAATTATTGGACAAACCCTGTAGAATAAGGGGCCCATTTGGCTTTCAAATTGGCTTTCTGTGGAAAAATACATAAACTGTTGGTAACCTTGACCCCAAAAGCGGGAATCTCGCACGTCACGTGTTTTAGTTAGTTAGGAAAATCAGTTTCAACCAGAAGTGGAAGCCGATTATACGTGGTCTGCTGGGGTTGACATTGGTCTGCTAGCCCAGATTGTTAACCATTACACCAGGTGAGACGTCCATGCCGCGCTACTGTGAGCTACAGTGAGTTATAATAAAAACAATGACTGAAGTATCTCGCGGAATGCTTGCTGTGGCAAATGTCATGTAAACAGCGGGAAACTCTTACGGAGGGAAATTCCCCTAGTATGCTGAGTACTTAGAAAAGAAAAAAGAAAACGAAAAAAGAAAAAAGAAAAAACATCAACAACAGCAAATAATTTTTAAAAAATCGAATTCCTTCTGTTGAGATTTTTGACATAAATATGTGTGCTAAATGCCCGCTCTACTTATAGACTGGGCCGGAATAATGTGATCTAACTCTTGGCCAATCACTGCAGTACTCTGAGGTTTGATATATAATACTTAATCGACCCTACTGGTCATAATTACTGTGACATTCATTGACGACGGACATAGGATTAAATCACTGGACCTTTACCAAATACGCGGGATAGGAACTTATACGCTTAACAAAAGGATTCCATAACTCAGGACTTTCTTTAAGCCCTTTTTGAACTGGCTAAGGATGGCATTTAAAAAACTTTACACCTTCAGCCCAGCCATCATTGTTACTCTTCTTCTTCAAGGCATCTTCCACCCACGGGATCACTTTCTCATCTGTTTGAAATTAGCGCGGCCGAAGATGGTAACATGATGAATGACAAACACTTTACCTGTCGAAAATTCCTTTGGTAGCGGGGCTCATCCGACTATTACGGTTGGGCGTTGGAAAAATACGGGGTTCCTTTTTAGAATGTTCCTCGAAACAACACTCGGTTATGAACAAAGTCATCTAATTCAGGATCTACCTATAAAACCCTATATCCATTTCTCTGAATGTTTGAGATGAGGCTTGATGATTAGTATTATCTGCGTTATTCTGACTATTGTCCCCATCTTTATTGTTATTTGTACAACGTTTCAGCCGATATTCCCTTCGGCCTTCTTCGGGTATTTCTTGTCGGACTCGGGAACCTTCTCGGACTCGGGAACATTCTTTTCGGACACGGAAACTTTCTTGTCGTGTCGGGAACCTTCTTGTCGTAATCGGGAGCCATCACTGAAGGGTTAGATTCGAAGTTCCGTGATGGCTCCGACTACGACAAGAAAGGTTCCCGAGTCCGACAAGAAATACCCGAAGAAGGTCGAGGGCTCATCGGCCGAAACGTTGTACAAATAACAATAAAGATGGGGACAATTCTGAATAACGGCAGATAATACCTATATCCATTAACGTTATTTCCAAATATAGTCTCTTTGCAACTGCAAACCATTTTCTTAACTTAGCTTAGTTAGTATTTACCCAACCTGTTCACCAGGGACAGGATGCGCAACAAGGTCGCAAGTATGGGGTATCCAGCGAGGATCGAACTTGCTATTCAGTATTAATGGATCTATGAGACTTGCTTGTAAGGATCGAACTCGTTATTCAGTAGTAATGAATTTATAGTAAAAATCATTTCCAATGCATTTTCGTTGTAAAAATCATTTCCAGTGTATTTTCATTGTAAAAAAAAATCATTGGTCTAGCATTTTAGAGTAAAATTCATTGTCCCATACATTTTTATAGTAAAAATTATTTCCAATGCATTTTAATAGTAAAAATTATTTCCAGTGCATCTTTTTTATTGTAAAAACTACTTCCAATGCATTTTTATAGTAAAAATCATTTCCAATGCTTTTAGTAAAAATCATCGTCCAATACATTTTTATAGTAAAAATCACTTGCAATGCATTTTTATAGTAAAAATCATTTCCAAAGCATTTTCATAATAAAAATCATTTCTAATGCATTTTTATAGTAAAAATCATTTCCAATGCATTTTCATAGTAAAAAATCATTTCCAATGCATTTTATAGTAATCATTTCCAT
Organism: Doryteuthis pealeii; assembly: GCA_023376005.1. Lineage (NCBI taxonomy): Eukaryota > Metazoa > Mollusca > Cephalopoda > Myopsida > Loliginidae > Doryteuthis > Doryteuthis pealeii. Next base: position 54,440,626 of record CM042170.1, read on the forward strand.
GCATTTTTATAGTAAAAATCATTTCCAATGCATCTTATAGTAAAAATCATTTCCAATGCATTTTATAGTAAAAATCATTTCCCATGCATTTTTATAGTAAAAATCATTGTCCAATACCATTTTATGTAAATCATTTCCATGCATTTTTTAATAGTAAAAATCATTTCCAATGATTTTATTAGTAAAATCATTGTCCCATACATTTTTATAGTAAAAATCTTTCCAATGCATTTTAATAGTAAAAATTATTTCCAGTGCATCTTTTTATTGTAAAAACTACTTCCAATGCATTTTATAGTAAAAATCATTTCCAATGCTTTTAGTAAAAATCATCGTCCAATCAATTTTTATAGTAAAATCACTTGCAATGCATTTTATAGTAAAAATCATTTCCAAAAGCATTTTCATAATAAATCATTTCTAATGCATTTGTAAAAATTCATTTCCAATGGCATTTTCAAAATAAAAATCATTTCCAATGCATTTTTATAGTAAAAATCATTTCCAATGCATTTTTATAGTAAAATCATTTCCAATGCATCTTTATAGTAAAAATCATTTCCAATGCATTTTTATAGTAAAAATCATTTCCAATGCATTTTTATAGTAAAAATCATTGTCCAATACATTTTTATAGTAAAAATCATCACCAATATATTTTCTATACTTTCAGTATTTGTTGTGTTTCTCTACATGTAATCTTTAAAGTGAATGACATATTTGACATATTTGTTTTATAAATTTGACCTTTGACATTTACAGATAAGATAAACAATTCCTTCAGAATTGACTAACATTTCCTTTTTTTCTTTTTCTTTTCAGGTAAGCATTAACTTTCCTGTCATTTTCCGGTAATGTATATTTTGGTTTTACTTATTTGAAATCCTTGACAGCATTTCTTACATCGCGGCTTATTTTATCCAGAAAGTCATTATCAAAACCTTTGCACCCTATCTACTGGGTCTGTGATAACGCGACTGTACCACTGCAGAGGGGTAAGGCTCCCCTAATGGAGCAACCTATTGGCCGTGGGTGGCTTAAGAATGGAATCCTGGTGGGTGAGCAGTCCATGACATGCAACACTCTACTTAGACCCTTACTTAGGCTAGACGGGCGATCGGAGACACCCCATCCGATCAATCGGCTGGCCATGTCAATCCCTAGCACCTATATGATTTTCTCAACCCTATTGCCCTTATGGCAAGCCCAACCCCTTTTATCATATGTGTGCTAGAAGGCTGTGCCTGCGGATCTACATGTCCTGGGAATGATGTTAAACTCTATCTGATGGTGAGGTTCCAGTTCTAGAGGTGTGGGGAATGTGGAGCACCCCTTCATCACCATTACTCCCTGGTCCACTCTGACCCGGAGTGGTAGTACCTGTTAGGGTCCCATCTATGGGTCAAATAGAAAAACATGAGTTTGTTTTTTTAAAAATGGGTATCTATTAAGAATGAATTTATTTCACAACTTTGTCTGCATTAAATGACCCACTGAGATTGATATGCCGTAAAACAAAACAAAACAAAACAAAACAAACAAACCAAACCAAAACCTTTGCACCCTGTCGGCTGGGTCTTTATTATACACAGATTGCACCTCTGAAGAGGGGTAAACACCCCTTCCCCCATTATGACCACCTGTTGGCCATAGGTGGCGACCTGTGATGCTTAAGGATGGAATCCTGGTGGCTGTGCCGCATGACGGCTTTGGCATTAAATAACCCAATGAAGGTTGATATGCCATTAAACACAGAAACTACACTAAACTAAATTAAAAACTCGGCCTAGTAAACATCGATATAAGATCACGATGTCACGTTTCTTTCAGGGCAAAAACGCAATGCAGGGGGTGGGAGTGGGGCGGCTGATCAGATTAAACCAACAAAAAAAAGAGCAAATCTCTGAAGTCGGATGTTGATAATTAACCAAGAAAATATCATCAACCGTTTGGTTGATCATCGTGCTTTATTTTCAGTCAGATGTGGTCGTCTGCCTTCAAAACGATTTGGCTTAATCCGTCTTTAATCTCGCCCCCCCTCTCTCTCTCTCTCTCTCTCTCTCTCTCTCTCCTCTCTCTCTCTCTCTCTCTCTCTCTCTCTCTCTGTGTGTGTGCACGCATGCGCGTTTGGGATTAGAGCCGATAAAAAAAAAAACTAGTCGGTCGCATTCGTTGCATCTTTTTCCCTGAAACCCGTTAATTCTAGCCTAGGCCAAGTGTGCCGCCAAAAAGCAAAGATGATCTGAAAAACTAATTAATAAATAAAAACGAGATGAATGGCTGACACTCAGGTTCGATAAAAGGTAGAAAAAATTTGCAAAACCTTTATATATATATAATATATAATATATATAATATATATATATAAAGATGTGTCATAAGTATTGAGATTGAAGCTGTATTTACCAAAGATAGAAATGAACAATGAATGGACATTCATTTTTCAGAATACAAGGTGTGTCAAAAGTACTTTTATGTGTGTGTGTGATAAGAGAGAAAGAGAAAAGAGAAGAAGAGAAGAGAGAGGAGAGAGAGAGAGAGGTGGATGGTGTGTGTGTGTGTGTGTGTGTGTGTGTGTGTGCCATTCAAATCTCTGGCTTTTATGTGTGTGGTGTGTGAGAGAGAGAGAGAGAGTGTGTGTGTGTGTGTGTGTGAGTGTTTGTGTGTGTGTGCCAGTCAAATCTCTGGCTTTTATGTGTGTGTGTGTGTGTGTGAGAGAGAGAGAGAGAGGGAGAGAGAGTGTGTGTGTGTGTGTGTTGTGTGTGTGAGTGAGTGAAGTGTGTGTGTGAGTGTGTGCCAGATACATCTCCTGGCTTTTTATGTGTGTGTGTGTGTGTGTGTGTGTGCCAGTCAAATCTCTGGCTTTGATGTGTGTGTGTGTGTGTGTGCCAGTCAAATCTCTGGCTTTGATGTGTGTGTGTGTGTGTGTGTGGTGTGTGTGTGTGCCAGTCAAATCTCTGGCTTTATGTGTGTGTGTGTGTGTGTGTGTGTGTGTGTGTGGCCAGTCAATCTCTGGCTTTGATGTGTTGTGTGTGTGTGTGTGTGTGTGTGTGCCAGTCAAATCTCTGGCTTTTATGTTTGTGTGTGTGTGTGTGTGAGTGAGAGAGAAGAGTGTTGTGTGGTATGTATGTGTGTGTGTGTTGTGTGTGTGTGTGTGTCTGTCAAATCTATGGCTTTTATATGTGTGTTTTGTTTGTGTGTGTGAGAGAGAGAGGGGGGAGAGAGACGCCGATAGTGTGTGTGTGTGTGTGTGTGTGTGTGTGTGTGTGTGTGTGTGTGTCAGTCAAATCTCTGGTTTTTATGATTGTCTAAATCAAATCAAATCAACTCATCTCTTGTCAAATGAAACAACAAACTGTCTGATGATATTCGACGGGCAGGTTAATGGCTAAAAAAATCCCAATTTGTTTTATTAAATGTCTCACTTTGTTGCCTCATTTGCGATTAAATGTCAAATCTCCTTTGTTCATAAAAGTTCCCCCTGATAAAAAACATCAGATTGCAACCTCTAATCCACATCTGATTAACTTGGATTATCCCTTTAGTAGCGTTTCGTCTAATTCAAAATTCGGATTAACAAATTCAACTCATTAGCCTCCATTGTTTCAATAAGTTGTTTAAATTGAACGAGTGGGAATAATTTTGATTTTTCGGTCTGTTGTCATCGTCTTTATTGTAGTATGTATAAACAACGTTTCGGTTTGCTGTATTCTCCAGCCTTTCTCGGTGATCCTGTATATCCGAGCAGATTAATGACCAACCTGGGAAATCCGAAATCAAAAATTATTCACATCAAGTCTCATCTTAAAAAAAAATACGAGAAAATAAATATTGAACGGGTTGTGTTTTGTTGTACAATATGATACAAATCGAATAATTTATTATTATTTACTCCTTTTGAGTTTTCACATCAGTGTTAGCTGATGGTCTTTCACTGGAGTTTGTGTGACAGCAAGTCTCCTCAGGTCTCCAGGACTCTTCTGAGTATTCTGGCAGATTGCAGCAGTGCAGTGTTCTGAATGGTTTCAATCCTTCTCTCTGATATCCAAACTTTCAAGCCCTTTTCTAATCCTTTTGGACTGTTCCAAGTGCACCAACTACAATTGTAAACTTTCACTTTCCATGTTCCATAACTTTTTCCAGTTCTCCTGGCAAGGTCCAGATATTTGTCAATTTTTTTATTTTCCTTTAGCTTCACCCTGTGATCTGCTGGCAACTGCAAAATCCACCAGTTGACAAGTTTCTTTCTTTTTTGTTAATCAACACTAGTCTGGTCTAATTTATTATTATTATTATTATTATTATTATTATTATTATTATTATTATTTTGCTGAGTGGGAGTAGCAGGGAGAGTGAATAATTTTGATGTTCTAGACTGTTGTACTCATCTTTATTGTAATATGAGGAAGAATGAATAAAGAAAAGAAAGAATAGAATGGATAATAGAAGATGAATTTAATCAATATCACTTACACATGTGTTTCGGTCAGTTCATCTGTGTGAAAATATTCCGCACACAGAAAAGATTCGACCTTCATCAGAGTGAAGTATTTTATTTTGAATGAAATAAAATCTTCACTTTAAACCACTTTTTTTTTTCTTTAAACACTTTTTTAAATAAAATACTTCACTCTGATGAAGGTCGAATCTTCTCTGTGTGCGGAATATTTTCACACAGATGAACTGACCGAAACACATGTGTAAGTGATATTGATTAAATTCATTTTTTATTATCCATTCTATTCTTTCTTTTCTTTATTCATTCTTCCTCATATTGTCGGATTCATTTCCAATTTCCATTTTTACTTATTGTAATATGTATAAAAGCAACGTTTCGGCGCCTGTATCCTCTGGCCTTCCTCAGGTGTTCCCTGTGTATCTGAGCATAGTAATGACCCAACCCGGGAAATCATTTTTAATAGTTTGACTATCAATCAAACAGAGGTCGAAGAAACTTTTGATCATATTAAAATAATGACGTTATTATTTTTGCACGCCTATCTTAATAAGATCTTCGAAAGTTCTTCGACGCTTTGTTTGATCAACAGTCAATCTATTCAAAATGATTTCCCAGGTTAGGTTATCCCTATGCTCGGATACACTAGGAACACTTGAGGAAAGCCGGAATATACAACGGCCAAAATGTTATGTTTATACATATCATATACACACAGATTATACATATCATATACACAACAGTCCGAAGCATCAAAATTATTCACATCAAGCCTCAGCTCAAAAATATAGACAAACAAGTCATTAAGTTTGTATTATTTAAATTTTTCAGATTGTTGTCTTCATCTTCAATTGTTATATATATTTTACCACCACTAAGTAACGAGCAGGATGTGACACAAGGTCAATTTCTTAACGGATTTCAACAGGTTTTGAATTCAGAGTTTTCCTTCTCCAGACGCGTTGCCTATCCAAGGTTAAAGAGCCCAGTCTTGCCAGACTATTTACCCATAGCTGGTGAGAGAGTAGGATTCTTACCTTTCCCAAGGGTATTAGCGCTAAGTGAAATGTAATTGCCACGTCTAGTAATCTTCCAATAATCTTCAATATATGTGAAATAATAATAGAAAAACTTTTGTCATAGATGCAGTGCTACATCGGGATATTGATCTTGCTATGAAAACATCAGAAATCATCAATAACTTAAAATTGGTTGACTTTAAGTTTTTCCCTGGGCAAATTTTGGAGGTGGGTGACATGGCCTGGATGATTTGACATGGAATTACCCTTAACCCCAAACTCCCCAAAGTTCCAAAATTGGAACTTCACCATTAGATGTAGTTTAACGTCGTACCCAGGGCACTAAACCCTCGGCCACTGCCTTCTAGCACATATATGATAAAAAATGCATATGAATGAAGGGAAGTTTATTTTTCAAAGAAAATTTAAGGTAACGAGCATCAAGTTCCTCCCCGCCCAGACCTTTAATAGGAGAACCCTTGGCTATGGGTAAATAAAAGGGCAGACTAGACTTTTTGACCTTGGTATAGCAGCCAGTCTAGGAGAAGGAAAACCCTGAATTCAAACCTGTTAAACTCCGCTTAGAAAATTGACCTTGTGTCACAATCCTGCTCGTGTGGACGGGTTGGGTAAATACTTAAAGCTAAGTTTACTAAATCTAATTATACCAATTTCTGTTTTTATAGCAATCTTTCTTCTTCTCTAGTGTAACAGATTGGTCACGTTCATAATAAATGTTGTTGACAAGGAGTTACGGTAGAGCTTTTAAATGCGGCATAGGTTACCAACAGAAACTTAATTTAAGGGTCGTTTTCACACATGAAAGAAACGGCCCCAATATATGAACGAATGAACGAACTACGATTACATTAATAGAATACGACCTTTTGTCATCTTTGGGTATCTAGGAGAATTATCTTTTTAAGAGTTGTTTTTATGTCCCTTTTGGCATCCATATGATTGATGGGTTTTTGGTATGTACTTAAAGCCACCCGGGTAAATCCGAATTGTAAGATCTGAGGGTTTTGTTTTTGAAGACAAAAAAAAACTGTTTTATTTTCAAAAGAAAATTAATGGTAACGAAATATCGACCGCCCTGCTGACGCCCCCTCCCCATAGACCTTTAGAAGAAGGAACTCCCCAGTGCATGCTCTCACTGTGAACACATACAAACGTATGTATACATTTGCAGAAGTACATTCAATTTTGTCTCATCGGATTTATGAATTGCAAAATGGAACGAGGTTTAGATGATGCTTAGATTTTCACAAGTCAGTAGTTAGTAGTAGCATAGGTGTGGAAACAGTAAGTAGTAGTACGCGCTACTTCCATTTTGGCGTAATACCTCTATCCACTACGCACGCCCGTTGGCTGCTGGCTGTGCTGTACATCAGGATATTATTATTATACAATGCTGACGTATACAAAGCAATGCATAACACGAAGGTTGAACCGACATTTTTTAACAAGCACATAAAGTTTAACTAATTTATGTTTCTGTCTTTCTTCTTTCTTCTTTCTTTTTGTTCTCTTTCTCTCTGTCTTCTTCTTTATTTTTTCTTTCTTTCTTTTTTCTGTTTTTCTTTCTTTTCTTTCTTTCTTTCTTTCTTTCTTCCTTTTTTCTATCTGTTTTGTTTCCATTCATTCTTTCTTTCTTTCTTGTTTGTTTGTTTCTTTTTCTTCTTTCTTTTTTTTTCTTTCTTCTAATTGGCCTTTCCATTCTTTCTTTCTCAGTCTACGTGTTCATTTTTCGCTGTCTTTCCTTCCTTCCTTCCTTCCTTCTTCCTTACTTTCCTTTCTTCTTTCTTTCTTTCTTTCTTTTTGCTGTTTTTCTTTCTTCCTTTTTTCTTTTTCTTTCTTTCTTTTTCTTTCTTCCCCTTTTCTTTCTTTTCATCTTTCTTTCTTTCTTTTTCTTTTTTTCTTTTTCTTTCTTCCCTTTTTCTTTCTTTCCCTCTTTCTTTCTTTCTTTTGCTTTCTTTCATTTTCTTTCTTTCTTTTTAATTTCATTCTTTCTTTCTTTCTTCTTTCTTTCTGTTTGTTTGTTGCTTTCTTTTTTCTTTCATTCTTTCATTTCCTTTTTCTTTTCTTTCTACTGGTTTCATTCTTTCTCCCTCAGTCTACGTGTTCATTTTGCTGTCTTTCCTTCCTTTCTTTCTTTCTTTCCTTCTTTCTTTCTACCAATCTATCACCGTGTGTGTTGGTTAATTTCTATCTATCTAATAATGTTATCGAAAATCCCCACACCCGTTACTGCTTTCTTTGCCTTTCTTCTTTCTTTCTTTCTTTCTTTCGTCTCTATATTCTATTCTCTTTCTCTCTTTCTATATTTTTCATCTCTTTCTTTAAAAAAAAAACACCCCTATCTTTAATAAAACAAAGGTTGGTTGACTTTAACACAAAATCTACTAAACCAACCATTTCTTGACTTTCTTTCTTCCCTTCATTCAATAAGAACGACTAATGGGCCCCACCCCCATCATTGTCTCTCTTTTTCTTTTTAGTCTCCCCCTGTCTGTATCTCTGTGTCTGCCTATTCTGTCAGTCTGCTCTCTATCTCTCTCTCTCTCTTCTCTCTCTCTCCTCTCTCTCTCTCTCTATTTGACTATCTATCTATCTATCTTATATATATATATAGTATATATACTAATATAAATACATCTGTCTGTCCTCTATGATCTGTCTCTCTATCTTCCTATTTCCTCTCTGTATCCCTT
>CM042170.1:54453914-54456414 GCA_023376005.1 Doryteuthis pealeii
CGTTGTTTTATGCATTGCTTTGTATACGTCAGCCATTGTATAATAATAATAATCCTGATGTAACAGCAGCAGCAGCAACAGGGGGCGTAGTGAGAGTTATTACGCAAATGGAAGTAGCGGTACTACTACTTCTGTTTCAACTATTGCTACTACTATTACTTGAAAATCTAAGCATCCTCTAACCTCGTTCCATTTTGAATTCATAAATCGATAACAAAATTGAATGTACTTCTGCAAATGTTACATACGTTTGTATGTGTCACAGTGAGAGCATTGCACTGGGGGTCCTTCTTCTAAAGGTCTTGGGGGAGGGGGCGAGCAGGGCGGTTCGATATTCGTAACCATTAATTTTCTTTGAAAAATAAACAGTTTTTTTGTCTTAAAAAAAACAAAAAACTCAGATCTTACAATTCGGATTTACCCGGGGTGGCTTTAAGTACATACCCAAACCCATCAAAGCATATGGATGCCCAAAAGGGACAAAAACAACTCTTAAAGATAATTCTCCTAGATACCCAGATGACAAAATTCGTATTCTATTTATGTAACGTAGTCGTTCTTCGTTCTTATATATGGGGCCGTTTCTTCATGTGTGAAAACGACCCTTAAATTAAGTTCTGTAGTAACCTGTGCCGATTAAAAGCTCTACCGCAACTCTTGTCAACAACATTTATTATGACCGTGACAATATGTACACTAAGAGAGAGAGAAGAGAGAGAGATAGATAGAAAGATTGTTTATAATAACAGAATTGGTATAATTAGATTTAATAAACTTAGCTTTAAGTAGTTACCCAATCCGTCCGCATGAGCAGGATGTGACACAAGGTCAATTTTCTAAGCGGAGTTTAACAGGTTTGAATTCAGGGTTTTCCTTTTCCTAGACTGGCTGCTAGTCAAAGAGTCATTGGTCAAAGAGTCTAGTCTGCCCTTTTATTTACCCATAGCCAAGGGTTCTCGTTTTAAAGCTCTGGGTGGGGAGGAACTTGATGCTCGTTACCTTTAATTTTCTTTGAAAAATAAACTCCCCTTCATTCAAATGCATTTTTTAATCATATATGTGCTAGAAGGCGGTGGCTGAGGGTCTTAGTGCCCTGGGTACGACGTTAAACTACATCTAATGGTGAAATTCCAATTTTGGAACTTTGGGGAGTTTGGGGTTAAGGGTAAATCCATGTCAAATCATCCAGGCCATGTCACCCACCTCCAAAATTTACCCAGGGAAAAACTTAAAGTCAAACAATTTTAAGTTATTGATGATTTTCATAGCAAGATCAATATCCCGATGTAGCACTGCATCTATGACAAAAGGTTTTTCTATTATTAGTTCACATATATTGAAGATTATTGGAAGATTACTGGACGTGGTAATTACATTTCACTTAGCGCTAATACCCTTAGGAAAGGTATGAATCCTACTCTCTCACCAGCTATGGGTAAATAGTCGGGCAGACTGGGCTCTTTAACCTTGGTTAGGCAACCGGTCTAGAAGAAGGAAAACTCTGAATTCAAACCTGTTGAAATCCGCTTAAGAAATTGACCTTGTGTCACATCCTGCTCGTACGTAGGTGTTGGTAAATATATATAACAATGAAGATGAGGAAATCAATCTGAAAAATTTAAATAATACAAACTTAATGACTTGTTTGTCTATAGACTTGTTTGTCTTAAGCTGAGGCTTGATGTGAATAATTTTGATGCTTCGGACTGTTGTCCTCATCTGTATTTATGATATGTATAAACATAACATTTTGGCCGCTGCATCCTCCGGCTTTCCCCAGGTGTTCCTAGTGTATCCGAGCATAGGGATATCCTAACCTGGGAGATCATTTTGAACAGATTGACTGTTGATCAAACAAAGCGTCGAAGAACTGATAGGCGTGCAAAAATAATAACGTCATTATTTTAATATGATCAAAAGTTCATCGACCTCTGTTTGATTGATAGTCAAACTATTAAAAATGATTTACCGGGTTGGGTCATTACTATGCTCAGATACACAGGGAACACCGGAGGAAGGCCAGAGGATACAGCGGCCGAAACGTTGCTTTTATACATATTACAATAAGTAAAAATGGAAATTGGAAATGAATCCGACAATATGAGGAAGAATGAATAAAGGAAGAAAAAAAAGAATAGAATGGATAATAAAAGATGAATTTAATCAATATCGCTTACACATGTGTTTCGGTCATTTCCTCTGTGTGAAAGTATTCCGCTCACAGAGAAGATTCGACCTTCATCAGAGTGAAGTATTTTATTTTAAAAAGTGTTTAAAGAAAAAAAAAAGATTTTATTTCATTCAAAATAAAATACTTCATTCTGATGAAGGTCGAATCTTCTCTGTGTGCGGAATATTTTCACACAGATGAACTGACCGAAACACATGTGTAAGTGATATTGATTAAATTCATCTTCTATTATCCATTCTATTCTTTCTTTTCTTTATTCATTCTTCCTCATATTACAATAAAGATGAGTACAACAGTCTAGAACATCAA
>CM042170.1:54458914-54463914 GCA_023376005.1 Doryteuthis pealeii
ATTGATCGGAGGGGGCTCTCCGACTGTCCGTTTAGCCCAATGGTTCTCAACTTTTACTTTACATATTGACCCCCTTTTAATCCTATTTTACTCTGGTCAACCCCCTTAAAAATCCCATTGTATTTTTATAGTTAAATACATTTTACTTGCCTGGTTCCCAAAAAATATTATATGGTCCCCGGGGGTCCATATGGACCCCGGTTGAGAACCACTGGTCTAGCCTAAGTAAGGGCCAAGTGGAGTGTAGAATGTCATGGACTGCTCTGCTGCCAGGATTCCATCCTTAAGTATCACAGGTCGCCACCTACGGTCAACAGGTGGTCATATTGGGGGAGGGAGTGTTTACCCCTCTTCAGATGTGCTGTCGGTGTATAATAAAGACCCACCGACAGGGTGCAAAGGTTTTGGTTTGTTTGTTTTGTTTTACGGCATATCCACCTCAGTGGGTCATTTAATGCAGACAAAGTTGTGAAATAAATTCATTCTTAATAGATACCCATTTTTTAAAAAACAAACTCATGTTTTTCTATTTGACCCATAGATGGTACCCTAACAGGTACTACCACTCCGGGTCAGAGTGGACCAGGGAGTAATGGTGATGAAAGGGGGGGCTCCACATTCCCCACACCTCTAGAACTGGAACCTCACTATCAGATAGAGTTTAACGTCATTCCCAGGACATGTAGACCCTCAGCCACCGCCTTCTAGCACCCATATGATAAAAAGGGTTAGGGCTTGCCATAAGGGCAATAGGGTTGAGAAAATCATATAGGTGCTAGGGACTGACATGCCCAGCCGATTGATCGGATGGGGTGTCTCCGATCGCTCGTCTAGCCTAAGTAAGGGTCTAAGTGGTGTGTTGCATGTCATGGACTGCTCATCCACCAAGATTCCATTCTTAAGCACTACCGGTCGCCACCCACGGCCAACAGGTTGCTCCATTAGGGGAGCCTTACCCCTCTGCAGTGGTACAGTCGCGTTATCACAGACCCAGTAGATAGGGTGCAAAGGTTTTGGTAGATCATTTGATAATGACTTTCTGTATAAAATAAGCCGCGATGTAAGAAATGCTGTCAAGGATTTCAAATAAGTAAAACCAAAATATACATTACCGGAAAATGACAGGAAAGTTAATGCTTACCTGAAAAGAAAAAGAAAAAAAGGAAATGTTAGTTAATTCTGAAGGGATTGTTTATGTTATCTGTAAATGTCAAAGGTCAAATTTATAAAACAAATATGTCAAATATGTCATTCACTTTAAAGATTACATGTAGAGAAACACAACGAATACTGAAAGTATAGAAAATATATTGGTGATGATTTTTACTATAAAAATGCATTGGAAATGATTTTTACTATAAAAATGCATTGGAAATGATTTTTACTATAAAAATGTATTGGACAATGATTTTTACTATAAAAATGCATTGGAAATGATTTTTACTATAAAAATGCATTGGAAATGATTTTTACAATAAAATTGCATTTGAAATGATTTTTACTATAAAAATGCATTTGAAATGATTTTTACTATAAAAATGCATTGGAAATGATTTTTACTATAAAATGCATTGGAAATGATTTTTACTAGAAAAATGCATTGGAAATGATTTTTTACTATAAAATGCATACTATGTATTGACAATGATTTTTTACTATAAAATGCATTGGAAATGATTTTTACTATAAAAGATGCATTGAAAATGATTTTACTATAAAAAACAATGATTTTACTATAAAAAATGCATTGGAAATGATTTTTACTATAAATCCATTACTACTGAATAACGAGTTCGATCCTAGCAAGCAAGTCTCATAGATCCATTAATACTGAATAGCAAGTTCGATCCTCGCTGGATACCCCATACTTGCGACCTTGTTGCGCATCCTGTCCCTGGTGAACAGGTTGGGTAAATACTAACTAAGCCAAGCTAAGAAAATGGTTGCAGTTGCAAAGAGACTATATTTGGAAATATACGTTAATGGATATAGGTATTATCTGCGTTATTCAGACTATTGTCCCCATCTTTATTGTTATTTGTACAACGTTTCGGCCGATATGCCCTCCGACCTTCTTCGGGTATTTCTTGTCGGACTCGGGAACCTTTCTTGTCGTAGTCGGGTGCCATCACGGAACTTCGAACCTAACCCTTCCGTGATGGCTCCCGATTACGACAAGAAAGTTCCCGAGTCTAAGAAGGTTCCCGAGTCCGACAAGAAATACCTGAAGAAGGCCGGAGGGAATATCGGCCGAAACGTTGTACAAATAACAATAAAGATGGGGACAATAGTCCGAATAACGCAGATAATACTAATCATCAAGCCTCATCTCAAACATTCAGAGAAATGGATATAGGGTTTTATAGGTAGATCCTGAATTAGATGACTTTGTTCATAACCGAGTGTTGTTTCGAGGAACATTCCAAAAAAGAACCCCGTATTTTTCCAACGCCTCACTGGAATAGTCGGACGAGCCACCCTCCCCGCTACCAAAGGTATTTTCGACTGGTAAAGTGTTTGTCATGCATCATGTTACCCATCTTCGCCGCCGTTAATTTCAAACAGATGAGAAAGTGATCCCGTGGGTAGAAGATGCCTTGAAGAAGAAGAGTAACAATAATAATAATGTTAAACCCTAACCCTAACCCTAATCCTAAACCCTAACCCGAACCCTAAACCCTAACCCCATCTTCTTTTTTCCTAGTAGATCAATAAATGAATAAATAATTTATCAGTCAAGAGTGGTTCCCCTTTGATCATGTTATTATAGGATATAACCCACATTTGTTCCCTCACAGTGATATGATATCAAGTATTTCTATCTGATAGAAATAGTAGTTGTATGGTTTCAAGTACTCATATCTAATCTTCTTCTAATGTGACTGTCTGTATGTAATCGAAACTACGTCACCACTGACGTCCCCATTTCCTTAGTTATTTAAGTTATATTATTAACGATTATAAAATAGTCATTATTTAATCTTAATTAACATTTTATTTATTAACGATGTCTCGCTGAGTTAGATTTACCGCAAAACTGCCCATATTACTGATGCATTTAAAATCCTGAAATCTGTGTTATATATCTCTAAGAAATAAAGATTTATATAACATATGGTAGGAATAATTTGCATAATGATCTTTGTAAAGTTTTTAAATGCCATCCTTGGTCAGTTGAAAAGGGCTTAAAGAAAGTCCTGTGTTATGGGATCCTTGGGTAAGCGTATAAGTCCTATCCTGCGTATTGGTAAAGGTCCTGTGATTTCATCCTATGTCCGTCGTCAATGAATGTTACAGTAATCATGACCAGTAGGGTCGGTTAAGTATTGTACCAACCTCAGAGTACTGCCAGTGATTGGCCAAGAGTTAGATCACATTATTCCGGCCCAGTCTATAAGTAGGAGCGGGCATTTAGCCCACACCTTATATGTCAAAAATTTCAACAGAAAGAATTCGATTTTTTTTGTTATTTGCTGTTGTTGATGTTTTTCTTTTTCTTTTTCTTTTTCTAAGTACTCAGCATACCAGCGGGATTCCCTCCGTAAGAGTTTCCCCGCTGTTTACATGACATTTGCACAGCAAGCATTCCGCGAGATACTTCAGTCATTTGGTTTTGTTTGTTTTGTTTTACGGCATATCAACCTCAGTGGGTCAAAGTTGTGAAATAAATTCGTTCTTAATGCATAATACAATTTTTATTTATCAACTCATGTTTTTCTATTTAACCCATAGATGGGACCCTAACAGGTACTACCACTCCGGGTCAGAGTGGACCAGGGAACAATGTGATGAAGGGTGCTCCACATTCCCCAAACCTCCAAAACTGGAACCTCACCATCAGATAGAGTTTAACGTCATTCCCAGGACATGTAGACCCTCGGTCACCGCCTTCTAGCACCCATATGATAAAAAGGGGTTGGGGCTTGCCATACGGGCAATAGGGTTGGGAAAATCATATAGGTGCTAGGGCCAAGGCCGATTGATCGGAGGGGGCCTCTCCGACTGCCAGTCTAGCCCAAGATTGGGCCAAAGTGGAGTATTGCAAGTCATGAACTGCTCATCCACCTGGGCTTTATCTTTCAGCATTACGGGTCGCCACCCACAGCCAACAGGTGGCCCTATTGGGGGAGTCTTACCCCTCTGCAGAGGTGCATTCTAACGCCCTACCGACAGGGCGGACTTCAGTCATTGTTTTTATTATAACTCACAGTAGCGCGGCATGGACGTCTCACCTGGTGTAATGGTTAACAAGCTAGGCTAGCAGACCAATGTCAACCCCAGCAGACCACGTATAATCGGCTTCCATTTCTGGTTGAAACTGATTTCCTAACTAACTAAAACACGTGACGTGCGAGATTCCCGCCTTTGGGGTCAAGGTTACCAACAGTTATGGTATTCTTCCAACGGAAAGCCAATTTGAAAGCCAATGGCCCCTTATTCTACAGGGTTTGTCAATAATGTATGCTACCACATAAATTATGTAACACTAGCAAACCATTGTAGTGGGTTCAATTTTTGCTGGGCGCCCAATATTTTAACCATGTGCTAAACCAAATTAAGTTTAGAGAATGAGCAGGGCAACTCTAGTAGTGTAATGGTTAACAAGCTGGCTAGCAGACCATTGTCAGTGAGTTCGGTACTCACTGGTTACCCAATTACATTTGGAAGAATTATGGTCAAGTCCCGCTGAAAGTGTTGCATAATTAATCGGTAGCTTATTAATTATATGTGATAATTGTAGTTTAATTCAAACTAAATTCAAACTAACGGTTGTGGGAAAACACAGGGAAAATAATTGACAGATTTTGACCTATATATATATAGCTTTCAAAGAAAGAAAAAACTTAACAAACCGTCATTCCGTAATAAATCTATTTCCATCAAAAGCTCAAAAGGCTTTTAAAAAATTTTAATTAAAAAAAAAAAACCTTATGAGGCTGCCTCTTCAGACGACCCGTCTGAAGAGGCCAGCCTCTTATGAATTAAAAAAATTGTTTTCT
>CM042170.1:54466414-54478175 GCA_023376005.1 Doryteuthis pealeii
GGTAATTTGTTAGGAATTTCTGTTAAATCAATCTATTCCAGATTTCAACTACGGGACCACCCATTCATTAAGATTTCATTTATTTACTTGTTTATTCATTCCTGCTATCTTCGTATTTTCCTTTCTTTCTTTCTTTATTTTTAATTTTTATTTTTTTAAATTTATTTTTTCATATATATATATCTATCTATAAGGAATGGAGCACTCTGTAACGGCCATTACACACAAAGCGATGTGTGTATTAAAAACAGTTAAAATCCCCCTCCCATTCTGTAATTAAAGACAGCCTAATGGTTAAGGTGCCGGACTGACACCCAACCGACCGGAGTTCAATTCTGGCTGTAAGTAGCTTACAAAATGTCTAGCCACACTGAAGAGACTTGATAAGTCGAAACACGTGTCTGCGGATGACCCTATATATGCTCCCCATCCCCTAGGGTTGAGCACTCTGGGGGGGGGGGGATCTCGCTGACGGCCGCCAACTCAAGCGTAAACGCAACGCTCTTCTCTATAAGGAATGGAGCACTCTGTGACAGCTTTACACACAAAGCGATGTGTGTATTAAAACAGTTAAAATCCCCTTCCCATTCTGTAAGTGAAGACAGCCTAATGGTTAAGGTGCCGGACTGACACCCAACCAATCCGGCTGTAGGTAGCTTACAAAATGTCTAGCCACACTGAAGAGACTTGATAAGTCGAAACACGTGTCTGTGGATGACCATATATATATATAAAGTGTTGTTATGGGTCCAACGGGAGAAAATGAAATCTTTCATAAAAAAGAAGGTCAGCAAAATGGATTATGTTTTTTTTTAATTTTTATTATTATTTTACATTTGCGACATGTGTTTCAGATCTTCTGATATTTTCTTCCGGCATTAATTAACCATATATATTATACTAAAGCTGAGTGAATCAATGATTGTTTGCTAAAGGCTTTTTTCCTATTTAGTTTAATGACGCAAAATACACCCCAAAAATATTCCTTAGTTTTGGGAATCAGTTATTCTGCATTGGTGCCGTTTCGGGTATTTCCGTGAAATATAATACTTTTTATATGTAATCTAATGATATTATCTCTTGCGCGCTATTCCACATTGGTATCGTTTCGGGTATTTCCTTGAAATGTAATGAAATGCAATGCTTTTTATAAGTAAAAAAAGTCGACGGGGTGGCATACAACCAGAGAGTCTATCCCTTTTCCTCGAGCGCTAGACTAAAGAGATTATTTTAACGTCCGGGGTGGAGTGTCACACCTACCATCAGCTCATCACTTTACCGCACAGATCGTTGTGTTACTCATACGCTGGGTTGGCGAGGGCCGGTATCGAACCAGGAACCTTGTGATTCCTAGGCGGACACTGAGCCGAACAACACCGAATACCCTTGCTAGTTAATAATAACAAGTTTTAACGAACAAACCCGGCCGGTCAGTTTTTTTTTTGCAGATCAAGGACGCCATGCATTGAATAGAGTGAGACGCCATTTTTAGGGCCTTGTTTGCCAATGGCGGGAAGAACAGAAAAGCAATTTTAGCGGGAAAGTAGCTTTGTATTTACAGATTAGCAACAAAGGATTACTGTTTTTAGTTGAGTTGATTTTACTAATCAATGAAAAAGAAAAAGAAGAAAAAAAGAAAGAAAAAGAAGAAAGAAAAGAAAGAAAGAAGAAGAAAAAAAAGAAAAAAAAAAGAAAGAAAAAAAGAAAAAAAGAAAAAGAAGAAGAAAAAAAAAAAGAAGAAAGAAAAAAAGAAAAAGAAGAAAAGAAGAAAAAGAAGAAAAAAAAAAAAAAAGAAAAAAGAAAAAGAAAAAGAAGAAGAAAGCCTTTGAAAATTGTACACGTGATCTTCAATATTAATAATGATGCCAGATGAAGATATGCAGGCGTCATGATGCTGGCATTAAAAAATAATTCGGTAATGCCCGGTCGGGGGAATACATATTGACATTATCTCCAATGCAGGCTATATTCAGGGGATGCCATTACTGAGATTATCCTGGGTATTTACCCAATCTGTTTGACACGGGTAGGATGTGACACAAGGTCAAAAGTATGAGACATGTGGCGTAGAAAATGAAAGCCGGCTTTTCAAATACGCATTATATATAATATATATATATATATATGGAAATACGGTTTGAAAATATTTTCTTTTTATATATTGCAATCCACGTCTTGTAAATCCATCTGTCTTCATTGATGGAAAAGCATTAAAGATTTTGACACGTTTAAATATCTTGGATCAACAGTCACATCTGATGGAAAAATGGACAAAGAAATCCATTCAGAATAGGTAAAGCTAGCACTGCATTCGGCAATCTGAAACATCGTTTATGGAGTACCAAAGATGTATCTCTTAAAATAAAAATTAACATCTACAGAGCAGTCGTGCTTTCTACTTTACTGTATGGTGCTGAACTTGGACATTTTACCGCAAACACATAAACCAACTTGACGCATTTCACATGCGTTGTCTTCGTGTCATTTGCGGTATAAAATGGGATGACAAAGTAAAAAACAGCACAATTTTAAAAAGATGTAATATTGCTGGCATTGAAACCCTACTAGCCAAGATTCAACTTAGGTGGGCTGGTCACGTTGTCCGTATGAATGAGAACAGGCTTCCAAAGAAGTTTTTATACGGGCAACTACCAAATGCTAAGCGTTCCATTGGACGTCCTCTCTTACGCTACAAGGACAAATTGAAGGACAATTTGAAACGCCTCGATATTGACCTGAGTGCTTGGGAAGATCTAGCATCGGATCGGAAGGAATGGCGTAAGACCTTTTTCGCTAAACTAAAGAGCTTTGAACAAAATAGACTGAAGCATAGAGATCGGCTCCGCATAACTTTAAAAGAAAAACATGTAACTCCTGCCTTGGATCATTTCGTTTGTCAGTGTGGCTTTATGGCTCGCAGCAGGGCTGGGCTGCTGTCACACTCGAGGAAGTATAAAGTGTCTTCTTGACAGCATGCACAACATGGGAGGAATTAAATCACTCACTGCTGACCCTCATCTATCGTTCTCGATAGGAGAGTCCACCATATATATATATATATATACATATATATATATGTTTGTTTTAAGTTGGGCGTTATTACGAAGCATCTCAAAATAAATGAATGAACTCGATGTTATGGAGTATTGGATTCACTTATTTTTTTATTATTTGTTATCATAAATTTTCGGGTTCGTTAGATACCCTTTTGCAAATGAATGTTGCTCTGTTCAATGGATCTTTCGTCTTTGTTGTTATTGACAGCGGCAGCGTCTGTAAAATATTTATAATAACGGAGTATTCCGATGTCAGCGTTTAGTCCCCTCACGTGAGTTTGTAATTTTAGAATCCATTTAGTTTCTGCTTGTTTTCGAGATTGCGTTGTAAATGCGTGTTCTATTAAAATGCATTTGAGGTATGTAAGGTTGTGTGGTAGGGTGTTAAAGTGAAGTGCTATCGTACTATGCGGGGATTTGAGTTTTATTGTGGATTTGTGGTTATTTAGTCTAAAGATGTAGATGTTTCTCCCACATATCCGCTATTTGTGCATTGTGTGCAGTATATGTAATATATGATATTAGCGATTGAGGAGCTTTGTTAAATCAACTTAGATTTATAAAAGCCCCAATTTTGTTCGAAATAAATTTATTATGGAATAAAGGTGTTGGTTTTCCTTCCTTTCAAAGATATATATATATATATATATATATATATAATATCTTTGAAGGGATTACACTCGTCAAGTTCATTTTCTATAAAAAAAAAGTATCGAATTTTATGCGATACATGCATTGTAATTGCCTTCAAGCAAAAATATAATATATACTTTATCAACAATGCTTCTAAAAAACAAACATCCAAAAATCTTATATATATATATATATATATATATATATATATATATATATATATATATATATACTCTTAAATGTATTGTATATTATATACTATTAAATGTATTGTAAACTATAATAAATAAATACAGCTCTTACAGAAGTAATTGAGCATTTTATTATCATTTCTTCAATACTAACAAGGAATTAATTATATATATAAATATATATATATATATATATATATATATATATATATATATATGAAAATGTTCACCATCGAAGTAAGAACTCAATCCTACGTCCTGAAGAAGGTCTAAAAGATCAAAACGTTACAGCGTCGACATCACTACCTACAATAAACATCCATTTTTAACAACATCTCGTGTTTGTCTACCTTTCTCCACATACTGCCGGATTAATTTCCATCTTATTTCTCATATATATATATATATACATAAATATATATATATATATATATATATATATATATATATATATATATATATATGTAAACAACTTTTAGCTATTTTCAGCCGACAGTATATTGGGAGAAAAAGCACATATCTCCTATATATATATATATATATATATATATATATATATATATATATATATACAGAGGGATATATATATATATATATATATATATATATATATATATATATATATATTAATGAAACTGGAAGTGAATCCGACGGTATGTTGAAAAAAATTTCAAATAAGTATTTACTCTGATGAAGGTCGAATTTTCTTTGTGTGCGGAACATTTCTACATTTTTTCTATTATTATTATTTCATTTCATTTGGTTATTTAAAAATAATAATAGTTTGAATAATGTACACATGGATAAACTCCTGACCTAAACACGTGTAAGTAAAATTTATTAAAATATCCTATATTATCCATTCTATACTTTCTTTCCTTTATTCATTTTTTCAACATATAGATAGATAGATAGATAGATAGAGAGAGAGAGAGAGAGAGAGAGAGAGAGAGAGAGAGAGAGAGGGCGGGTTGGGTGTGAGGGAATGAGTCTCTAGATCTGATTCACTCTTTGATGTTATTATCCCCCCTCCCCAACCTTTACCTTTCCCTCTTATCTACTGCACGAGGTAGTTTCGAAGTGGTTAGTGACGTCATTGTTTTGGCGCCCTTCCGTTTGGCAAACCACCCACACCTATCGTTATGTTTTTACAACTAATACATCTACCCCCACCCCTCACGCACACACGTATATTATAACTACCACTATTCCTCTCATTTTACAAATAACAGTGACCAGGATGAGGGTCATCACTGAAGAAGGCGGAACCCATACCCACCCACTGACTCACCCCCCACACACTGGTTGCCTTTAAACTGAAATAATTGCATAATTACAACCCGGTTCGAGTTCAGGTAAAATGCCAGATTTTCAAGGCAGTGAGGGTTTTTCCTGTTCGAAGATTGGCATAGGTTGGTTGGTTTGTTAGTTTGTTGGTTGGTTGGTCGATGGATTTTAATGACATATCAAACTGTCTAGGGTTATTTCAAGCGTAAAAGTTAGGAAATAATATGTATTGTGTTTTTACAACCAATCCAAAAGTGTCATGGCGGAAACCCCACTTCCGGGTTCCCATCAATCGTGAAAATTTAAAGTGTTGATTTCATATGATTTTCTGATATATTCCGATGCGTAGAATAACGTAGTAAAAGATAATTGAATTCTGGTGAGAATTGACGGAGATATGGGACTTCAAAGATGCCCCCAAAATGCCCTTTTCAGGCATTATTTTTCATATATATATATATATATATATATATATATATATATATATATCATCATCATCATGTCGTGCAGGCAGCACGGATATCCATGACAATCTCTCGCCAACCTTCCCTATCATTCATCGCCCCAGGGGTTCTTCTTCTCTGCAGCCAGCATCTTTACATAGCTGGTCGATGTTGGTCCTTGCTGGGCGGCCCACACTGGCATGTCCATGTGTTGGCTTCCACAGGAAAACATCACTTATGAGTTCATCCTTGCTTCTCCAGCAGTGCCCTGCATGCCTAGTCCGTCTCACTCGGATGGTCTGTGAGATAGGGGGCAGGTGACCATACAGTTGCTCCCTTGTGGGATTGCTGTTTCCACGACTTGTTCAGAACTGCTCGCAGCATTCTTGTGCAGCTCCCATCTAGCTTATTCTCGAGGCGCCTCGTTTATATATATATATGATTCGGCCATAGCCGAACACTAGTCATCTATAAATGCTTGTAGGGCCGACTATACTGATGAGTGTTTCTCCGTCTTGCACAGAGCTAGGTCTAAGCAGCACCTAACAATTCTTGAAGCTGCTTATATTTCATTCTTTCGCCCCATTCTGTGCAGACAAAAACCCAAACATTCCCTTTACTTGTTGGGAGACATCTCTAACCCTGTTTCGACCTGAGGGTTCATATATATATATCCCTTTTTCCTTTTTTTTGTCCCCCTCTGGCTCACCTCCATTCGTTCTTAAAGAATATTTCTTATACAATCTGACTTTTATTCGTCGCCGGTGTTTATACTTGAAAAAGAACCGGTCGAAAAGGCCTTCGTATTCCCTTTATTTTATAATGAAATATTACCATTTTATAACTGTATGATCTCCCTACATACATATGATTCCTCCACTTTTAGTATTATATATATAAAACAAAAACACCTGTTTAAAAGACTAATGTTAAAGATGAATTTCCATTCCACTCCCACAAAAACAGAAGAGGAGATGAAATACTCATGTGTATGTATATATATACACATGCATGTAAAAATTCATTTTCATATTATCAATCAAAACCTGAAGAAGATACCAGAAGATCTGAAACACGTGTTGCATATGTAAAACAAAAAGAATTAAAATTTTTTTTCTGAGAACAAAATACATTTTGCGGACCTTCTTTTTTTAAATAAAATATTGAATTCATTGGTGCTGAAGAAAGTGCTCAATTCAGAGATTTAGCTGAGATTTGAACCATTATACCCCAGTCCCCGCGATAGTGCCTGAAAATGACCAATTCAAGGCAGGGAGGGTCTTTCCTGTTCAAAGATTGGCGTAGCTATGTGTTTGTATATCAGTAGTGTATACGTGTGTGTGCGTGGGTACGGACAGGGTGTGGCACAATATCGTAAGTATAAGGCATCCAGCGAGGATCGAACTCTCAATTTAGTAGTAAGGTATCTGCGGGTCTAACTTGCTAACCATTACACCACGTTGGGACGCCATATTCTAGTATTCGTGACATATGTATGGAGGTAATTACCCAACCGATAAAATACGGTAAAGTGAGGAGCTGATGGTATATATGTCGCTCCACCTCAAACGCCAAAACAATCACCTTTGTCTAGCGCTATTGAAAAGGGATATATTCCCTCACTGTCTGGTTGATACCGACTTTAGGCCACCCCGACGATTGTACTTAAAAAAAAGGTATTACTAAACTCTAGAGCATTTGAAACTATAACCAAAAGTATATGTTGAAGTCAAGAAATAAGAACAATGAAATATACAATAAAAACGGATATTATTAGTATTATTTATTATTAAACTCTAGAACATTTGAAACTATAACCAAAAGTATATATTGAAATAAGAACAATGAAATCTACAATAAAAACGGATATTATTAGGTATTATTTATTATTAAACTCTACAGCATTTGAAACTATATAACCAAAAGTATATGTTGAAATAAGAACAATGAAATATACAATAAAAACGGATATTATTAGGTATTATTTATTACTAAACTCTACAGCATTTGAAACTTTATAAGTATGAATATGTAGCAGTCCATAAATAAGTATATCCGTGCGGAAGAAGTTTTAAATCAATATTTCGTGTGACTGTCTTTATTTTTCATCTTTTCTTTTTTAAATTCCTGCGATGATGACATTAAATTAATCGCTAGATTCGCACAAACCGTCACGAAAATTCTTTTTTCCACACCAACAACCAATTATCTCTTGTTAGGAACTTTTATTTGCTTTAGAAAAACATTAACTTTTAATTAAAAAAAATAATCAGCGTGGTAGGAACTTATCTAGAGGTCGCTGTTTACTCTGTCGGTTTACCACCCTGTCGGCTGGGGCGTTAGAATGCACCGACTGCACCTCTGCAGAGGGGTAAGACTCCCAATGGGCCACCTGTTGGCGACCCGTGATGCTTAAGGATAGAACCCAGGTGGCTGAGCAGTTCATGACATGCAATACTCCACTTTGGTCCTATCTTGGGCTAGACGGGCGGTCGGAGAGGCCCCCCTCCGATCAATCAGCTGGTCACGTCAAGCCCTTGCACCTATATGATTTCCCAACCCTATTGCCCTTATGGCAACCCCCAACCCCTTTTTATCATATGGGTGCTAGAAGGCGGTGACTGAGGGTCTCCATATCCTGGAAATGACGTTAAACTCTATCTGATGGTGAGGTTCCAGTTTGGAGGATTGGGGAATGTGGAGCACCCCTTCATCACTATTGCTCCCTGCTCCACTCTGACCCGGAGTGGTAGTACCTCTTAGGGTCCCATCTATGGGTTAAATAGAAAAACATGAGTTGATAAATAAAAAATTGTATTATCCATTAAGAATGAATTTATTTCAAAACTTTATCGGCATTAAATGACCCACTGAGGTTGATATGCCGTAAAACAAAACAAAATAAACCAAACCAAATCTATCGGTTTAGTTTGGTTTGGTTTTGAATAATTTTTATATTTCGGGCTGTTGTCCTCATCTTTATTCTCTGTAAACACAACGTTCAGGTCACAGTAACCTCGGCACTGTTCAAATGTTGTTTTTTTTTAATTACCTTAAAACAAGTCATCTTCAGACAATTTCCCAAGAATTCAAACGTAGTTTCGGAGCTCAAATCGCCTGAAGATGACTTTACCAATACCTCCGCACGAGCAGGATGTGACACAAAGTCAATTTCTTAAGCGGAGTTTAACAGCTTTGAATTCAAAGTTTTGCTACTTCCTAGACTGGTTACCTAGCCATGGTTAAAGAGCCGAGTCTGCCCTGCTATTTGCCCATAGCTGAAGGGAAAATTGGATTTATACCTTTCCCAAGGGTATTAGCGCCGTGTGAAATGACGCCATTAGACCACGCGCCCCCATTTTTTGTATATATGATTTGTATGGGAATAGTTTGTAGGTAAATATTTTAAATGCTTTGAATAGATGGGACCCTAACAGGTACTACCACTCCGGGTCAGAGTGGACTTGGGAGTAACGGCAATGAGGGGGTACTCCACACTCCCTAGAGCTCCAGAATTGGAACTTCACCACTTAATGCAGTTTAACATCATATTCAAGACATTAAGACCCTCATCTTCTAGCACATATATGATGAGAAAAGGAGCTTGGAAAAAGATCATGAGATAGAAAGGATGGAGAGAGAGAGAGAGAGAGACAGACAGACAGACAGACAGACAGACACAGAGACAGACAGACAGACAGAAAGAAAGAAAGAAAGTCAGAATGAAAGAAAGAAAGAAAAAAAGAAAGAAAATTAGAAAGAAGAAAGGGACACGGAGAGAGAGAGAGAGAGAGAGATAGACAGACAGACAGACAGACAGACAGACTCAAAGAAAGAAATAAAGAAAGAAAGAAAATTAGAAGAAGAGAGAGAGAGAGAGAGAGAGAGAGAGGAGAGAGAGAGAGAGAGAGAGAGAGAGAGGTGGTGGTAGTACGTACATGGGGTGAGAACAAGGGTAGAGAAAATGCAGGAAGTACAACAATAGAATAAATATTTTTGCTGCTCGCCTACCTTCCAAAACATATATATATATATATATATATATATATATATATATATATATATATATGTGTATGTGTGTACATACATACCTACATACATATATATATATATATATATATATATATATATACATATATATATATATACATGTGTATATATATATATATATATATATGCGCACATCCCGGGCGTGTTGCATTATCAGATATGATTCACTACTGAAACAGTTTAAGTAATTATTTTGAAAGTGAGAAAAACGACACGGTAGAAGAAAAAAAAAAGAGTGTGTATATCCCCACCCTTATCCACCCGACCATGACCGTCGCTCTGTCAGCGATTCTCAACAGTTGTAAGACCTTTACACCCACGCTACAATTTTTCAAAGTTTCTCTCCCTCCTACTCTACAAAAACACCTCCTCCTCCAAAAAAAAAAACAACAACAAAAAACCCCAGTAATTTTATGTTACTGTTATTCATAAATGTTAAAAAGATTAGTTTCCGGATTCATGTATTCTTAGTTAAAATACCCCCCCCCCCAAAAAAAAAACAAAACATAAAACAAAGAAAAAAGGATTTACATATTAGTACTCTAGTTCCTTAATTGTACGACCGTTATCATCTAGCACTGGGTTCACCAAACTACGGCCCGCGGCCCGGATCAGTCCCGCGAGGGCATTTTATCAGGTTCGCCGGCGGTACTTCAATTTATTTGTTAAAACGTACGGAAGCAAGATGTTCCGGTTATTTCCTATAAATCAAATATAAACAAAGGGGAACCACTCTTGACTGATAAATTATTTATCTATTTTCCCATTAAACTAATCCTAACCCTAAACCCTAACCCTAACCCAAAACCCTAACCCTAACCCGACTTCTTTTTCATAGTAGATCAATAAATAAGTAAAGTAAAGTCGTCGGGGCGGCCTAAAGTTGGTATCAGCCAACCAGCGAGGGTCTATCCCCTTTTCACTAGCGCTAGACCAAGGAAATTGTTTTTTAGCGTCTCAGGTGGAGCGCCACACCTATCATCAGCTCCTTACTTTACCGCACAGATCCCTGTGCTACTCATTCGCTGAGTTGGCGAGGACCGGTATCGAACTAGGAACCTTGTGGTTTCTAGCCGAACGCTCTACCGACTGAGCTAAAACTAATTTATCAGTCAAGAGTGGTTTCCCTTTGTTTATGTTGGAATTATAGGAAATAACCGACGTTCTGATACCATTAAATTTACATATGTTAAGCTTACTAAATCATCATGGACTTGACTACAGAATCAGCCCATCGAACGAAATTGACTGATAAACATTTGAAAGCAATTCTCTTGATTGGATGTAGCCATTCCAAACCAAACATTGACAATATCTTGAAAGGCAAACTTCAGTTTCACAAATCTCACTAAACCTTTCTACTAATGTTGCATTCTTTGATAATGTTTTGAAAATAAATATGTTGGTTAAATTTGTTTTTGTTCATCTTACGCCACTCACCCATGAATATAACATCGAAAGATAAATTTTGTTTTACATCTTTTTCTCAGAACTTTCATTCTGGCTAGCAAGTATTGAACACAATAAAAATGTGGTCCCGCTCGTTATTTTTTCAATTATCCGGTCCACCATGAAAAAAGTTTGGTGATCCCTGATCTAGCATAATGAAAAGATAAAAAGAAGTAAAGAAAGGGGAAAAAAGTGAGAGTGTGTAAGTTAAATAAAGATTATTATACTTTTTACATATTGAGATATTGCAATAGCTCTCAAGTAAACATATCAAGAGAGAGTTAGATCAAGCTTATTATACTTTTTGCGTATTGAACTATTTGGCAATAGCTCTTAAGTAAGCATATCAAACGTTGTAATAATTAAAGTATCATACTGTGGTATATCGACAGATCCTGCTAGTATATATATATATATATATATATATATATATATATATATTATATATAATACATGGACATATACATATATATATATATATATATATATATATATATATATATATTAACATAAAGGTATACGGTATTAACCTACTCGAGTCTCACCATAAGGATTTTCAGGTTAAATCTACTGGATTAATTAAGATATTGATTATCCAGTAGATTTAACCCTGAAGATCCTTATGGTGAAACTAGAGTAGTTCTTCTTCTCT
>CM042170.1:54483275-54488275 GCA_023376005.1 Doryteuthis pealeii
CAACTACAACAACAAAAAAAGCAGACGCTAATTCGTTTTGCCGGATGACCTTTTCGCACAAAAACGCCTGGTCACATCACATTGAATGAAGAGAAAATTGAAAAAGTCTGCGCACAAGACGCCATTGGATATCGGTTAAGAGTCGTCTGCTGTGAAAATGTTATAATCACTGACGCTATTAAGTCGACGTTCTTCTTTTATTCATTTATTTATTTAATTACTAGAAGCGGCTACCCAGCATCGTCTGGGTAGAGGGGGAATTTTTCTTAAAATTTATGATATGACCACCGATTGTTCAGGTCGGGCCTCTTTGACTGGCCATCTAGGCCATGTAAGGCCAGAAGCGGTGGGTTGGAAGTTACGTGACCACTTAGTACCCGGATCACTGACCGCTCAGACTCTGGGATCCCGTTGTCAGGCATTACGAGTTACCGCTCAAGGTCAATAAGTGATCCCATTGTGTGTGTGTGATGTCTTGCCACTTGGTACAAAATTGATAACTTAGCCAAAAACTAGCTGTAGATCGCCAATCAACTGACAAAGAAATCACCTCGCTCCTTTGTAAAATAAATGTATATATTTTGTACATAAGCATCAAAAAGCGTTGTGTTCAATTGTTTCGTTGATCCGTTGACAGCTTTTGGTTATTTAATCTTATTTCAGCCGAGTTGGTAAAAGAAACGAAACCATCTCTTTTTCAGCCTTCCTGTAAATCAACAGACAGCATAAGAACGGGAGGTTGGAACGGGCAGTTTCGACGACTGTAATACTGAGCCGGAGCATCGTTCTCATACATAGCATACATACATTGAGACCGTGCCCCAGCACATGTTATTATAGTGTGTGTGTGTGTGTGTGGGGGTCTTAAACCCCTGCAGAGGTGCAGTAGGTGTTTTCTACAGACCCAGTCGTCAAGGCAGAGGTAGGTAAGTAGTAAAGTTGGCAGAGTGGTCAATTGTCGGTATCAACCAGTCAGCAAGGGTGTCTGTCCTAGAGAGAGAGAGAGAGAGAGAGAGAGAGAGAGAGAGGAGAGAGAGAGAGAGAGAGAGAGAGAGAGAGTGTGTGTGTGTGTGTGTGTGCATGTTAGAGATAATAGAGAAAGTAGATTAGGAATTTGTTTTTGCTGAGGTGGAGCGCCATACCTACCTTCACCCCCCCCCTTTACCGCCCAGATCAGATAACCTAATTTGTGCAACTCATGCGCTTAGTTAGCGAGGGGCGGTATCGAACCCGGAACCTTGCGATTCCTTGGCGAGTGTACCAACGGAGCTAAACCAGCCCAGAGTTTATTTACCACGTACCCAACGTGTACGGGTTAGGCACAAGGCCCTATTAATGTCGGACCAACCACAAGCCGTGACTCAGGGTGTGGCGGGTGCAAAAAATGCGTTGATCCCGTCGGCATTCCTCCTCAAGGGGAGCGCCTCAGGCACCGGACAATAAACCCAGTCCTGTCCCTTTAAATCGAGGGGGTAGGTGTTGCCTGGGGGGATGGCCCCCTGGGATCAACGCTGTTAGTTTACTCTGTAGGTCCAGCGGCCAAAGCTTACTGGACCCCCGGCTTGACAGGAAACCAGTGGTCAGAGACAGAGATAGGAATACAAATTAAATTGAATAGGAATTTTTACTGGAAATCAAGATTGATGTTGGCATAAAATAACCCAACAATGGTTGATATGCCGTAAAAAACAATATAATCTTTTCCTTTCTTTCTTTCTTTCTTTCTTTCTTTCTTTGGTCGGCTCTGGACGCAAACTAATTAATTCGACCAATAATTATTAAATGCAATTTCCCCACTAATGAGAAAAATCCTACAATCTATGTCTCTCTACATCTCTATTTCTCTTACACACAAATAACACACGCTCTCTCTCTTCTCTCTCTTCTCTCTCTCTCTCTCTCTCTCTCGCACTTACATAATATATATATATATATATATATATATATATATATATATATCACACATACACTGTCTCTATCTCTAACATGCACACACACACACACACACACACACACATTCTCTCTCTCCATTTCTGTTTCTCTCTCGCACAAAATCTCTCTCTCTCTCTCTCTCTCTCTCTCTCTCTCTCTCTCTCACACACACACACACACACACACACACACCCTTTTATACTGAAGCATTTAGATGTAGGTATTTACCCAACCCTTTCGTTACGGATAGGATGTGATACAAGGTCGCAAGTATGGGGCATCCTGTGGGGATGAAACTCGGTAGTAGGTAGTAGGTATTTACATCAACCGTTCGCCCCGTTTAGGATCGAACTCGCTTTTCAATAGTCATGGATCTGCGAGGCTAGCTTGCTAACCATTACATTACGATGTGTGTGTGTGTGTGTGTGTGTGTGTGTGTTGAAAAGAGAAATAAAGGAAAGAAAGTATAGAATGGATAAATTGGATATTTTAATCAATTTTACTTACATGTGTTTCGGTCAGGAGTTTATCCATGTGTAAATTATTCAAACTATTATTATTTTTAAATAACCAAATGAAATGAAATAATAATTATAGAAAAAAATGTAGAAATGTTCCGCACACAAAGAAAATTCCACCTTCATCAGAGTAAATCCTTATTTTTTAAAAATGAAATTCGTTGGAATGCGGAGAATGTTTGAAATGTTCGAAAATAGAACTTTCAAAAAAAGTTTATATATGTATATATTATGGACTCTCTTGTCGATTTCGACACATGAGGGTTCGTACAATGAACACCCACACAGTGATTTGTTTATAGTGGTGAAGGCTTGTGTTGTACCATCCACACTTTTTGGCACAGTCGATAGGAAAGAATTGGTGCATCAAGGGTTGCTACAAACCCAATCAACGACCGACCTCAGGAATTTTGAATTCAGATTTATCCCTCTCCTAGACTGGTTACCTACCCGAGGCTGAAGAGCCCAGTCTGCCCTACTATTTAACCTATAGCTGGAGGGAGAATATATGGATTCATACCTTTTCCAAGGGTATTAGCGCTATGTGAAATCCCAACAGCTTCGTCTAGGAATTGAACTCGAATCGACGAGTCCATTTTCCCCGACTCTAACCACTAGCCCATGCGCCTCCACACACACACACACACACTATATATATATATATATATATATATATATATATATATATATATATATATATATATATATATATATATATATATATATATATATATATATATATATATATATATATATATATATATATATATATATATATATATATATATATATATATATATATATATATATATATATATATATATATATATATATATATATATATATATATATATATATATATATATATATATATATATATATATATATATATATATATATATATATATCTGTGTGTGTGTGTATGTATATATATATATTTATGTGTGTGTGTGTGTGTGTGTATCTTTATATACAGCCCAACTTATGATATTTGGTCACTGCTATATTAGCAGACCATTGTTAGTGAATCTGATTCTCACTGGGTGCTCCATACATCTGCCTTCGTGTTAATCCAAGCTTACTAAATGACTCACTTGCCTCTGATACTGAATCAATCTTTAAAAAATGCAATGCTATTATTGCACCATGTTAGGGAAATCTTAGAAGGGTCTTTGCTGATAGTTTCTGACATTGACTGACCTAATTCAACGAAGGAAAGGTGTTATGTGAAAGCGAATTAATTAAGCGAATTAATTAGCATTATCTTAAGTTATAATTAGTTGTTCTAGATTAAGTATTAGTTTAAGAAACGATCAATTCTATTTTCCATATCCCGATATCTTGTTTGTTTAATCTTTTCGATAATCCCTTGTCATTTTCGCACCGAACGCACAGACTGAAAGTTTTAAGATTAACCTATTTGGATTTACTGTACTTTAATATACTTAGTTCATGCATAGGACATCCCATCGAAATCCAATGGTTAGCAAGCTAGTCTCACAGATCCATTACTAATTAGCGAGTTTGATAGCTACAATATGTTTCTTCAACTTGTCTGGCTGGTTTTAACTCAAGATTGAGGCCAGATATATTACCAGTTTGGCTCAGTCAGTAGAGCATCAAATTCAGAACCACAAGGTGTCAGGTTCGATACTGGCTCTTGCCAACTCAGTGCATGTGCAAGACAGCTTAAATCTGCCATAGACAGGGCATCCCATCGAATTCAATGGTTAGCAAGCTAGTCTCGAAGATCCATTACTAATGAATAGCGAGTTTGATCCTTGGTTGTATGACCCACACTTGCAACATTGTGTCACATGCTACGCGAGGCGATCGGGTCGGGTAAAAAATGGCGCCCCATCGTCGTGTAACTGAGAAATGCCAAGTATACCTTCATCGCCATTACTCCCAGGTCCACTCTGACCCGGAGTGGTAGTACCTGTTAGAGTCCCATCTATGGGTTAAATACACTTTAATATGTACTTTAATACACTTAGGTCATGCATAGGGCATTCAATCGAAATCCAATGGTCAGCAAGTTAGTCTCGCAGATCCATTACTAATTAGCGAGTTTGATAGCTACAATATGTTTCTTCAACTTCTCTGGCTGGTTTTAACTCAAGATTGAGGCCAGATATATTACTGGAGAGCCAGTTTAGCTCAGTCAGTAGAGCATCAAATACAGAACCACAAGGTGTCAGGTTCGATACTGGTTCTTGCCAACTCAGTGCATCAGTAAGAGAGCTTGGATCTGCCATGCATAGGGCATCCCATCGAATTCAATGGTTAGCAAGCTAGTCTCGCAGATCCATTACTAATGAATAGCCAGTTTGATCCTTGGTTTTATGACCCACACTTGTAACATTGTGTCACATGCTACGCGAGGCGATCGGGTTGGGTAAAAAATGGCGTCCCGTCGTCGTGTAACTCTGAGAAATGCCAAGTACACCTTCATCGCCATTACTCCCAGGTCTACTCTGACCCGGAGTGGTAGTACCTGTTAGAGTCCCATCTATGGGTTAAATACACTTTAATACACTTAGGTCATGC
>CM042170.1:54493275-54495775 GCA_023376005.1 Doryteuthis pealeii
AGTTTTGTTTTATT
This sequence comes from Doryteuthis pealeii, assembly GCA_023376005.1. NCBI lineage: Eukaryota > Metazoa > Mollusca > Cephalopoda > Myopsida > Loliginidae > Doryteuthis > Doryteuthis pealeii. The sequence goes on from CM042170.1 coordinate 54,493,290, forward strand.
CATTCTTGATGGGTACTCACTTTTTAAAAATTCCATTTTTTTTCAAACTCATTTTTTTCTATTCAATCCATAGATGGGACCCTAGCAGGTAATGCTACCTCCAGGTCAGAGTGGAACTGGGAGTAATTTCGATGCTCCAAATTTTGATGCTCCAGAATTGGAACTTCACTATCTAATAGAGTTTAACGTCACACCCAGGACAATAAGACCCTCAGCCACCGCCTTCTAGCACATATATGATTAAAAAAAGGTGGGGGCTTGCCATAAGAGTGGACCTGGGAATAATTTCGATGAAGAGGTACTCCACACTCCACAGAGCTTCAGAATTGGAACTTCATCATCTAATAGAGTTTAACGTCATACCCAGGACACTAAGACCCTCAGCCACAGTTTTCTAGTACATATATGATAAAAAGGTTGGGGCTTGCCATAAGGGCATTTCGGAAAATCATATAGGTTGTATGGATTGTCGTGACCAGCCGATTGATCGGAGGGTCTAGTCTAAGTAAGAGCCAAAGTAAAGTATTGCATATCATGGATTGCTAAGCCACCAGGATTCCGTCCTTAAGCATCACAGGTCGCCATCTGCGGCCAACAGGTGGCTCTATTGGGTGGGAGGTCTTACCCCACTATAGAGGTACAGTCGGCGTGTTTTACAGCCCCAGTCGACAGTAGAAGAAGAAGAAGAAATAGGAACATAAAGAAGAAGAAGAAGAAGAAGAAGAAGAAGAAGAAGAAGAGATTGAGAACAAATTGATTCATGTTTTTTAAATTCTTTTAGCCTCGTTATTAAATTTTTTTTTTAAATTTCTTTTTTATTGTTTTAAGCACGTACTACGTTTAAACATGGCCGACAAAAAATAAAAAACGCTAACGTTTGCTATTCATTCATATTAGTAATTTATCGTCGACAAGCAGTCTACTCACCAGGTAGATTACTGACAGAACACACAAGCAGGCAGACAGACGGGCAGACAGACAGGCCGATTGATTTTGATAGATAGATAGGAACAGACTGAGACAGAAAGATAGATAGATAGATAGATAGATAGGAACAGACTGAGACAGATAGATAGATATAGATAGATAGAGATGAACAGACTGAGACAGATAGATAGATAGATAGATAGATATAGAACAGACTGATTATATATATATATATATATATATATATTCTCCCTCCAACTATGGGTAAAATAGTAGGGCAGACTAGGCTCTTTAACCTTGGGTAGGTAACCAGTCTAGGAGAAGGAAAACTCTGAATTCAAACATTCTGAGGTCAGTCGTTGATTGGGTTTGTGGCATTCCTTGTGCACCAATTCTTTCTTATCGACTGTGCCAAAAAGTGCGGAATGGTCCAACACAAGCCTTCACCACTATAAACAAATCACTGTGTTGGTTGTTCATTGAATGAACACTCATGAGTCGAAATCGACGAGAGAGTCCATTTTTTTAGATAGATAGATAGGAACAGACTGAGACAGAAAGACAGACAGACAGACAGATAGATAGATAGATAGATAGATAGGTGTGAATCATGTCTTAGATATTCGGTCACATTAACTAAGACTAGTATATATACCTAGGGCCAGGTTAGCTCAGTCGGTAGAGCGTTCGGCTAGAAACCACAAGGTTTCTAGTTCGATACCGCTCCTCGCAAACTCAGCGTATGAGTAGCACAGGGATCTGTGCGGTAAAGTGAGGAGCTGATGGTAGGTGTGGCGCGCCACCTCGGATGGAAAAATAATCTCCTTGGTCTAGAGCAAGTGAAAAGGGGATAGACTCCCTCGCATTAGGCCGCCCGACGACTTTACTTTTTACTTGTTATTATATATACGAGATTAAAAAATAACAGCTTTTATTTATTGTATCAATTTTAATTTTTCTTTATTCTATGTATTGGCGATTTTGGATACTGTGACGTAAGCAGTGACGTAGTTTCGGTTACAGACAAATAAACCGATTCTCTATCATTATTAGATAAGTAAGTAAAGTTAACGCAGTGGCCTATTGTCGGCATCGGCCGGGCAGCGACGGAGTGTATCCCCTTTTCGCTAGCGCTAGACCAGTGTGATTGTTTTTGCTAAGGTGGAGTGCTACACCTAATGTCAGCTCCCCACTTTACCGCACAGATCAGATACCCAATCTGTGCTACTCATGCGCTGAGTTGGCGGAGACCGGTATCGGACAAGGAATATATAGGATTATTGCCCAACCTTTCCTGAGAAGGATACAATATTTGCTCCCGTTATCAGAAACGGAAATTTAAAAACAAAACAAAAAAAACCCCCAAAAAAACATAACATGTGTCCAGACCCCACCCGCCAACACTGTGATAAATTTATACCGGTAATTTTCACCTTTAGTTGTCAAAATTCCTAGCATAAAATTGTGCGTACGCATTATCTGAAATGAACTTAATTGTTATTAAGAACACATTTTATGATGTTTTTGTATTAAAGCATGCAGTTGTATTGTTTTCGTAA
>CM042170.1:54498275-54513275 GCA_023376005.1 Doryteuthis pealeii
GTGAAAGAAAGAAAGTGTGAAAGAGGAGAGAGCGAGAGAGAGAGAGAGAGAGGAGAGAGAGAGAGGAGAGAGAGAGAGGGGGGGGGAAAAGGGGGACAAAGAAAAGAAAAGATAGGAGTTAATGAATCAAAGTTGGAAAAATGTAAATAAAAAATAAGTAATCATAAAGAAAGAGGTGAAAGAAAGGTGAAAGCGAAATGGTATGTGTGTGTGTGTGTGTGTGTGTGTGTGTGTGTGTGTGTGTGAGAGAGAGAGAGAGAGAAGAGAGAGAGAAGAGGAGAGAGAGAGAGAGAGACCGGACAAATATAGGTAAAAATTATGAAAGGACTTGCGCAAAAATGAATGAATATTTGAAATGAATGACGAAGGAACACAAGCACTCAAAAAAAAAAAAAAAAAAAAAGAATGAAAGAGAAAAAGTGATGACAATGGAAAGTGGCATACAAAAAGGTGCTCTGTCCAGGAAAGAAAGAAAGAAAGAAAGAAAGAAAGAAAGAAGAAAATAAATAAATAAATGTAGATATAAAAGGTGGGAGGAACAATGAATACATAAAGGAAGTAAACAAATAAACAAACAATTGACCTAGAAAGTAAATATGCAAATGAGCGAGAAGAAAGAAGAAAGAAAGAAAGAAAGAAGACCAAAAGTAAGAAGTACAGAACAAAAGTAAGAAAGAAAACGAGAAAGAAAGAACAGTAAGAAGAAGAAAGACCACAAGTAAGAAAGGACAGAAAAAAGTAAGAAAGAGAAGAAAGAAGAAGAAGAACAAAGGTAAGAAAAAAGAAGACAGATGAAAAGTAAGAAAGAAAGAACAAAAGTAAGAAAGAGAAGAACAAAAGTAAGAAAGAACAGAACAAAAGTAGAAAGAAAGAAAGAACGAAGAAAGAAAGAACAAAAGTAAGAAGAAAAAGAATGACGATAGAAACAAAAGTAAGAAAGAAAGAAAGAATCAAAAGAAGAAAGAACAGAACAAAAGTCAGAAAGAAAGAAAGAAAGAAAGAAGAAAGAACAAAAGTTAAGAAAGGAAAAAAAGAATGACAGATAAGAACGAAAAGTAAGAAAGAAAGAAAGAACAAAAGTAAGAAAGAAAGAAAGAAAAAAGTAAAAAGACAGAACAAAAGTAAGAAAGAAAAAAGAAAAGAAGCAGTGAACAAAAGTAAGAAAGTGAAGAAAAGAATGCAGATAGAACAAAAGTAAGAAAGTAAGAAAGAACAAAAGTAAGGAAAGACGAACAGGCTAGAAGAAGAAAGAAAGAAGAAAGAAAGAAACAAAAGTAAGAAAGAAAAGAAAGAATGACAGATAAGACAAAAGTAAGAAGAAAGAAAGAACATGAAAAGTAAGAAAGGACAGAACAAAGTAAGAAAGAAAGAAGGAAACGAAAGAAAGAAAGAACAAAGTAAGAAGAAAAGAATGACAAGATGAACAAAAGTAAGAAAGAAAGAAAGAACAAAGTAAGAAAGACAGAACAAAGTAAAGAAAGAAAGAAAGAAGAAAGAAAGAAAGAACAAAAGTAAGAAAGAAAAAAGAATGACAGATAGAAACAAAAGTAAGAAAGAAGAAGAACAAAAGTAAAAAGACAGGAACAAAGTAAAGAAAGAAAGAAAGAAAGAAAGAAAGAAAGAACAAGTAAGAAAGAAAAAGAAATGACAGATAGAACAAGAAGTAAGAAAGAAGAAAGAACAAAGTAAGAAGACAGAAACAAAAGTAGAAGAGAAGAAAGAAAGAAAAGACAAGAAAGAACAAAAGGTAAAGAAAGAAAAAGAATGACAGATAGAACAAAAGTAAGAAAGAAGAAAGAGAACAAAGTAACGAAAGACAGAAAAAGTAAGAAAGAAAGAAGAAAAGAAAGAAAGAAGAAAAAAGTAAGAAAGAAAAAAAGATGACAGATAGAACAAAAGTAAGAGAAAGAAAGAACAAAAGTAAGAAGACAGAACAAAAGTAAGAAAGAAGAAGAACGAAAGAAAGAAGAACAAAGTAAGGAACGAAAAAAAGAAGAAAGAAGAACAAAAGTAGAAACGAAAGAAAAAACAAAATAAGAAGAAAGAAGAAGAAAGAATAAAAGAAACAAAAGTAAGAAAGAACGAAAGACAAAGTAAGAAAGAAAAAAGAATGACGAAGAAAAAAGTTAAGAAAAGAAAGAAAGACAAAAGTAAGAAAAGAAGCAAAAAAAAGAAAGAAAGAAAGAAAAAAAGACAAAAGTAAAAAGAAAGAAAGAACAAAAGTAAGAAAGAAGAAAGAACAAAAGTAAGAAAGACAGAACAAAATAAGAAAGAAAGAAAGAAGAAAGAAAGAAAGAACAAAATAAGAAAGAAAAAAGACAGATAGAACAAAGTAAGAGAAAATAGAGAAAAGTAAGAAAGACAGAACAAAGTACAGAAAGAAAGAAAGAAAGAAAGAACAAAAGTTAAGAAAGAAAGAAAGAACAAAAGTAAGCAAGAAGGAAAGAACAAAAGTAAGAAAAGAAAAAAAGAATGACAGATAGAACAAAGTAAGAAAGAAAGAAAGAACAAACAGTAGAAAGAAAGAAAGAAAGAAAGTAGAAGAAGAAGAAAGAACAAAGTAGAAAGAAAGAAAGAATGGAAAAAGATAGAACAAGGATATACAAAGAAACTATATGAAGGAGGTTACCTAAAAAGACAGAAAGAAACGAAAGAAGGACGAACGAAGAAGAAAGAATGAATGAATGAAAGACGAACAAAAGATACGAAAGAAAGTAAAAAAAATTGAATGAAAAAATCTTGTAAAAAAACGAAAGAAAAAGATCGAAGAAAATGAATGAAGAAAGAAAGAAATAACGAGAAGGGACTGACGAGTGAATGAAAGAAAAAGTGAAGGAAACAATGGACAGAAGAATTTTAAACGAACAAGGAAAAGAAGAAATTGAAGAAATGATGAAAGAGAAAGAAATAACGAGAAGGGACTGACGAGTGAATGAAGAAGAAGAAATGAAGATAAACAATGGACAGAAGGAATTTAAACGAAAAAGGAAAGAAGAAATTGGAAAGAAAATGAATGAAAAGAAAGAAAGAAATAACGAAGGACTGACGAAGTGAATGAAAGAAGAAATGAAGAAAACAATGGACAGAAGGAATTTAACGAAAAAAGGAAGAAGAATTGGAAGAAAATGAATGAAAAGAAGAAAGAAATAACGAGAAGGGACTGACGAGTGAATGAAAGAAGAAATGAAGAAAACAATGGACAGAAGGAATTTAAACGAAAAAAGGAAGAAGAAATTGGAAGAAAATGAATGAAAAGAAAGAAAGAAAACGAGAAGGACTGACGAGTGAATGAAAGAAGAAATGAAGAAAACAAGGACAGAAGGAATTTAAACAAAAAGGAAAGAAAACGATAAACAACAACAACAACAACAATAGCAGTAAAAAAAAATAAAAAAAAAGAAAGAAAAAAGAAAAAAAAAAGAAAAGAAAAAAAGAAAGAAAAAAGAAACGAAACAAAAATTGTGTATGTAGGGAAAAAAAGGATTTTCTTTCAACTTTGACATTTCATGCGACGAGGCGTTTATGTTAGACATGGACACAATACAAAAGAAAGTTTTATAGTCATCACGTTAATAAGTCTTTGTGACAGAGGTCAGATTTACGACTCCCAAGTTGTTGATATAACTGATGGTTTAATAGTGGGCGCGAACGCAGACACCACACATCCAACCCCCCTCCCACACACACACACTGTCATGTATATTCATTCTACGCAGGTCTATTTCTCTCTCTCTCTCTCTCTCTCTCTCTCTCTTCTCTCTCTCTCACACAAATATTTACCTGACATATTAGTGATGGGAAAAATAAATAAAATCCGCTCCAGACCCCACACCTCAATCGCTAGGCAGCATTTGCCGCATCACCTAAACAGTTGAGGACTGAGTTTATTGCCCGGTGCCTTAGGCGCCACAAAAAGAGGAATTCCAGCGAAGATGAGCTGTTTTTGGCACCGCTTCTCCCCTAAAGGCTTCCTTCCTGGAAGTCTCCGCCCTCCCCACATTAAATCGACTATGAACCACTTTCCCAAACCGTGGGTGATTGGATAGATACCTATTTCTCTCAAGCACATACAACTTTGAAGAGAAGCCCAAAACTATAAGACCCTGTCGACGAGGCGTAGAATATACTGATTGTTTCTCCTGGGTAACCCCTCCCCCCCCCAAAAAAAAGGGATAGTGAAGTCAGCGAGTTCGAACTCCGGTCGTACTATTACTTTCACTTTTGGAATAATACTCTTGGGAAAGGTGTGAACTTCCTTATCCCCCAACTATGGGTTGAATAGTACCTCAACTGTTCTTTTACTAGTGTGGATTTGGTATTAAATAACCCACAAAGATTGAGATGCCATTAAACAAAGAAACCAAACGATTAGAATATTATTTGAAAATTTAAAAGATAAAGCATAAAACTAAATCTTTTTTAAAACTCAATTTTTAAATGATTTTTCAAACTGATTTTTCTCTATGTAACCTATAGACAGTACCCCAACAGGTGCTACCACTCAGTAGTCAGAGTGGACCTGGGAGTAATGGCGATGAAGGGGTACTCTGCAGAAAGCAAAAGAAAAATGGAGAAAATGGGAGGCAAAAAGAGAGAAATAAAAGAGGTAAAAAAAGGAAAGAAATGTAAAGAAAAGAGAAGAAAGAAGAAGAGAAAGAAAGAAAGAAAGAAAGAAGAAAAGAAGAAAGGAAGAAAGAAAGAAAGAACGTCAAAGAAGAAAGAAAATGAAGAAAGAAAGAAAGAAAGAAAGAAACAAGAAAGAAGGAAAGAAAGAAAGAAAGAAGAAAGAAGAAAGAAGAAAAAAGAAAGAAAGAAAGAAGAGAAAGAAAGAAGAAAGAAAGAAAAGAAAGAAAGAAAGAAAGAAAGAAAGAAAGAAAGAAAGAAAGAAAGAAGAAAAAGAGAAGAAAGAAAGAAAGTAGAAAGAAAAGAAAGGAAGAAAGAAAGAAGGAAAAAGAAAGAAAGAAAGAAAGAAGAAAGAAGAAAGAAAGAAAGAAAGAAAGAAAGAAAGAAAGAAAGGAAAGAAAGAAAGAAAGAAAGAAAGAAAGAAAGAAAGAAAGAAAGAAAGAAAGAAAGAAAAAAGAAAAGAAGAAAGAAGAAAGAAAAGAAAAGAAGAAAAGAAAGAAGGAAGAAAGGAAAAAGAAAGAAAGAAAAGAAAGAAGAAAAAAGAAAGAAAGAAAGAAAGAAAGAAAGAAGAAAGAATGAAAGAAAGAAGAAGAAAGAAAAGAAGAAAGAAGAAAAGAAGAAAAAGAAAGAAAGAAATAACGTCAGAAAGACAGAAAGAAAGAAAAGGAGAAAGAAAGAAGGTTTAAAGAAAGTGGGGGCTGTGAATTGACGGCAAGAAATGCAATAAAGTGGGAAGATAAGATGAGCAAATATAAAAAGGTCAACAACCCCCCCCTCACCAAAAAAAAGATAAAATAAAACAATGAGTCATGTGATTAAAGTCAAGATAAAAACAATTCATGTCTCACCCCCACCCGTTTCCCACCCCTTCCGACATCAACACAAACTGGGTGGGACCCCTTTATTGTGGAGATTAACAGCTTTATAATGAAGCTGATGCAGTTTCAGACTCCTCTTTAGCGTAACCGAATTGCATTTCATTTTCTAGTCACAGACATTCTTTTCCATCGGGTCATGTTGACCTGATGTGACCCCCACCCCCAGTGAATTGACGCCATTTTTTTTGTCTCATTCAGAGTTTCAAACCGAGTTATCATGACATGCAACACTGCACTTTGGCCCTTTCTTGGGCTAGACGGGCGATCAGAGAGGCCACCTCCGATCAATCGGTTGGTCACGTCAAGCTCTAGTTCCTACACGATTGTCTTAACCCTATTGCCCTTATGGCAAGCCCCACCTCACGTGGTGTAATTGTTAGCAAGCTAGATTTGAAGACCTTTGTTAGTGAGTTCGATTCTCATTGGACGCCCAATACCTTGTGCCACACCTAAGCTAAGCTTAGTAAATAACTATATGATTGTATGATAAACACCCAACCCTTTTTATTATATATGTGCTAGAAAGCGGTGGCTGAGGGTCTTAATGTCCTGGGTATGAGGTTAAACTATATCTGATGGTAAAATTCCAATTCTGGAGCTTTGGGGAATGTGGAGTACCCCTTCATCACCATTACTCCCAGGTCCACTCTGGTCTCATTTATGGGTTGAATGAAAAAAAAATAACGTAAAAAATGAGTTTAAAAAGAAAATTGAGAACCCACCAAGAATGAATAAAAAAAGACGTCTTTGGCATGAAATAACCCAACAAGGATTGGCATGCCGTAAAATCCAACCAACCAACCAACCAACCAGCCAAGTAAAGTCGTTGTGGTTCCCTAAAGTCGGTATTAGCCAGACAGCGAGGGAGTCTATCCACTTTTCATTAGCATTAGACCAAGGAGATTGTTTTGTCATCTGAGGTGGAGCGCTATACCAACCATCAGCTCCTCACTTTACCGCACAGGTGCCTGTTGTTACTCATACCTGTGTTTCGAGGCCGGTATCGAACCCGGGAGTTGTCCTAGCGGGGGCTCTATATATATATAGGGTTGTGTAATGGGAAATGGGAAATGGACTGTCAACCCGAGAAACCCTGTAATTGCATATTATATATATATTATAATATCCTGGGAAAATATATATCCATCCACTCTCCCTCCAGCTATGGGTAAATAGTAGGACAGACTGGGCTCTTTAACCTTGGTTAGGCAACCGGTCTAGAGAAGGAAAACCACTCCGCTTAAGAAATTACCTTGTGTCACATACTGCTCGTGCGGAGGTTGTGTTATAATATATATAAGATATATATATATATATGTGTGTGTGTGTGTGTTGTGTGTATCGTTGTACATTTCATTAAGCTAAAACGACGATTCTTCCAAGGAGCTCTACCGACTGGCTGATCTAAACCGGCTCTTAAAACAGGTTTGCAGTAAGGAGCATCGCCAGCCCGGCATCTTGTGCTGTACTCCAGCTGTTAATAAAATATGTTTCTTTAAAGGGGGGCACTTAACTGTGACCCAGGGGTGGAAATGCTAATTCAGTTGAATGAATTTGCACTTAAAGGACGTTTCTGATTCGCCAGACCGGAACGCACCTGTCACCGATCACCTATTGTGGGGCTAAACATGAATTTATCGGCTTTAATAATTCAGTTAAAAATAAAACAAAAAAAAAAACACCCAAAACAAAACTAATCATTAAGATCGTTGAGATATAAGAAATAATCAAAAGGTCTAAATATATCAGGGGGCGTGGGAAGCGTTGGGTGGGGACGTGGGGGCGTGGGGTGTGGGGTGGTGGGGCGTGGGCGTTGAGGAGGGTATTTAGAATTTTGCTGACACATCTAGCTGAGGAGAGCCAATTTCTTTCGAGCTTTCAACCTAATATTTGCCGACATATGCAATTATGTATATGTATGTATGTATGTATTTTTCTTTCTTTCTTTCTTTCTTTCTTTCTTCCTTTCTTTCTGTTCTATTCTTTCTTTCTTTCTTTCTTCTTTTTTTCTTTCTTTTTAGCAAGCAAATTGTGTAGATTCTTTCTTTCTTTCCTTTTTTTCTTTTTCCTTTTCTTCTAGCAAGCAAGTTGTGTAAATTCTTTCTTTCTTCTTTCTTTCTTTCTTTCTTTCTTTCCATTTCTTTCTTTCTTTTTTTCTTTCTTCTTTCTTTCTTTTTTCTTTTTTTCTTTCTTTCTTTCCATTTTTCTTTCTTTCTTTCTTTCTTTCTTTCTTTCTTTCTTGCAATCAAGTTGTGTAAACTTCTTTCTTTCTTTCTTCAGAAGCGTTTTATCCTTTCTTTCTTTCTTTCATATTCTTTCTTTCTTTCTTTTCTTTCTTTCCTTTCTTGCAAGCGAGTTGTGTAGATTTCTTTCTTTCTGTCTTTTCATTCTTTCTTTCCTTTTCTAGCAAGCAAGTTGTTGATTCTTTCTTTCTTCTTTCTTTCTTTTTTTCTTCTAGCCAAGTTGTGCAATTCTCTTTTCTTTCTTCTTTTTTCTTTCTTTCTTTCCATTTTCTTTCTTTCTTTCTTTCTTTCTTGCAAGCAAGTTGTGTAAATTCTTCTTTCTTTCTTTCTTTCCATATTCTTTCTTTCTTTCTTTTCTTCTTTCTTTCTTGCCAGCAAAGTTGTGTAGATTCTTTCTTTCTTTCTTTTTCTTCTTTCCTTCTTCTTTTTTTTCCGTTCCTTTTCTCTTTCTTTCTTTTCTAGCAAGCAAGTTGTGTAGATTCTTTCTTTCTTTCTTTCTTTCTTTCTTTCTTTCTTTCTTTCTTTCTTCCCTCTATCTACCAATCTATCACCGTGTATGTGTTAATTCCTATCTATCTAATAAATATCATCTACCACCCCCACTCCCATTTTTAGGTGTTGGTTAACGAATTGACCTTGTGCCAAACTAAACTCCTCTTCACACATTCCCAACTCTTCATCAATCTCCTTTGTTTGTTTTATTGTTTGTTTTTAGTATTGTTTTTCTATTGATCACCGAGTGTTCCTTTCTTATTAACATGGATTCAATTTGTTATTCAGCCAATAATTCATTATTCAATAAACAGAAAGTTGTTTAGATAACCGGAATATTTAGTTTCTCAAACAAGTTTGGGCTAAACTTGCAAATCGGTCGGAAAATTAAAACATATAACAAGTTGACTAAGATAAAAAAAGGAACCCAAATTATTTATTTATTTTCCCATTAAACTAACCCTAAACCCCAAACCTATGTAAAAAAAATAGACCTTGCATTGATCCAGCTACTCTGAAAAGAAATGTTAATGTCTACTATCTAAAATATTAAATGCAAAAAAAATCCATGCTGTTATCATTTAAATTTTATTTTTTATCTTCACGAATATAAATCAAATCTCTAGCTCTGGTGATATTTAATGTGTATATGTATTTACTTTGTCGAATAATTGTTTTATTTTTCGAAGTTTCCTCCGAACATACATATACACACAACTGCCCTTTATATATGTATAGAAAAGCAAGCCCTGATGAATTTAATGTGTATATACATTTACTTTGTCGTTAATTGTTTTATTTTCGAAGTTTTCCCCGGACATACATATACACACAACTGTCCTTTATATATGTATAGATAGAATAGATGAAATTGCAAATCATTCTGGCTTAAATAGCTTCTCGTAATTTTTGTTTCGTTTCGTGGAAATTCCACGGGTCCGGCTAGTAATATTTTATTACATTAAAACACAAATACTTCCAGGGGGTGCATACATTTGCTAGTTTCTATAAGTTTGGTTGAAATCGAACCCGAAACCACAGACACCCTAGCTGCATGGACATACAGACAGACAAATATTTTCTAAATTATAAAAAGTCGTCGGGGCGGCTTAATGTCGGTATCAGCCAGACAGCCTATCCCCTTTTCACTAGCGCTAGACCAAGGAGATTATTTGAGCATCTGAGGTGGAGCGCCACACCTACCATCAGCTCCTTACTTTACCGCACAGATCCCTGTGCTACTCATACGCTGAGTTGTCGGGGGCCAGTATCGAACCAAGAACCTTGAGATTCCTAGCCGAACACTCTACCGACTGAGCTAAACCGGCCCCTTTTAAAATAAAGTGAACGGAGTGGCCTATTGTCGGTTTAGGCGATAGACCACGGAGATACTGGCTGAGGCGGCTCGCCACACCTACCAGCAGCCTCCCACTTTACCGCACAGATCAAACTATGCTAAATTATAATAACATGTTATATGTTAATATTTCATGTTGTGCAATCAATTTTGTAAATAGTTGTTCGTATTCATTATTATTACATGAAGCATTGTCAGCCATGATGAATTTTTCATTCGTATTTTCTTTCATCCTAAACTTCCTGGCGCCTTTCGCTTGTGAGCTCTGCTTCCCCTAAATTTAGATTCTGGCTAACCAGATATCAAATATAAATATGGATATATGCGTAGCAACTTGGGAAACATAAAAAGGGAATTATTCCCGGTCTGTTGACTTTCTATCTTGTCCTGTCCCTCGTTAGAAACAATTACAACTGTCATTTGTGTATCTACCCCCAAAATAAATGGCTCGGTTGATGGCGTCCTATGGCGGTGCAATGGTTAGCTAGCTAGTCTCGCAGATCCATACTACTGAATTACTGCTGTGTTGCAATATTGTTGGATATAGTTATTTACTAAGCTTAGCTTGATATGGCACAAGGCCAGAAGTAATGGGCACCCAGTGAGAATCGAACTCACTATCATGGTCTGCAAATCTACCATTGTACCATTACCACTGAGGTCCCAATGAAAGTTATATTACTAAGTCTACCGAGAAGTGGGGGCTACTCCTAATGGTTTGCAATTCGATGAACCATTACACCAACAGGAGGTGCCCAATATTGTTGGATATAGTTATTTACTAAGCTTAGCTTAGATATGGCACAAGGCCAGAAGTATGAGGCGCCCAATGAGAATCGAACTCACTAACAATGGTCTGCAAATCCCGTTTGCTAACCATTACACCACGCGAGGTGCCCTCAAAAAACTAAGCTTTGCTTAGATATAGCACAAGGCCAGAAGTATGGAGCACCCAGTGAGAATCGAACTCACTAACAATGGTTTGCTAATCTAGCTTGCTAACCATTACACCACAGGAGGTGCCCAATATTGTTGGATATAAGGCATGGGGCAAATGGTCACTTGTACTTATGGACTCGCCTATAGGCACGTGACCTGAGAAAGATTCTTATTGTCTAATCACTGGCACTGCTGCTGCTGCTGCTTCTGCTGTATTAATAGAGACCTGATTCTAAACTTATGTCATTGACACTCGAACCATCTTGGACGTCGGACTTACAAAGAATACTATAACACCGGATTCTTATTGGCTTGCTTACTTACTTACTTACTACATCTGGAACTAAGGATGCCGACCAGATACTTAACATGCTGGTTTGATTTGGTTTGGTTTGTTTTGTTTTACGGCATATCAACCTCGGTGGGTCATTTAATGCCGACAAACTTTTGAAATAAATTCATTCTTAATGCATATTATGCATCCTACAATTTTGTTTATAAACTCATGTTTTTCTATTTAACCCATAGATGGGACCCTAACAGGTACTACCACTCCGGGTCAGAGCGGACCAGAGAGCAATGGTGATGAAGGGGTGCTCCACATTCCCCAAACCTCCAAAACTGGAACCTCACCGTCAGTTTAACGTCATTCCCAGGACATGTAGACCCTCAGCCACAGCCTTCTAGCACCCATATGATAAAAAGGGGTTGGGGCTTGCCATAAGAGCAATAGGGTTGGGGCAATCATATAGGTGCTATGGCTTGACGTGACCAGCCGATTGATCGGAGGGGGCCTCTCTTTTTTGCTTTTTTCAATAAGAACGAGAAAATAAGAGAAATTACGAACCGCGCGGAGGGGTTCGAACATTTCTGGTTTCACCATATATATATATATATATATATATATATATATATATAAACAATTTGCAAGGCAGCCGATGTCCTTCTTGGGTGACGCAATTTTGTTGGCCGTGGGGAGGGGCATGGGTGTTGGTTTCGAAGGGTGTTAACAATTGAATGTTTGTCTTATTTATCACCCAACGAGGGCAAAATGTGAAACATGGTCAGTTTTTTTTCTGAATGTGGGGAATTCCGGCATCCACCCTTTACAACACCGAACATTTTATTAGTCATACAGATTTTGTCCGGTTCTTTTTGGCTAGCGGCGACTGAGACATCAGGGCGTACCCATAGTCGTGCATATCTTAAATCAATGGGGATGTGTGGCCCGGGGGTAACATTGGCTTTTCAGTCAATAATTAACGGATCCTGGACTTACATATATATATAATATATATTTACAAACCCCTCCGCGCAAGCAGGATGCGATACAAGGTCAATTTTTTTTAAGCGGAGTCAAACTAATTATGCAAAATCAAAACTTTAGCCAGGTAAAAACAAACAAAAAAAACAACATCCTGTTTTTCAAATACATGTATTTACTCGTATTTTGCTCTGCTCTAAGTGAAGTTTCCGTGTATATATATATATATAATATATATAATATATATATATATATATATATATATTCCATTGGCAATTCAGTCTCGAAAGACTATGATAAAAGTTTTGTGTGCCCCTGAAGATGCAGTGCCTCCTGTGACTATGAAGTCCTATGTTTGAGAAACATCTCGACCACAGATTTTTGCATTTGTAGATTGTCCCTGTAGATGATGATGTTCCGATGCTTTGTTGCCGTTACTTTCTTCTAGACCTCTTAGCTTCATGATTTGTATCAGGGTGACTTCTGACATGTACAGTCCCTCTATGGAGATTCTGCCGCGCCACCGAGGGCGGTCTTTTTGAGGGAACATTAGATGGATATATATATATATATATATAATATATATATTATATATATATGAATAAGATATAATGAAAAAACAAACGATGTTTACAACTGAAATAGGCTCATCAGAAGAGAAAGTGTGCAAACCGTTTCGGGGCCAATTCTCATGACGGTTTAAAAAGCAACACTCGGCCCATCCTCAACATATATATATATATATATATATATATAGTATATTAAGAAAAATTGAAAAAACACAGGTTTAAATAAATTGAGTGGTAAGTTTATTAGCCGACGCTGCAGTGTTTCGATCTATTAATTAGATCTTCTTCAGGGCATTTGTTGATATAAGGAAAGGTAATAATTTTTTTTTACCTTTCCTTATATAAACACATGCCCTGAAGAAGATCTAATTAATAGATCAAAACACTGCAGCGTCGGCTTATAAACTTACCACTCAATTTATTTAAACCTGTGTTTTTTCAATTTTTCTTAATATACTACATACTGTCGGATTCACTTCCATCTCTTCACACACACACACACACACACACACACACACACACACACATATATATATATATATATATATTCTTTGGTGGGGTACCAAATTTCTTGGTATTAGGATGATTCTAAGCTTTTTCCAACAGTATGTGGCTGAAGGTTACATTTGAATAAAGTGATCTGAGGAAGCTCGGTGGATCTTAGATACCCACGAGTGGAAATGGACCATAATCGCTATACCCCCGGTATTTAAGGCTTTTTTCTTTACAACATATATATATATATATGTGTGTGTGTGTGTGTGTGTGTGTGTGTGTGTTTTGTTAAACTCTACTGACAATTCTTGTCGGATGAGTTTTTGTTCGATCCTTTTAATGTCAGGATGGAATTGGTGTAGCAATCCACCAAAGGTTTCTTACAAACTTTTGAGCCCCCCGCCCCTACAAATTTCTACTGCCACTGTTCGTTTAAAGGGAACTTGTGAACTCCTCCCTACTATTTCCTACTGCTACTGCTCGTTTTAAAAGCAAGACAACGGAAACTTTTCACCAGTTTCACAACTGAAGATGGCACAAAGACATGCCGAAAGCGCCCGTGAAAAAAACCTTTAGTGGATTGCTACACCAATTCCATCCTGACATTAAGTCATATATATATATATATATATATATATATATATATATATATATTATATATATATTGTATGGTTGGCACTATTATACTTGAAGAAGCGGTAGTAATCCAACGTACAGTGTTATTAGAGAGTGCTCAATATCTGCGTTGAGAGATGAATAAATGAACAAATATTTATTTATTTTCACGTACAAACAAAAAGGCGCATCCGACATTACAGTTTAAAAAATGTGTATATATATATATATATATATATATATATTATGTGTGTGTGTGTGTGTGTGTGTGTATATGGCTTTGTAAGAATTTGAGTTGGGTTCGTGTTATCTATAAATTGCATTCAAATATTGGAGCCTTGAAATATCTATCGGTATCGATTTGTGCACACGTGACTTTGCGTGATCAATGAATTATGGAGGTCTAAAATTCATCCAATCGATTTTGTGGTGTAATTTAATCGATTAAGCGTAAATCGGGATGCAAAATTACGTTTCTTTGTTTAGAGCCGAAAAAAAAATATAGAGAGAGAAATAGATATTGGGTTTTGATTTCTTCATCAAGTGCTACTGAACCCCACACCCCTACCCCCTTATACATACAACAATTCATACACTGAACTTTGAGCATAAATTTAGAATCCCAAGTCCGTAGAAAATTATTAATCAAAGTTGTTGATTTCTCTGAATGTTTGAGATGAGGCTTGATGATTAGGATTATCTGCGTTATTCGGACTATTGTCCGCATCTTTATTGTTATTTGTACAACGTTTCGGCCGATGTGCCCTCCGGCCTTCTTCAGGTATTTCCAATTACAAATCCTGAACGAGACTGTTAGCATTTTACATAACGCTAATACCCTTGAGAAAGGTATGCAACCAATTACTCTCCCTACAGCTATGGATAAATAGTAGGACAGACTAGGCTCTAGGGAGAAGTAAAATTTTGAATTCAAACCTGTTAATGTATTTACATATATAGTATTTACATATATGTATTTACATATAAATTTATAGAGGACACTGTCCAATCAGATGATAGTGAGGGGGTACCAAGGTATTTACATATTCATTACATCAATAATGTAGTTAGATATTTAATGGTAATTTAGTTATATAATTAAAATTTTCAATCTAAATATATTTGTTTATATTACACTTTCTATTTCAGTCGTGGATAGAATTAAACTTTGGCCCACTTTAACAACAATCTAAATCAACCGAGATTTTTTCATTCCTCTCTGAGGTGCACTTTTTGTCGATATGTCAATATCTTTGCTTTTAATGCCCCACTTAAAGAGTCACACTTTGAAAACGAGGCTCTACACAGGAAGGAGAAATACCGCCGTTACATCATACATCGAAATTATCAGTTTACATTTTGATACATTCATCTAAGCCCACACAAAAAGTATCTGCCTATAATATATATATATATACTTTAAATATACGCTCCTACATGTGGGGCGCTGGTGGTTGTTGTCAGTGATGTAATCTACAGGGTCATTGGGAAGTTTCGGGTCTTCCAGCATCAGACTTCCCTTGCC
>CM042170.1:54525775-54530775 GCA_023376005.1 Doryteuthis pealeii
TGATTATTCCTCTAATTTCCAATTCCCCCAGTCCATTTTTCCAAACTCATGGGATATTATTATTTTCACTCCTTTTTGAGTTTTTCACACCACCGTTAGCTGATGGTCTTTCACTGGAGTCTGAGTGACAGCAAGTCTCCTCAGATCTCCAGGACTCTTCTGAGTATTCTGGCAGATTGCAGCACTACAGTATTCTGGATGGTCTCAATTCTTCCTCTGATTTTCCAGTCTTTTTCCTATTGAGTTTTTCCCACCACTGTCAGGTGATGGTCTTTCACTGGAGTCTGAGTGACAACAAGTCTCCCCAGGTCTCCAGTATGCATCCTCGGGCGTAAGTATTTAAGTCGTAATATAATGAAACATTAAATTAGAAAGACTAACGAAATTAAATAAGAACGCATATAAAAAGATTACACTTATTTTAATTATGTTTCAATTGGTTTCTATCATAAAATCATTCATAGGATTGATTTTAATATGTTGGAGAATAAAACAATAATATTAGAGATCAATAATACTAAGTAATTATTTAATTTTTGTTAAAACCAGTATGCAAATTAACCACTCCATATATTATGTAAACCTTTATTTCTTAGTGATATATAACACACATTGCAGGATTTTAAACGCCTATTATTATTATTATTATTATTATTATTATTATTATTATTATTATTAATATATGTGAGTGGATGTTCACTGAAGTCTTTTTTGTACTGTTTGTTTTACTCTTAGTAGGTGTGGCGCTCCACCTCAGCAAAAAAAATCTCTCAGGTTTAGCGTTAGCAAAAAGGGGATAGACTCCCTCGCTGTCCGGCTGATACCATCAATAGGTCACCCTAGGTTTTACTCTTACAGCAACACACACACACACACACACACACACACACACACACACATATATATATATATATATATATAATATATATATATATATATATATATATTACTGCGAACGTGAAAGTCATATTACCTTTAGGCACCCCTTTTGATCTCGATTAAGAAAGAACATGTTTTTCATTTAGACCGTCAATATCCGGTTGTTTGTTAGGGGTTAGGGGTTAGGGTTAGGGTTAGGGATTAGTTTTATAATTTAAAAAAAATCTAAAAGTCATCTGTAAAATAACCGGATATTGACGGTGTAAATGAAAAACATGTCCTTTCTTAATCGAGATCAAAAAGGGGTGCCTAAAGGTCATATGGTCCGAGTTATCAAATAATATCGGTGGATACACAGAATCGTCAATATAAATTAACGATACACTTTACAAACATCGTAGTTCTGCAAACTTTCGCGACTCAAGGTAAGAGTTTAAAAACTTTCAGAAACTGTATTATACAGTGTCACCCGAAAAGGAAACTTGATTTACATAAACATTATATGGTTGATCATCAGAATTCATATCTTAACAAACCCCTAAGATAACTTTTGGTACTAATGCAGAACAGCGCGCAGGAGGTAATATCATTAGATTACGTATAAAAAGCAGTACATTTCACGGAAATACACGAAACCTTTGAGACACTTAGGGTTAGTGTTTAAGGTTTGTTTTAGGTTAGAGTTAGAGTTAGGGATAGTGTTGGGTTACTTCGGGAGTTTCCGTAATCTAATGCTATTTATACGTAAAATGCGATTCTGATGATATTATCTATTGCGCACTATTCTGCATTTGTTCCATTAGATTACGTATCAAAACCATAGCATTTCATTACATTTCACGGAAATTCCTGAAACGTTTGGGACACTAGGGTTAAGGTTAGGGAAAAGGTTAGGGTTAGGGTTAGGGTTTGGGTCAGTGTTAGGGTTAAAGTTAGGGTCAGGCTACTTCAGGAGTTAATGTGATCTAATGCTATTTATACGTAAAATGCGATTCTAATGATATTATCTCTTGCGCGCTATTCTGCTATTTGTCCCTAAATTTTTAGAAAACGTTTTTAAAAACACTCTATACTTCGGGAGTATCTGTGATTTAATGCGTGGGCCGGTTTAGCTCAGTCAGTAGAGCGTTCGGTAGGAATCACAAGGTTCCTCGTTCGATACCGGCCCCTCGCCAACTCAGCGAATGGGTAGCATAGGGATCTGAGGAGCTGATGGTAGATGTGGCGCTCCACATCAGACACAAAAACAATCTCCCTTGTCTAGCGCTAGAGAAAGGGGGATAGACTCCCTCGCTGTCTGGCTGATACCGACATTAAGCCGCCCCGACGACTTTACTTTACTTATACGTAAAATGCGATTCTAATGGTATTATCTCTAGCGCGCTATTCTGCATTTGTACCTAAGTTGGTAAAAAAGAACAATTTCCTCGTAAATTCCTACCATAAAATAAACTGAAACCTCAATTTATGCCCGTGTTTTTGCAATAAATGTTTTATTTTTCTTGTACCCGTTATTTTACAATACTAAATATATTTTCTTTATTGTTAAAGAATAATCAAGAAAAAATATTTAGTATTGTAAAATAACGGGTGCATGAAAAAATAAAACATTCATTGCAAAAAGACGGACATAAAATGGGGGTTCAGTTTATTTTATGGTAGGAATTTACGAGGAAATTGTTCTTCTTTACCCCTAAGTTTTTGAAAAAAAAAAATTACAAACATTCTATACCCGGCTATAAATATGAACACGAATCTAGCAAGTTGTAGTGTGTGTTTTTATTTATTTTTATTTTTTATTTATTTTTTTTTTTGTATGTGTTTATTCTTTTAGAATGCTTGGAATAAATAACCCTACCTTCGTTTGTCGGATGGTGACGCAGCCAAGGGTACAGTTTCCCGAACGTTTAATGGGGTGCTTTCCAGAACACAGGGCGAGTTAGCAGTTATAATATCCACAGTTTCGTCTATCCGTACCGACTTTCGTCCAGGTTTTTTTTCTTCGGGGGTACAATTCGTCCGTGGTAGCAAGGACTCCGTCGTACTGGTATCCATTGTAAGCGGACAACTGCGAAGAAATTTTTGGTAGCCAGGTACAGGGCTTTTTTTTTTTTTTTTTTTTTTCCTTTTTTGTAAAAACTTCTTTATCTAATTCTTTTTTTAAATTTTTTAAATATCTTACGATGTCGTCGTCGTCGTCGTCGTTGCTATTAAAAATCAGACACACTCCACGGCCCCCGCCCGGACGGTGGGCTTTTTAGTTGGCGCTCGGGTCCCAGGTAAGAGATGAGAAGTAAAAAAAATAGTGATAGGTAGAAAATAAGAGTTTAGGCTAGGTGGGTAGGGATATATATATATATGTATATGTTTATGTTTGTATAAGTGCGAGGTTGTTGTTAAGTGTCACATTTAATAAAGTACCCCGACTTAGGATAGAAGTTAGCTCTAGGGTACCAGGTAAAGAGGGAGAAGTTAAAGAAAAAAGAGATAGGAAAAAAGGAGTTTAGGTTAGGTTAGGATAAATGGTTGGGATATATATATATATATGTATATATATATATGTGTGTGTGTGTGTGTGTGTGTGTGTGTGTGTGTGTGTGTGTGTGTGTGTGTGTGTGTTTGTATAAGTGCAAGGTTGTTGTTAAATATCACATTTAATAAAGTACCCCGACATAGGATATAAGTTAGCTCTAAGGTTCCAGGTAAGAAGGTAGGAAAAAAAGAAGAGTTTAAGTTAGGTTAGGATATATGGATTGGGATATATATATATATATATATATATATATATGTGTGTGTGTGTGTGTGTGTGTGTGTGTGTGTGTGTGTGTAAATACGAGGTTGTTATTAAGTGTCACATTCGATAAAGTACCCCGACTTCTGATATACCCGGAGTTGGCAAACACCTTTTAACCTCCGGACGGTACAGGACGAAATTAAATGTGCTTATTGCGAATAATTAAAATTAAACGAAAATCAACCGATTATCGCTTAATTCAGCCTGTCTTATCAACTCACCGGGATTATACGGGTTATTTTTTTAATTTTTTTTGTAACAGAAATACCTGTTGGTAGAAATATATAAATAAATATTTGTATTAATTAAGTCAGTATTTAAAAAGATGTAAAACAACAACAAAAACAACAGCAACAACAAGAAGAACAAACAGCAGTTATCTGCGTCTTAACAACTTTAACATTAAAGAGAGAGAGAGAGAGAGAGAGAGAGAGAGAGAGAGAGAGAGAGAGAGAGAGAGAGAGAGAGAGAGAGAGTAAAAAAAAGGTGTGCGTGTTTGTAAATAAATAAATAAATAAATTACTTATTTAATAAATTTTTTTTTGTTATCAAATATAAAGTCTTTTAAAACAGAATTTAAAAAAAACTAAATCTATTGTTGGCCGTTTAAATTAATTTCTGGACGAGATTGATTTGTGAACAAAAATGTGTTTATGTATCATCAATATATACGTATATATATAAATATATATAGAGATATATTTCTTAGGGTGGCTAGTTAAGTATATTGTCCTATACTTAACCAAACCAGGGTGACAACGAAATGGAAATAACTTTTTTTTTTTTACTCAGATAAGTAAGTAATATGATTAAAAAAAGAAATACTTAATGTGTGTATGTATGTATATATATGGAAATGACGATGGGTTATATAGGTAAAAATAAATTTAAATTAAAAAAAAAGAAAGAAAGAAAGAAAGAAAGAATTTGTTAACTCGTATGTATGTGTATTTACGTGGCTGGGTCAGTGTGTGCGTGTGTACGGCTTTTAGCTTTTTTTTTAAATTTAAATTTTTTTTTTTTTTTACCAATGTGTCAAGGGCTTATTATTTGTTTGTTTGTATTTAGACAGGGGTGTATCAACTGATTGTAAACAAAAACAAAAAAACAAATTTAAAAAAAAACCCAAAAACAAATAGACGTATAAAATGAAAGGGCTCAGGTTAGGTTGAATAATGTGTAAGTAAATTACTTTTTTTTTTTTTCTTTTTTTTCTTTAAAAAAATTAAGGGCAGGTGTAGAAGCAGCACCGGCAGCAGCAACAGCGGCGGCTTCACCCAGAGGAACCAACAGGCACAATCATCATCATCATCGTCGTCATC
This sequence comes from Doryteuthis pealeii, assembly GCA_023376005.1. Lineage (NCBI taxonomy): Eukaryota > Metazoa > Mollusca > Cephalopoda > Myopsida > Loliginidae > Doryteuthis > Doryteuthis pealeii. The sequence goes on from CM042170.1 coordinate 54,530,771, forward strand.
ATCAT
>CM042170.1:54535775-54550775 GCA_023376005.1 Doryteuthis pealeii
CATAATAAATTTATTTCGACCAAAATTGGGGCCCTTATAAATCTAAGTTGATTTAACAAAGCTCCCCAAAATCAAGTCTCATCAGATGGATAATCACCAATAATTTGAATTGCATAACAGAAAAAATTTCTCAATGTAGAAACTTCTTCCTCCTCAAAAATTTTATTTATAAAATGTATACATTAAAAGACTGTCACTATGGTGACAGGAAGTCATTTCAAATGAGAAAAAAAGATTATTTTTCAGGGCCAAGTTTTTTAGGGGATAGTAGTCAGTCAAATTAACAACTATGAAAATTGAATAAGTATGAATAAGTATGAACCAAAGATCAGCAACGTTTCTAAAATAAACAAACATCCAAATATCTTATTCAGTTCGCCGAAGGGCATACGGTCTGTTTGTTGTTATTATTCTCTCAAAAACGCCCCCTTACCTATTATGGTAGAAGCGTGTAGTATCATTTGACAAGCTTAATTTCGCTAAGGATTGTTAGCTGTGTACTGTGGTCGAGGCGATATAGGTTCACTATGCTCACTGAGGTCCCGGTTTCGATTTCTGTCGGAGGGAAATCGTTAGTATATGTCGCTGATGAGACTTAATTAAAGTCGAAACAGTCTGTACGGCATTCTACACACCGAGCGATCCTTTGCCGGGATTACACTTGTCAATTTCATTTTCTATAAGAAATAGTATCGAATTTTATGCGATACATGCGTTGTAAGTGCCTTCAAGTAAAAATAAATATATATATATATATATATTATATAATATTAATATATATATATATATATAGCTATGTTGTATTGGAGAAAGGAAAATAAAGTTCTAGGTTACAGGTGTAAGAGTTGTATCTATTTGAGATGAGATACTATACAATTAAAAATCGTATATTACCATTGGTTTCAAAGCAGCATATAAGCCGCTTATCATCAAGACAAAGAGTCTTTGATAATCTGATAAACATGATAAACAGCTAATACGCTGCTTTGAAACCAATGGTAAAATACGTCTTTAAGTTGGACGGTATCCCATGACACACACACACACACACATGTATATATATATGTAAGTTGAAAAATGGAAGTGAATCCGACAATTATGTTGAAAAAATAAATAAAGGAAAGAAAATGTTGAATCGATAAAATTTATTTATTAGAGTGCAGACACGTGTTTCGACCAAGAGTTTGTCCTTGTACACATTGTATTTAATTTATTATTGTTTTAAATACAAAGTAAAATAAAATGATGATAATAGAAAAATACATTTTCATTTTATATATAATTATATAATATATATAATATATATAATATATATATGCAGAAAGTTTTGTAGAAAAAAACAAGATGTTTAAAGTTTTGCTGACAGAAATCTGTTTCAACCATATGCGGTCTTTATCAAAGCAACATTGTAAACGGAAAAACGAAATAAATATATCATTAATCATGAGGCACAGAACGCTCTCGATCAGTACCAGAATTTTCAATATATATATATATATATATATATATATATATATATTGAAAAGGTACGCCAAGTGGTTTGTATTTTGTATTTTTTTATTTAATTCAGTTTCATAGTAGGCGTAACACGTGTTTCGGATTTTTAAAATCCCCACTAAGCTAATACAATTGTGGATTGTACTGGGACTTATTTCAAACTATAGTTATTTTTTGCGTAGAGAAACGCAAGACTGGACATGGATTCAATTGAAATTGACCAGTATGATTTATTACGCCCCTTTCTCTCCCCTTAAGAAGGATTATATATTGAAGTAGGTCACAACACAACCAATAACTGGATTTTCTATCTGAAACACGTGCCGCGCTTACTGGGAAATCGAAATAGAGAAAAACAAAAACAAACAAAATCCAGCCACGTTGCGCACCTTTTCATCATAAAATATCTATTTAAGTCTCTTTGGTTCTACAACAATCTTATATATATATTATATATATATATAATAATATATATATATATTAGTAGGTTTCTATTCCTCAATTAAGCACATATTCTCCCCAATAGATATATATATATATATATATATATATATATATATATATATTGGGGAGAATATGTGCTTAATTGAGGAATAGAAACCTACTTCTAAACAAAACGAAAAATCTAAGAAAGTCCGGTTGGTGTAGGGGTTACGATGCTCGCCTGTCAGCTTGACAGTCGGGTTTCGAATTATGCACAAGGTGGTCTTCCTATCTATAGCTCTGCTGATGAGGCCTAATAGGCCGAAATGTACATACAAATTGATTTTTCTCGATTTGTTTAGTCTTACATTTAAATAGGTATGCCCGCCTAATTAATTAATTATTAATTAATTAACTTTCAATATATATATATATATATATATATATATATATATATATATATATATTGGAAGTAAACAAACAAACAATGTGTTTGATATGGTTTTTTTAGCCGACAATTTTTTGGAGAATATATGCTTAATTGAAGTCATATCTAATTTTTAATATTTTTTTTTATTTTAATTAATTGATAATTTATGAATTACGCGGGCATACCTGTTCAAATGTAAGACTAAACAAATCGAGAAAAAGTCAATCCCTGTATGTACATTTCAGCCCATTAGGCCTCATCAGCAGAGCTATAGACAGGAAGACTGCTTTGTGTGTGATTCGAACCCTGACTGTCAAACTGACAGGCGGGGGTTTTAACCATTACACCAGCTGGGTTTTTTTTTTCAGATTTTTCGTTTGCTTTGAACTAAGTTATATTCCACTTATGACGGTACGTGTAGCGCACCGCCTCAGCAAACACAATCTCCCAGGTCTAGCGCTAACGAAAAGAGTATAGACTCCATCGCTGTCCGGTTGATATCGACAATAGGCCACACCAACAACTTTATTTTTAATTTTATTCGGCCTTTTTGCCCCGGGTAACGCCGAGTACTCTTGCTTGTTTTTTTTTCAATGGTTTCTTTAGAGTGCAACTTGCAATGAAAATTAACGCTTTTCATTCTCAATTTTATTTATTTAATCTTTTTTTTTTTTTTTTTTTCAGTTCTCGAAGAATTTTGGTTTTATCCAGTTGCTTCCTCCCATCTTTCAAATATTCATCCAAAGATATCATCACCGTTTCTTTTTTTTTATTTTTTTTTTTTTTTTAAAGATAATTCCACAAGATTTTAAGGAATTCCTGACAAAAGCGTTTTGCATTTTTCCGTTTATTTTTCTTCTTTTTTTTCTTCTTTATTTTCGTTATTTTTCTTTTTCTTTTTTTCTTTTATTTTTTTCGAAGTTAGCTGCTTTCATTCCACGAAGTCTTAAAGAATTTGAAGATCTTTCTATGATTTTCTCTTCTGATTTTGGTTTCGCAACTTTGGTTTGTTTACGACAACAAATAGGACGCTGAAAAGTTCACAGACCTACCATGAAGGAAATGAACTCACTCTCTCTCTCTCTCTCTCTCTCTCTCTCTCTCTCTCTTCTCTCTCTCACACACACACACACACACACACACAGACACACACACACACACACACATATATATATATATAAAAGGAAGTTTGGTATGTACGTGTCAACGTATAACTCCAAAACGGAAGGTCACTCAGATTCTTGCATACACCTTAATAGCCTTCCAACTAAGAGACACGCCAAATTTGGTTATTGATTTTTACTGACTAAGGGATATAATTAATTAATTAAACTAAAATCAACCGATTTGCAGAACTGTCCGTATACCAGCTGCTGCTGATAATAAAATATTGTTCGTTGCCTGCTTTCTATTATAGCTATACCAGCAGTTTAGTTTAATTTTAGTGAGCAAAATCGCAGTCTAAGCTATTCAATTCGGAATCTCTCGCCTATTTATGGTCCAATCTTTTATATATATCCGGTCATGGACCGGTACTTTTGCTATATATATATATATATATATAATATATATATATATATATATATATATGAAGAAAAAATGATAAGACAAACAGGAACCTTTTTTATGTTATATATTTTTTAATTATTCTCAAGGAGTTTGAAACTTAGGACATCGTGAGAAAAACAATTCTTGCGAAAGAAATTGTTTGGGGGAGGTTTGGAATACACACACACACACACACACACACACACACACACACACATATATATATATATATATATATATATATATATGATTTTTTCTCAGTCTGATGAAGAGAGCATAACAATCTTGAAAATTTACAAAATAAACAAAACTCTTCTCTGAAACAACCGAGTTTCTTATATTTTGAAATACTTTAATGCTTCACACTAATGCCCAAACTAGATACATATACCTCCAACAAACGGATATATATATATACCTAAATAAACACAAATATATATCTTATTATAATGGAGATTGTGGGTTTTTCTGTCTGTAACCGAAACTATATTCCTACTCAAGTCACAATTCTCTTAGTTATTGACATCACATTCTCCATGATTTTATTTTTATCTAAACTTCAATTATTAATAAAATTGTCTTACATTATTAATACTGTTAACTATGTCTTCATACTGACAACATGTAATTATATTTATATATACAACAAAATAGCGGTTTACAGTGTGAATGGGAAGGCTAATTTGCATATTAATATTAAAAAATCGAATTTAATAAATATGTGCTTAGTATTATTGATTTCTAACTGTTTGGTTTTATTTTAATGAATATAAGCAAAAATCTCTTCAATGAATCTTAAATGAAATCCATTAACAAGATAAAATAACTGTCATTTTATTCTTTACTTCCTCTTTTAACTAAATACTTAAATTAGAAAAAATAACAATGAAAGACGAGAGTGATGGAAGAGTAAGTTTTAGTTGTTCCATTTTTTATTATACTCCCTCTGTTTCAAATCTTTTATTATACTCCCTCTGTTTCAAATCTTTTATTATACTCCCCCTGTTTCAAATCTTTTATTATACTCCCTCTGTTTCAAATCTTTTTATCTGTATTCTTATTTAGTTTCATTAGCCTTTCTAATTTAATACAATATTTTATTACATTAAAACTTAAATACTTGCACCCGGAGGGTGCATATATTTGCTAGTACATATATATATATATATATATATAATATATATATATATATATATATATTCATATATAACATTTACCTGTCTATTCTTTCGTTTACAATATATGCATGTATATATATGTATATGTATACATAAATATATATGAGAGAGAGAGAGAGAGAGAGAGAGAGAGAGAGAGAGAGAGAGAGAGAGATGAATGAGTGAAAGAGAGGGAGATGACAACACTATTGTGTAGAATTTACTTGTTTAATATAATGTTTCGTCCATTTACGAGTTTAATCAGATAATAAAGAAAGGAAATATCTTATTGAATAAATGAATACTCTACCATTTTTTACGTCACACATAAACACACACATGTACACGTTGTAAACAAAAGAATAGACGGAACAGACAAAATGATATATATAAATATATATATATATATATAGCTCAAAAAATGTCTAGCCACACTGAAGAGACTTGATAAGTCGAAACACGTGTCTGTGGATGACTATATATATATATATATATATATATATATATATAATTTTGTTAATTCATACTTTTTATCTATCTCATTGTACCATTGTACCCTTACACACACACATACACACACATACACACACACACACACACACACACATATATATATATATATATATATATATATATATATATATATATATTGAAAGAATAAGATGGATTGATAGATAGAATGGTGTAGAGTGAGAGAGTTCGAAACATTACAACGTACACACACACACACACACAGATACATATATACAATGTGGGCCACAAGTAGGGTTACAGTTACTTGATTAAGTTTAAGTGTTAACTGTACCCCTACTTTTGTATACTATCTGTATGTATATATGTGTTTGTGTTTGTGTTGTGTTTGTGTGTGTGATATGTGGCGATGCATAAAGTTCTGAGTAACGAAGCATATTACCTCGGACCATAAATTTACATCATTTGAGTTTCTTTATATATATATATATATTTGTATATGTATAAGTATTAACTTACCGGTGGGTATAAGAACGATCGTTGGAAGCGCACAATATCCAGAGGTTAAGGTTGAGAAAAAACAAATACAAAGTGCTCAATACAATGTAGAGCATATAGATAGATAGATAGATAGATAGATAGATAGAGAGAGAGAGAGAGAGAGAGAGAGAGAGAGAGAGAGAGAGAGAGGGAGAGAGAGAGAAAAGAGAGAGAGAAAGAGGAGAGAGGTATGTATCAAAGAAAAAGAAATTTAAAAAATCTCTCTCTCTCTCTCTCTCTCTCTCTCTCTCTCTCTATATATATATATATATATATATATATATATATATATATATTTCATCAAAAAGTTACTACCACGTTTTCATTGCAGTGGCATAAGTAGACTAAAAGGGCTCAATATATATATATATTATATACTATATATATATTAAGCACGTATATATATATATATATATATATATATATATATATATAAAGGAATAGGAATAGAATTCTGAAAATTAGCAAATCATTCAATTCTAATAAAACTTTGTTACTTATTTATTGACTGTGCGAAACTCCCGTGGCGTAGTGGGTTACGTACTGGACTGTGACATCGCAATAAACGACTTGAAAAGCCTGTCACGCTATTGCATTCACTTTCGTACTAATACCCTTGGGAAAGGTATGGACCCCCTCATCCATCCAACTATGGGTTAGATAGTGCCACTACTGTTCTTCTATACACGAATGGTTTTGGCATTAAATAACCCATGGAGTTTTATATGCCATTAAACAAAGCAACCAAACCAAACAAAAGAATCAATAAATTAATGCTCTTGTTCCTTAATCTACCGACCGTTATCATCTTGCAACACCCTCTGGTTAAAAATGAGGCCGTCCAAACCGTCCAAGATTTAAATTCAACAATGTAACTACTGATTATCTAGTGTCGCTTATCCGCCGAATTCTTATTTTTTATGAGTGTCAGCTAAATAATGGACCATTCCGTTTTTATCAAAGAAAGAAAGAAAGAAAGGGAAGAAAAAAGACATGCTACATAGAAATATATAATAAGAAAGAAAAAAAGAGGGCAGGGGAAAGATGGAGTGAGGGGATGAGCGTGTGGAAGCGATAATGCTATTCTGTTTTAATCGAACATAATGAAAAGATGAAAAGAAAGAAAAAAAAGAAAAGAGTGGAAGAGAGTAAAATCAAGATTATTATACTTTTCACATATTGAACTATTTAGCAATAGCTCTTAAGTAAACATATCAAACGTTGTGATAATTGAATTATCATACTGTGGTATATCCACAGGTCCTGCTTGTAGCCACAATAAAGTTGTAAACTAAAAGATCTGATAAATTAAACGGAGTCTGTTTATTTGGGAACGACACTCCGTTTTTTTATGAAAGCATAAAACGTCTTCGGTATAAAATAAGCCAAATGGGTTGACATGCCGTAAAAAAACCAAATCATCAACCAACCATCCATTTTTATGTGCTTAACGACCGACATCCTTCCTTTTCCCGCCGATTCGTCCATTTTTTTTGTTCAAGATGAAAGAGTCGTGTGTTCATATCGACACCTGTACATGAACTCTTCCAAATTTTGTTTCTCCTTCTTTCGACCTCACCACTCGACACTCCTACACATCGGAATGTAGTCATTTACATACAACACCTTTCTTTTCTTTTCCTTTTTACTTGGTAAAAATATTTCCCAGTTTCTTTCTTTCTTTCTTTTCTTCCTTTGTTCGGTCTTTCTTTCTTTCTTTCTTACTTTCTTTCTTTCTTTCTGTGGCTATTATTCTTTTTTTTATCACCTTTTAGTATTTCTTCATCTTATCTCTTCTTTCTTTCTTTTACCTTCCTTCTGCAATGTCTATCTATCTATCTATCTATTTATCTATCTATCAATCTAACTTAGTCTGTTCATATCTATCTATCTATTTAACTTAGTCTGTTCATATCTATCTATCTATCTATCTATCTATCTATCTAACTTAGTCTATTCCTATCTATCTATCTATTTAACCTAGTCTGTTTATATCTATCTATCTATCTATCTATCTATCTATCTATCTATCTATGTACGCGTGTATTCTTTCTTTCTTTCTTTTCTTTCTTTCTTTCTTTCTTTCTTTCTTTCTCTTCAGTTCACTTTCTTTTTTTCTTTCTTTCTTTCTTTCTTTCTTTCTTTCTTTTCAGTTCACTTTATTTATTTCTTTTCAGTTCACTTTATTTCTTTCTTTCTTTATTTTCAATTCACTTTCTTTCTTTCTTTCTTTCTTTCTTTCTTTCTTTCTTTCTTTCTTTCTCTTCAATTCCCTTTTTTTCTTTCTTTCTTTCTTTCTTTCTTTCTTTCTTTCTTTCTTTCTTTCTTCCAAGCCAGCGAGGAAGATGCGTAAGTTCATCCCCCTCTTTCTTTCTCCTTTCCTTTGTACCACTCTCTCTCTTCCCCCCTCTCTCTCTCTCTTCCCCATATTTCTCTCTCTCTCTCTCTTTTCCACATTATTTCCTTTCTTTCCCAATTTCTACCTGACTTCTCAAATGAGAGAGTAAACGGAATTTGAAATACTCGTACTTCATTCACTAAAAGGTATTTAGTTGTTATATTTAGCCACAAATATAAATACAACGTGTCATGACCGCAAAGGGATTGTCGTGGCTTAGTTAGTAAAGACGTTGTTTCAGCGAATCGTTCAGATGAATAAATAATATTGTAAATATGGAAGCGCGTGGTGTAATGGTTAGAGTCGTTGGAAATGGACTCGTCGGCCCGAGTTCAAATCCTGGACGAGACTCTTTACATTTCAGATAGCGCTAATATACTTGGGAAAGGTATGAATCCAAATATTCTTCCTTGGACCAACTTCCGTTGGTTTATTTAGATATTATTAGTAGAATTATTAGTAGAACCAATTCACTTAGCGCTAATACCCTTGGGAAAGGTATGAACCCTCCCCTCACCCCATTTATGGATAAATAACAGGGCTGACTGCGTTCTTTAAACCTTGGTTAGGCAACCAGCCTTGGAGAAGGAAAACTCCGAATTCAAATCTGTTAAGAACCGCTTAAGAAATTGACCTTGTGTCACAGCCTGCTCGTGCGGGGAGGGGTGGTTGGTAAATATATTTAAAAAAAGAGTCGTCGGGGCGGCCTAATGTCGGTATCAGCCATGCAGCGAGGGAGTATATCCCCTTTTCACTAGACCAAGGGATTATTTTAGCGTCTGAGGTGGAGCGCCACACCTACCATCAGCTCCTTACTTTACCGCACAGATCCCTGTGCTACTCATACGCTGAGTTGGCAAGGGCGGGTATCGAACTAGGAACCTTGCGGTTTCTAGCCGAACGCTCTACCGACTGAGCTAAACCGGGCCCTAAATATATAAATATATTTATTACTTATGATATTGCAGTTTTAATAGAATTTTTGTGTGTTAAATGTTGCGAATCTTAATGAATACGGGTGTGGAGGCGTGTGGTGTAATGTTTACTGTCGTAGGAAAAGGACATAACGCGTTCAAAATCCTGAACGAGGCTAATTGCATTTCACATAGAGCTAATATACATAGGAATAGTAGGAATCCAACTATTCTCCCTCTTTTACATAATTTATGTGGTTTGGTTTGGTTTGGTTTGGTTTTACGGCATATCAACCTCAGTGGGTCATTTAATGCCGATAAAGTTTTGAAATAAATCAATTCTTAATGGATAATACAATTTTTTTTATAAATACATTTTTCTATTTAACCCATAGATAGGACCCTAACAGGTACTACCACTCCGGGTCAGAGTGGACCAGGGAGCAATGGTGATGAAGGGGTGCTCCACATTCCCTAAACCTCAAAAACTGGAACCTCACCATCAGTTAGAGTTTAACGTCATTCCCAGGACATGTAGACCCTCAAACCACCCCCTTCTAGCACCCATATGATAAAAAAAGGTTGGGGCTTGCCATAAGGGCAATAGGGCTAGGAAGATCATATAGTTGCTAGGGCTTGATGTGACCAGCCGATTGATCGAAGGGAGCCTCTCCGACAGCTCGTCTAGCCCAAGATAGGGCCAAAGTGGAGTATTGCATGTCATGAACTGCTCATCCACCTTGGTTCTATCTTTAAGCATCACAGGTCGCTACCCACGGCCAACAGGTAACCCCATTGGGGGAGTCTTATCCCTCTGCAGAGGTGCAGTCGGTACATTCTAACGCCCCAGCCGACAGGGTGGATAATTTATGTGGTAGCATAAATTATTGACAAACCCTGTAGAATAAGGGGCCATTGACTTTCAAATCAGAGCGTAGCCGGGTGGATTACCGTTGGAAAAATACCATAACTGTTGGTAACATTGACCCCAAAGGCGGGAATCTCGCACGTCATGTGTTTTAGTTAGTTAGGAAATCAGTTTCAACTCTCCACACTGACGCTATGATTCAAAGGAAAGGTAAGAAACCAATGCAGTTTGGGCAGTGGTAGTGTCACAGGAGTTGCTGGGTAGCACTGGATTTCAGCATCACACCGCCTTAGGGACTCCGGCTCCTGATTTATTTTCGGGGTTTACTCCCCTAGTCCTTCCTTGGGGTGGACAAAGCCGCTAGGCAGCGGAGGTTTTGTGTCGGACTTTTCTTTGACTTAGATGGGTTGCTGACCAAGGCTAAGGAGCATCTTCTAACCCATTTAGGTTTGGTTTGTTTTGTCTTACGGCATATCAACCTCAGTGGGTCATTTAATACCGATAAAGTTTTGAAATAAATCAATTCTTAATGGATAATACAATTTTGTTTATCAACTCATGTTTTTCTATTTAACCCATAGATGGGACCCTAACAGCACCTGATTTATTTTCGGGGTTTACTCCCCTAGCCCTTCCTTGGGATAGACAAAGCCGCCAAGGCTAAGGAGCCCCTTCTAACCCATTTGGGGATTTATGTGAGTACACCAAACCTACTACTGACAGTGTTCCTGAAAAATGAAATGCTCCGAATTTGTTATCGGCCTTGACCTAGTAAGTAAAAAAATAAAGTCGACGGGTCGGCCTAAAGTTCGTATCAGCCAGACAGCGAGGGAGTCTATCCCCTTTTCAATAGCGCTAGACCAAGGAGATTGTTTCTACGTCTGAGGTGGAGCGCTACACCCGGTTTAGCTCAGTCGGTAGATCCACGTAGGTTCCGGGTTCGATACTGGCCTTCGCCAACCCAGCGCATGAGTAGCACAGGCATCTGATCTAATAAAATTAGACAAATAATGTTTTCCCTGTGACATCCATTTACTTCCGGTCCCGCATATTATTTACTTCCGGTCCCACATATTATTTACTTCCGAAGCTATTTCATAACGGCAAAGTAAGTTTAATTTTTTATTTTGTTTATTTATTTATTTATCTTTCAATTTAATTATTTAATTCTTGGATGAAACTTAATCTTAAAGATTCTTAAAATTTGATATTATATTTCCGTGTAATTATTTTGACATTTAAAAAAGAATTTTTCGTTTAAAGATTATTTTTTCATATAAACATTCGCTACTTATTAAATAAACAACGTAGAAGACACGGTACTGGGTTGGATATATCGTTTCCTCGTACGGTATAAACATAGGAAGTAACGAAGTGATAACAAGAATATTTATTGCTTGAGCAAAATTTATAGAATTAAATACAAAACAGGATGGAATATACAAAGAATAGTTTATACATCTATCTATACATATATAAAGGGCAATTGTGTGTATGTATGTCCGAATGTAATCTATACATATATAAAGGGCAGTTGTGTGTATGTATGTCCAGATTAAATCTATAACATATATAAAGGGCAGTTGTGTGTATGTATGTCCGAATGTAATCTATACATATATAAAGGGCAGTTGTGTGTATGTATGTCCGAATGTAATCTATACATATATAAAGGACAATTGTATGTATGTATGTCCGAATGTAATCTATACATATATAAAGGGCAGCTGTGTGTATGTATGTCCGAATGTAATCTATACATATATAAAGGGTCCATGTTTGTTGTATGTATGTCCGAATGTAATCTATACATATATAAAGGGCAATTGTATGTATGAATGTCCGAATGTAATCTATACATATATAAAGGGCAGTTGTGTGTATGTATGTCCGAATGTAATCTATACATATATAAAGGGCAGTTGTGTGTATGTATGTCCGAATGTAATCTATACATATATAAAGGGCAGTTGTGTGTATGTATGTCCGAATGTAATCTATACATATATAAAGGGCAGTTGTGTGTATGTATGTCCGAATGTAATCTATACATATATAAAGGGCAATTGTATGTATGAATGTCCGAATGTAATCTATATATATATAAAGGGCAGTTGTGTCTATGTATGTCCGAATGTAATCTTAACATATATGAATGGTGGTTGTGTGTATGTATGTCCGAATGTAATCTATACATATATAAAGGGCAATTGCGTGTATGTATGTCCAGATGAAATCTATACATATATAAAGGGCATTTCTTCATATTATTTCTCTGCTAGCTCTGATACTTGAGTTACAACAATATGGCACACAGGCCCCAGACTGTTTACAGTACCAGCTGTTGCTTAAGTGGTCAAGCTGTTAAGTATTGAACAGACTCATCGCTGCTTAACCTCAGTAACCTAGCGGGAAGATAACCCTTCTGGACTCTAGTCAATCTCAGCATGGGCCCACAATCACTACATGGTTACTCAATTTTTAAAAACTCAACTTTTTAAAACACTTTTTAAGAAGTCATTTTATTCTATTTAAACCGTTGGACACTCGTAAGTCAATGTACCACTGTGACATTCTTTATTGCAATAGATGATAATAAGTTTGGTTTGGTTTGGTTTGTTTTACGGCATATCAACCTCAGTGGGTCATTTAATGCCGATAAAGTTTTGAAATAAAGTAATTCTTAATGGATACTCAATTTTTTTTATAAATACATTTTTCTATTTAACCCATAGATGGGACCCTAACAGGTACTACCATTCCAGGTCAGAGTAAACCAGGGAGCAATGGTGATGAAGGGGTGCTCCACATTCCCCAAACCTCCAGAACTGGAACCTCACCATCAGATAGATTTTAACGTCATTCCCAGGACATGTAGACCCTCAGCCACCGCTTTCTAGCATATGATAAAATATGATAAAAATATGATAAAAGGGTCTTGCTATAAGGGCAATAGTGTTGGGGAATCATATAGTTGCTAGGGCTTGACGTGACCAGCCGATTGATCAGAGGGGGCCTCTCCGACCGCCCGTCTAGTCTAAGTAAGGGTCTAAGTGGAGTGTTGCAGGTCATGGACTTCTCATTCACCAAAACTTGATAAAAAGTGACTAATCTAGTGAATGTTTGCTTCGTCATTGGTATGTCATTAACAATTCAACAATCCTGAATGAAATAAAATTAAGATAAGCGTTTGAGATAACATTTGCTTCACTCGTGTAAACATTCTAAGTGTGATTGAGTAGAGAATAGAAAAAAAGTGGGTTAAACTTGCAAATTGTCGTCAAAATTAAAACGGAAACTTATTTGGTGGTGATCCATCACAGTTTAACTACAGTGTATGAATGAACTTTTTTTGGTGAATTGGGTTACGGTTTGGGGATTAAGGTTGCTTTTAATTACGTATTGCTTAAAAAAACAACAACAAAAAAACCCAACAAATTACTATACATTTAATGTTGAAAAATAATTTTTTAAAACCAAGTTTAATCTAAATTATACATTGCAATACTAACACAAAATCTGAGACTAATGTGTCTACCGTTGGATTCAATAATTAATTTCAAGTGTTAATTAAATGTATAGTAATTTTTTTTTTTAAAGTTTTTTTTTAAAAAGCAATACGTAATTAAAAACAACCTTAGTCCCCAAACCCCTAAACCGTAACCCAATTAGCAAAAAAAGTTCATTCATACACTGTGGTTAAACTGTCATGGATCACTACCAAATAAGTTTCCGTTTTAATTTTGACGACGATTTGCAAGTATATTCAAAAAGTGACCTTAGCTTAGGAAATGACTATGACAGTACTACGTGTTGTAATGAGTGCTCTCTACCACTAACCTTGTGCCATAACTAAGCTAAGCTTGTGAATAACTGCGTCTTAAGATGTGTCGAGGACTGGCATCAAACCCGAAACCATTCTAAGTGAGATTGAGTGGAAATGGAAAATAAAATGATACAAAAAATGACTAAGGCAGTACCACGTGATGTAATGATTAGCAAGAACATTGTTACTGAGTTCGATTCTTACCGCGTGCTCCCTACCTCTAGCCTTGTGTCACAACTAAGCTAAGCTTATAAGTAACTGTGTTTTAAGATTTGTCATATATTGGCGAGGGCCGATATCGAACCCAGTACCATTCTATGAGTGATTGAGTGGAAACATTAAAAAAATGTTACCTAAGCCTAGAAAATGACTAAGGCAGCATCACGTGATGTAATGAGTTCGATTCTCGCTGAGTGCTCCCCACCTCTGGCGTTGTGCCACAACTTAGCTAAGCTTATGAATAACTGCGTTTTGAGATTTGTCATATGTTGGCGAGGGCCGATATCGAACCCGGTACCATTCTATGTGTGATTGAGTGGAAACATAAAAAAAATGTTACCTAAGCTCAGACAATGACTAAGGCAGCACCACGTGATATATTGAGTTCGATTCTCACTGAGTGCTCCCTGGAGAGCTGCGGAATGTGGAGCAACTTTCATCACCATTGCTCCCTGGTTCAATCTGGCCCGGAGTTGTGCCACAACTAAGCTAAGCATGAATAACTGCGTTCTGAGATTTTTCATATGTTGGCGAGGGCCGGTATCGAACCCGGGACCATGTGGTTCCGCTGAGGACGCTTTAATCAGTAGATATACAGCAGATGAGATGCTCCTATTGCCCCCCCCCCACACACACACACACAATAAGAGTCCCGGGGGCGTTTTTAAACGAGTCCCCCCTTCATCCCTTGGCTATGCCTCTTAATGTC
>CM042170.1:54553275-54560775 GCA_023376005.1 Doryteuthis pealeii
TATGTAATACCTTTATATATTTATTTTTATTTATTACATTATATATATATATATATATATAAGATAAATATATAGGTTTTACATATCTATTTATTGGGTGACAAAGGAACATTCACAACCATATTGGTTTCATGCGATGCATTCATCAGGTGAAGATGTTTCAAATATATATATAATAATATATATATATATATATATATATATATATAAGTCGGGGCAGCCTAATGTCGGTATTAGCCAGACAGCGAGGGAGTCTATCCCCTTTTCCCTGGCGCTAGATCAAGGAGATTATTCTAGCGTCTGAGGTGGAACGCCACACCTACAATCAGCTCATCGCTTTACCGTACAAATCCCTGTGTTACTCATACGCTGAGTTACCGATGTATATTCACAGGTCCTTAAATCGGGATCCAGAAATAAAACAGACACTCCAATTTAATGAATAATGAATAAATAAATGAATCCAAATGTATAAAAACGGACATACTACAACACTACAGTCAACAATCCCCTGATGCTGACAGGCGAAATGGTTGAAAGCGCTCGGGTAGAAAATATGGAATAATTTCTCCACAATCTGGATTCCGATTTTCGGAAAATTACAAGAAGACTTGAGCGACTGCAGATATAAACAACAACTTGTTTCCTAAATACACAACATATATCTTTCTTTTGCTACCTCTCTTTTTCGCCAGTTTGGGTCCCCCAGGTGAGACGAGAGAGAGAGAGAGAGAGAGAGAGAGAGAGAGAGAGAGAGAGAGTGATATATATATATATATCACTCTCTCTCTCTCTCTCTCTCTCTCTCTCTCTCTCTCTCTCGTCACACCTGATATATATATAAATATATATATTTAAAAATAGTACCGATGCACATTTTAAAAAATATCACATCTTTCTCTGAAACACAAATGATTGTGTGCATATTAGATTGGGAGATATTTTATAAGTATGTAAGCAGTTTACATAACCACGATTCCTGTAGTTATATGAGCACTAGGAATGGTTAAAATTGAGTCCATTTCCCATGAGTGAGAGGGGGATTGTGTATTTTCCTCCTACCCCTCTCCTTCTCTCTCTCTCTCTCTCTCTCTCTCTCTCTCTCTCTCTCTCGCTGTCTGTCTGTCTGTCTCTCTCTCTCTCTCTATATATATATATATAGAGAGAGAGAGAGAGATAGACAGACAGACAGACAGCGAGAGGAAGAGAGAGAGAGAGAGAGAGAGGGAGAAGGAGAGGAGTATGAGGAAAAGACACAATCCCCCTCCCACTCTCCCAAATAAAGACCGAATCCTGAAAAGTGATTCATGTTAACTCAAAATGTCACATGCCTACACCCATTTCTATGAAATAATATCCTTAAAGAAATTGACAAACAAGAGCCGCCATTAAAAGTCATGTTATCAAAGAAAAAAAAAAGGTATGTATTTTGAGTCGGTCAGTCACTTTAACCGCCATTGTTGGTCACGTGCAACTTATATTCGGCGGGAGACCGTTTGTTTAGTCTATATTCAATCAATCAAGGAATTTACGTTCGTAAATAAATCTTATCATAATGGAGATCCGGTGTCCGTCGGTCTAAAACGGAAACTACGCCACTGATTACGTCACAATACTCTCAGGAATTGCGTAATTTTATAAATGGGTATTTAATCTATAGTCAAAGTCATTGATACATAAAATAGATCTTATTCATAAACGATGTCTCTATGAAAATCTGAGTTAGATTTGCCTAAAAAAAACCCCAAAAAACAGCACATGGTATTAGGGTATTTGCCTCTCACCCCACTTATGAGGGCGTGGCACAAGGACATTTTTATGTGGGCCCACTCACAAGCCGAAGCTCATGGGTGGTAGACACAAAAAATGCGTCGATCCCGTCGGCATTCCCCCTTGTGGGGGGCGCCACAGGGGACTGGGCAATAAACCCAGCCCTGCCCCTTTAGATCAAGGGGGCAGGTGTTGCCTGGGGGATAGCCCCCGGGATCGACGCTGTTAATTTAACACACAGGTCCAGTGGCCGAGGCACACCGGACCCCCGACCCGAAGGCCGTGGTATTAGTGCGTTTATAATCCTGCAATATGTGTTATATATTACTAAGAAATAAAGGTTTACATAATGTATCATGTGGTCAATTTGCATACTGGTTTTAACAAAACCGGGTTTAATAAATAATTACTAGATGTTATTGATTTCTAATATTGTTTTATTCTCCAACGTCTAAAAATCAATCCTATTAAAGAGTTTATATAGAAACCAATTAATATATGATTAAAATAAGTGCAATCTTTTTATATGAGTTCTTTAATTTCGTTAGCATTTCTAATATATATATATATATATATATTGAGATAGATAGATAGATAGATAGATAGATAGATAGAAAGAGAGAAAGAGGGGGAGAGAGAGAGAGTGAGATAAACTGAATAGGTAAATAGATAGATAGACAAGGAAACCCATACCTGTACATTCGTCCAGACACAAGAAAATGAATGTGTATATATATATATATATATATATATATATACAAGCAAATGAATATATATATGAATGAAATATATATATATATATATATATATACATATATATATATCTATAAATGAATATATATATATATATATATATATATATATATATATATAACCAAATGAATGTATACATATAGAAATGAATATATATATATATATATATATATATATATATATATATATATATATATTATATATATATATATATATAGAGAGAGAGAGAGAGAGAGAGAGAGACAAGGAAACCCATACCTGTACATTCGTTCAGAGACAAGAAAATGAATGTATATATATACAGGAAAATAAACATATATATATATATATATATATATATATATATATATATATATATATATATATACAAGAAAATGAATATATATATATATATATATATATATATATATATATATATATATATATACTTCTAAAATAAATAAATCAACAAGTAAATGCCAATCCTCGAATAGAACAAAAGTGGATGAATCAGAGGGTGAGGAGAGAACCGAGTGGAGGAGGGGTTTGGTCTCAATGAAGGTATCAGGTTATCACAAGTTTTAAAAGATGCCTTGATTCCCCAACAAAAGCGAATGGCATGTGCGGAAGTCGCTCACAATGCAAAAAAACTGTAACATTAGACAAGACTAGAAAACAGACTGATTTTCTCACAGGTTCCCCCCCTTCTCACCTGGTCCCACGGGAAGGCTGGGTGTGGTCCCTTTTTACTGAAAGATCTACTATCTTATATAAAAGAATGTGAGGTTAGAGAAGCATGCTCTTCTTTAAGATTGTACAAGACTATTTATTCGAGGACTAAAGTTATTTCATTCCTGTCTTTTATGACCTATATATATTTACCAACCCCTCCGCACGAGCAGGATGTGACACAAGGTCAATTTCTTAAGCGGAGTTCAACAGGTTTGAATTCAGAGTTTTCCTTCTCCTAGACCGGTTGCCTAGCCAAGGACTGCGACAACATAGCGAGGAACAATATAACGATTTGGGGGGGGGGGGTTCCAGGCAAGCAAAAATATTTAATTATAAAAATGCAATATGATTTTAAAACATGGGAGTCCACCAGAATAAAAAAGGAACAAAGAGAGAGAGAGAGAGAGAGAGAGAGAGAGAGAGAGAGAGAGAAGAGAGAGAGAACTGAACAGGTAAATAGATAGATAGACAAAGAAACCCATACCTGTACATATATAATTATCTAGGTAAAACAAGGTTGAGAACCAAAGATATAAGATATGGACACACAAAATGACATTATACAAATTCATTATATATATATTTACCAACCCCTCCGCACGAGCAGGATGTGACACAAGGTCAATTTCTTAAGCGGAGTTCAACAGGTTTGAATTCAGAGTTATCCTTCTCCTAGACGGGTTGCCTAACCAAGGTTAAAGAGCCCAGTCTGCCCTACTATTTATCCATAGATGGAGGGAGAGTAGGATTCATACCTTTCCCAAGGGTATTAGCGGTAAGTGAAATGCAATTATCACATCTAGGATTTGAACTCGGGGCGGCGAGTCCATTTCCCATGACTTTAACCATTACACCACGCGCTTCCTATCAATATGCTCCCAAGACTCTTAAATAATATTCTGTCCTTTGAATATATATATATATATATATATATATTAATTTACAAATTAGGTATGATTTTAATTAAGCACATAATCTCCCAAAAATTGTCGGCCTTCGCCATTTCAACATGTTTGATTTCAGAGTTTTCCCTCTCCTAGACCGGCCACCTAACCAAGGTTAAATAGCCCAGTCTGCCCTACTATTTACTCATAGCCGGAGGGATAATAGGATTCATACCTTTCCCGAGGGTATTAGCGCCAAGTGAAACCATATTATATAATATTGGAATGAAAAACTCACAAAGGAGTAAACAACAACAGCAACAGCGGATATTGGTAATAATGTTTTTTTTTTGGGGGGGGGTGAGGTGTGAGGGAGGGGGGGCTTTTTTTTCGGAGGTTTTTACGCAGCAATTTAGAATCTGTGGAATAGACACTGTTTTTTTTTTCCAAGAGAGTCTCTATGGTTGGTATGTGATACTGTGCTGTTCAGAAATTAAACGAAACGAAGTGATTCGAAACGAAACGAAGCAAAAAATAACTCCGCCGCTTTTTCCGTTTCGCTATTTTGGCACACCCGAAATCGTTCGCTTAAATCCAGAGCGGAACTTCGTTTTACAACAACGTCTAATATTAATTCGTCTGTTTTTAGCACGCTCAGAAACATTTTTTACGACTCGTAACTATGGAGATTCATCTAATTATACACACATATATATATAAAGGGCAGTTGTGTGCATATGTATGTCCGGAGGAAACTTCGAAAATAAAACAGTTAACGACAAAGTAAATACATATACACATTAAATATCACAAGGGCTTGGTTTTTGAGCAAAAATAATAGAGATTTGATTTATATTCGTAAAGATGATTAAAACATAAAATTTAACTGATAACAACATGGATTTTTTTTGCGTTTGATATTTTAAATAGTAGACATTAACGTTTCTTTGTGGAGTGGCTGGATCAATGCAAGGTCTATTTTTTTACGTAGGGATTTTAATTGGGCATTCTACGAGGATCCAACTCACGATTCAGTAATAATGGATCTGTGGGACTACCTTTACAAATACCCCTCTACGCAGTCGACGCCGGGAAGCCGCTTCTAGTCATCATTAATTCTTGACTCCCTGTAAAGAATTTCCATATTTAGTAAATACAGTTCTGCTCGTAACTCAAAGTTCTCGTATATCAAATCATATTAACTTCCGGTGGAGGATTTTCTAAATTTAAAAAGTACAGTAATAATTTGACTTACGAGTTAAACTTACGAGTGAAATGCAAACTGTTTCGTCCAGGATTTGAACGCGGGTCGACGAGTCCATTTCCTACGACGCTAACCATTACACAACGGCCTCCATCTGTTGAATTTGGAGAAGACCTCAAAGGAGATAAAATAACTCGGTCAATCGGTATCAAAAGATGACATCACTTTTTCTTGGATTGAAAATAGATGAATACATAATTAAACAAATGAATGAATAAATAAAATGGCGGCTGATATTTTCATGTTGATAAGAACTCTCTAGAAAAGGAGTCCAATTAGATCTATATATTACGAAAAAAAGCTCATTGTGTATTTATTGTTGTGCTTTACTGGCCACGTTTTTTTTTTGTCTTGTGTGTAATTTAAATCTAGATCAAACATGTTCAAACGTGCCACAGTGTTTTGTTGGTCGCAAACCAAAACAAGGAAAAAGTTTTTTGTTTTTCTGCGTTGGTTTATTTAGATATTATTAGTAGAACCAATTCACTTAGCGCTAATACCCTTGGGAAAGGTATGAATCATACTCTCTCTCTCCAGTTATAGATAAATAGTTGGTCCGACTGGGCTCTTTAACCTTGGTTAGGCAACCCGTCTAGGAGAAGGAAAACTCTGAATTTAGACAGGATATTAGTTAAGAGTCTTCAGAGCATATTGATAGGAAGCGCGTGGTGTAATGGTTAAAGTCATGGGAAATGGACTCGTCGCCCCGAGTTCAAATCCTGGATGTGATAATTGCATTTCACTTAGCGCTAATACCCTTGGGAAAGGTATGAATCCTACTCTCCCTCCAGCTATGGATAAATAGTAGGGCAGACTGGACTCTTTAACCTTGGTTAGGCAACCCGTCTAGGAAAAGGATAACTCTAAATTCAAACCTTTTGAACCCCGCTTAAGAAATTGACCTTGTGTCACACCCTGTTCGTGTGGAGGGGTTGGTATATATATATATTGATAGGAAGACAATGTGAGTGTTTTCTACCGGATTCTTTAAGATAGAAGAAAAAAATTTATGGAATCCGGAAAAATGTGGTGGGAAGGCTTGAAAATGGTAGGCAGGCTCCTTGGCATGACAGATACAGATTTTAAGAAACATTCTTCTATTTATCAAGGAATTGGCAGAAATGAGTAGGTAAACCACAAGGTTCTTAGTTCGATACCGGTCCTCGCCAACTCAGCGTATGAGTAGCACAGGGATCTGTGCGGTAAAGTAAGGAGCTGAAGGTAGGTGTGGCGCTCCACCCCAGACGCTAAAATAATCTCCTTGGTCTAGCGCAAGTGAAAAGGGGATAGACTGCCTCGCTGATTGGCTGATACCGACATTAGGCCGCCCCGACGACGACGACTTTTTTACTTTATATCTTCTGATGTTTCTGTAGTCGTCCATGTTGTACGGTTATTGTAATGTTGGCAAATATCTTCTTTAAGGAAGTTTAGAAAGGAACAAGTCATTATGTCCCGGTTACGCATTGGTCATACAAGACTAACGCACTCCTATATAATCAAACAAGAACAACAACCACAATGTGGAACATGTCAAACACCTTTGACAGTTAAACACTTATTCATGGAATGCAGGTTTTTTGCTCACATCAGAAACCGTTATTTTAAAGCAAACAATATGAAAGATCTGTTTGAAAATGTCAACATGGAGGATATTCTCTCCTTTTTGAGGGAAATAAAATTATACCCTAGAATATAGACATGAAACAAATCAATACCATATAATATAATCCCCAATAATGCTAACACATTTTTAAAACCAATTACTAAAAAGTATAAACATAAATACACAATAAGTATTACTTCCTAACCGTTAGGCATGACATAACCCCAGATGAGTTGATATGCTGTTAAAATCAATAAATCAATCAATCAATCATCTTCTTTATATTGTGTGTATTTTCAAAGGAGAGGATATTAGTTGAGAGTATATATATATATATATATATATATATATATACGTTTTAAAAACGAATGGCTTAAAATTTCCGAATGCAGTTTCTCGCCGTAGCGCAAATCTTCAGACCCTGAAGATTCGCGCTCCGGCGAGAAACTGCAGTCGGAAATTTTAAGCCATTTATTTTTAAAACGTATATTTAGCACTTTATATTGAGCACT
>CM042170.1:54565775-54568275 GCA_023376005.1 Doryteuthis pealeii
ACACATACACATATTTAGCTAACCAATCCCCACAATCTATCACCTGTGGTACCACCATTCACCATTTCGGCACTCCCCATTCCAGAGAGAAGAAGAATCCACTAACCACCCCCAACTACACTTCCCCCTACTGACGACCTTCCGCTTTCAGCATTTTGAGAATTTCCATCATTGGAGTAAGAACTATATTCAAGTCCTGAAGATGGTCTAATAAGAGACCGAAACGTTGCACCGTCGACAATAAACATCAAGTTTCCACAACATCCCGTGTTTGTCTACTTTTCTCCACATATATATATATATATATTTGATATGACATGTGTGCGTGTTTGTAATGTTCTAAAGAATTTTTATGCTTTACTTTTTGTGTATGTTTGTGCTTGTGTGTGTGTGTGTGTGTGTGTGTATGTGTGTGTGTGTGCGTGGGTGTGTGAGTTCGTGTGTGCATATATATATATATATATATATATATATATATATATATATATATATGAAAGTACACAAACAGTCTATTTGAGATGGTGGTAGCCGACAATTTTTTGGGAGAATATGTGCTTAATTGAAGTCGTACCTAATTTGAAAAATTAATTAGTTGATAATTAATGAATTAGGCGAGCATATCTGTTCAAATGTAAAGCGTAAATAAATCGAGAAAAAGTGAATGCCGAAATGTACATACAGAGATTGACTTTTTCTCGATTTGTTTACGCTTTACATTTGAACAGATATGCTCGCCTAATTCAATAATTATCAACTAATTAATTTTCAAATTAGGTACGACTTCAATTAAGCACATATTCTCCCAATATATATATATATATATATATATATATATACTGAAATCCTTACCCCAAATAGACTCTAACAACAAACTTAACAACTTAAAAAAGTTTTCATTGTAAGCCTCAATTATCTATAAAATTTAGACATCCAATATTTTTTTAGAGTGATCGTCTTGCTTTTCGAAAAAAGAAAATAAAGAGAAAGATTGAAAACTATTTATAAACAAAATTCGAATGTATAAATAGTTCAGTTTCAAATTTCTAGTTTCATTCACACATGAAACTAAATCTCTGCTATTGATACAGCTTCAGTCTTAAAATGTAAATATTTATGAAATAAATACATTCAGATAACGGTCGACGGCTGAAACTAGACGGGATTAACAATATATATATATATATATATATATATATATATATATATATATATATATATATATAGTTATTTAGCAAAGAAAAAAGCTTAGATACCGGTCATATTAGCAGTTATAAATATTTATTTCCACCGACACACACACACACATACACACACACACACACACACACACACACACACACATATATATATATATATATATATATATATATATATATATATTTCGGCTCCGGCAGACTGCGAAATTTATTAAAAAGGATTTTTCAATAAAAATTCGCAATCGATATAGTCGATTATATGTACTTTATCTATCTATCTATCTATCTATCTATCTATCTATCTATCTATCTTCTCTTACCTATCTGTCTTTCTATCTCTATCTATCTATCTCTCCCACAAACACACACACACACACACACCACACATACATATATATATGCGTGTGTGTGTGTGTGTGTGTGTGTGTGGAGAGAGAAGAGAGAGAGAGAGAGAGAGAGAGAGAGAGAGAGAGAGATAGAAAGATAGATCATGCTTTTTGAGCAAAAATTATGAAGATTTAATTTATATTTGAAGATCAATATTCTAAGATATTTAAGAATTAAATATACGTAGAAATAGCATTGACATTCTACTTAAAATGTCCAGCATTTGTGAATGTCAAAAGTAAATAAATCAATACACTTTTTGCCTCCCTCCCCTATGTACTCAAGTGACACAGGATAGCCGCTTCTAGTCTATCTATATCTATACATAAAGGACAGTTGTGTGTATATGTACGTCCGGTGATAAGTAATTATGGATCTGCGAGACTAATTTTAAAAAAATCCACTCTCTACCCATGCCACGCCGGGTATCCACTTCCAGTACATATATAAAGGGCAGTTGATGACATGTCCGGAGGAAACTTCGATAAAACAATGACGAAATATATATATACATTAAATATCACCAGGGCTTGGTTTTTGAGCAAAATAATAGAGATTTGATTTATATTCGTGAAGATAATTAAAAAATAAAATTGAATGATAACAGCATGTTTTTTTTTCATTTAATATTTTAGATAGTAGACATTAACATTTTTTTCCGAGTAGCTGGATCAATGCAAGGTCTTTTTTTTTACATAGGATTTAAATGGGGCATCCCACGACGATTCACGATTCAGTAATAATGGATCTGCGGGACTAACTTTTTAAAAATCCCCCCTCTACCCAGGCGACACCGGGTAGCCGCTTCTAGAATGTGCTGAGAACTTCTCGTTATAAATGATTTAAGATACTTTTTTTTTTTTATCATTTTCTAATGTATCCTGCGTGTATATCATATTTCCCTAATTTTCATCTCG
>CM042170.1:54570775-54573275 GCA_023376005.1 Doryteuthis pealeii
TTCTTCTTCTTCTTCTTTCCCTTTCTCCGTTCCATCGGAAATACCTTTACCGGTTTTGCTTTTGCGCAATGAAATTACCGATTCCACGTTCGTAGTTTGTTTACGCCGGCGAAAAAATAGGCCTTTGCCTCCAAATAAATTGCGCCAACACCTCCACTACCACAACCGCTACCATTAATATGTTTATTATTATTATTATTATTATTATTATTATTAGTAGTAGTAGTAGTAGTAGTAGTATCTCAGTTGGTAGAGCGTTCGGCTAGAAACCACAAGGTTCCTTGTTCGATACCGGCCCTCGCCAACTCAGCGTATGAGTAAGCACAGGGATCAGTGCGGTAAAGTAAGGAGCTGATAGTAGGTGTAGCGCTCCACCCCAGACGCAAAAAACAATCTCCTTGGTCTAGCGCTAGTGAAAAGGGGATAGACTCCCTCGCTGGTTGGCTGATACCGACTTTAGGCCACCCGACTTATTATTATTATTATTATTATTATTATTATTATTAGTAGTAGTAGTGTTTATCGGCATCCTCTGTTAATTGAATCGCAAATGTCTACCATTGGTTTTTCCGTTTATTATGCGAGTTTCTCAAAAGAAAGAAGCATTCGACGAATAAGCAACACCAGATAACCAGGATTTACATTTCAACATCTTAGAAGATTTGGATGCTTTCGTGTTTGCAGGTGTTGCAAGATGATAACGGTTGTATAATTAAGGAACATCGGTATTAATATATAGATTATTATTATTATTATTATTATTATTATTATTATTATTATTATTATTATTATCATTAGTAGTAGTAGTAGTAGTAATAGTACTAGTAGTGTTTAATGAAACGTAAAAGGCTACCATTGTTTTTTTTCGTTTATTATACGAGATTCTCAAAAGAAAGAAGAATTTGGCGGATAAGGAAACCAGATAATCAGGATTTAAATTTTTGAATTTCATCTTGGACGATTTGAACTATCTCATTTTTAACCAATTGTACGACTGTTATCATCTTGCGATGGGCACCAGGTACATTTTATAATATCACAGTTTTTTCTTAAGCATACATATTCGTTGCCTAAACGTCATCCGCCCACTCCCCTGGACCAAAGAAAAATCATTGGAAGAAAACAATCTCAGACTCCAGTGAAAGACCATCAGCTAATGCTGATGTGAAAACTCAAAAGGAGTAAATAATAATAATTGGGAACTGTGCAAGAAATTCAATTTTCACCATTCAAATGGTATATGCACAAACCTGAATCTATCCTGGAGAATGAGACACCCAAAATTCTCTGGGACTTTGAGGTACAGACGGATCACCTAATCCCGGCCAGGAGACCAGATCTTGTCTTGGTTGACAAGAAGAGGAAGACTTGTCATCTCGTGGATTTTGCCGTCCCGGCCGATCACAGAGTGAAAATGAAAGAAAACGAAAAGATCGACAAATACTTGGACCTTGCCAGAGAACTGAAAAAACTGTGGAACATAAGGGTGAAGGTTGTACCAATTGTCATTGGGGCCCTCGGAACAAACCCCAGGGGGTTGGAAAAGATCCAGGATGAATTGGAAATCAGAGGAAGGATCGAGACCATCCAGACTACAGCATTATTGAGATCGGCTGGAATACTCAGAAGAGTCATGGAGACCTGAAGAGACTTGCTGTCACTCAACCCCCAGTGAACCACCGGCTACAACAGGCTTGAAAAACTCGAATGGAGTGAAATAATAATAATAATAATCTATATATCAATACTTGTTCCTTAATTGTACGACCGTTATCATCTTGCGACACTGTGTTCTCTAGCCGAACACTCTACCGACTGAGATAACCCGCCCCTTTATGACATATAGAAGGGTCGGCTCTTCTATATGTAATCTCCCTAAAAAGAACCAGCTTCAGTTATATCACTGAAGTGTAAGCCTAAAGTTAAGCCTACCCAGTACTTGTGGGATTTCAGGCCACTTAGAAGCATCAGAGTAGCGTAAGGAATCTGAGATCTGAGTGCAACATAAAACATATTCTTATAAATTCTTGGCATATATCAAATTTCAACAAACAGATATCCTACTGATGCACTTAAAGATGGTGGAATGCAGGGACGGTATATAAATAGAAACCCTTGCTAACAAGTCATCAAAAGTCTAAAACAGAAAAGAGATTGACTTTTTCTCGATTTGTTTACGCCTTACGTTTAAACAGATATGCGCGCCTAATTCATTTAATTATAACTAATTAATTTTCAAATTAGGTATGACTTCAACTAAGCACATAATCTCTCCAAAAATTGTCGGCTATCGCCATCTCAAACAGATTGTTTGTCCACTTCATAAAAGTTTCAGTAATTTATAAGAATTCATTGATTAATAAGTGAACACTGAACATTTTCATTAAAATCAGATAATTCTCTGATGTTTGGCATTTTTTTTTTTTTGCTATCTGCGCCTCCGCTCTTTTAAAAATATTTCTTGGTGACTTTTTGTAAACAAATCCTAATCCTCTGGCTC
>CM042170.1:54578275-54590482 GCA_023376005.1 Doryteuthis pealeii
ATATATAAAGTGTTGTCATGGGTCCAACGGGAGAAAATTAGATATTCTATAAAAAAAGAAAGTTGGCAAAAAGGATTTTTTTAAAAAATCTGTTTATTATTATCTTAAATATGCGACACGTGTTTCAGATCGTCTGTTATCTTCTTCAGGCATTAATTAACCATATTTTGACAGAATGTTAATGTGTATTGTGTGATTTCTGATATTTGATAGTTTGTGTGTGTTTTTGTAACCGTCTAGCATAAGGGCCAAAGTGGAGTATTGACTGCTCAACCACCTGGGTTCTATCCTTAAGCATCACGGGTCGCCACCCACGGCCAACAGGTGGCCCCGTTGGGGGAGTCTTACCCCTCTGCTGGGGTAACGCCTTGTCAGTGAGATTGAATTTCCATATGACTTATGATTATGAACTGGTTTAACGCTTCATCTTCCCGGCATTCCTCATTTCGCGCCCTTTTGTCCATTGTTTTCTTTTATGGGGAAAGTCCATTTTCTCTTTTGAGGCCAAGCGAGCAGAAACGATGCATCTCGTCTAAGATCCCGGATTTATGCGACGAGTTATTGTTATTATGCACCGTTCTAGAAAAGGGAGATAACCAGGTTATGCTTTTGGATCTGGATTTAAGATCAAAGGGACGAGCGCGAACGAGACACCGCACTTAGAAATTACATACCTGGGTAATTATTATGGTCTACACAGAATTTGGGATTAAAAAGAAAACAGTAATCGGATTTCTGGAGAAAGAGAAGAAAAAAAGAAATAAGAATAGAAAGAAGATAAACTTTGGAATTCAACGTGTGTCAGCCATTGACCGGTCAATGACCCCTGAAATAGATTTGAAAATAAAAACGGAAGCCCCGGGTTTTCTGTGGAGGTCGGAAGCGGATGTCCCCTTCTCTCACCCCGCGACCACAAATGGAAGTAAAGAAAATTCGGCCTCTTTTTCGCTGGGCCCGAGAAGTGTCAGACGTGGTTTCTTTTGGACGTGTCTAGGCTAGCAGCGAACAGCGCACATGATGTGATTTATGATAGAACAGCCTTACCCCCAATCTTTCTCACTCTCTGAAAAAGAACCCGCGAGCCTATAAAGAAATAAACAACCCCATTTTGATTATACGACTTTCGTATGTTGTTTCTTCGAGCTAACAACAACAACTACTACTGTTACTACTACTAACGACTACTACTACTACCCGGCTTGGCCCCTACGCAACATCACTCGCATATAAAGGGATCATATTGGAGTTGCATGGTGCAATGGTTAGAGTCGTAGGAAATGGATTTGTCGACGCGAGTTCAAACCCTGTATGAAGCTGTTTGCATTTCCCATGCACCCAACTACTATCCCTCAGGATATGGATAAATAGTAGGCTGGATTGGGCTCTTTAATTATGGCTAGGTTACCTGTCTAGGAGAAGGAAAACTCTGAATTCAAACCTGTTAAACTCCGCTTGAGAAATTGACGTTGTGTCACATCCTGCTCGTGCGGAGGGGTTGGTATATATATATATATATATATATATATATATAAGATTTTTGGATGTTTGTTTTTTAGAAGCGTTGTTGAATAAAGTATATATTATTATTTATATTTTTGCTTGAAGGCAATTACAATGCATGTATTCGATACTTTTTAAAAAATAGAAAATGAACTTGATAAGTGTAATCCCGGCAAAGGATCGCTCGGTGAGTAGAACATCGTACAGACTGTTTCGACTGTCTGTACGATGTTCTACACACCGAGCATCCTTTGTCACACTTGTACATGCATTGTAATTGCCTTCAAGCAAAAATATAATATATATATAAATATTAATATAATATATTAGGTATTATCAATTTAGCACACATCCTCCAAATATATATATATATATATATATTGGGGTTTCACGAGATTTAAATTTTATCTTTTAACTTTTATCTTTTCTATCAGAAATTGACATAGACGGAGCACAATGATAGTGGTGCCCACTTTCAAAAAGCAGTCTTGCTGATTGTGGATTTACCAACCCCGCCACACATGTCTTGTTCATCTAACTCGGATGGTTTGTGTGATATGGGGTAAGTGGCCATACAGTAGTTTTCTGGTTAAATCGAACTTAACGGACCCATATTCCACCATAGTATGTCACTTCACCGAAAGAAAAAAAATCGAGTAAGCAAGAATACTGAAAAAGGTGCTGAAAATGAAATGAGACCTACTGTCACTTGATCGTCAGTGATAAAAAAAAAACAGACGCCTATGGTGCGAGGACAAAAATGAGTAACACAATGAAAAAAAAAATGGTAAAATTAGACATCAGTTAAATCCTACCCGATTTGAAGAAATGAACTCTTCCGGTTTGGTAAAAGAAGTGATGAGAGTAACTTACCTGAAAAGAAAAAGAAAAGTTTTATTAGCATTTTA
Source organism: Doryteuthis pealeii (assembly GCA_023376005.1). Taxonomy (NCBI): domain Eukaryota; kingdom Metazoa; phylum Mollusca; class Cephalopoda; order Myopsida; family Loliginidae; genus Doryteuthis; species Doryteuthis pealeii. The sequence continues at coordinate 54,580,684 of CM042170.1, forward strand.
AAACAAGAATCAACATTATTATTGACAAGTACATTTTTTTACCCTCATGTGGAAAGGGGAGCCTAATCAAGAAGGGGACTTTAATAAGAAACAACAATTGGCAAAAAGACATGATATAACATCTATCTATACATTATATAGAGCAGTTGTGTGTATGTCCGGAGGAAACTTCGAAAACAAAACAATTAACGACAAAATAAATATATATACACATTAAATATCACCAGGGCTTGGTTTTAGACTGTCGTGAGACAGGTTAGTTTTATCCTACCGATCGGCACATGTGTTACGTCGGCCGTGGCCACGGCTATCCCGTCCAGTACGAGAGGAACCGCGGGATCGGAGCAACGGTTCGCGTGCTCGCTCGAACGAGCGGCGGTGCCAAGCTGCCTTCGCGCGATAACGGCTGAAAGCCTCCAAGCCGGAACCGCGACCGGTGTCGCCACGGTATTATGAAAGGCGTCTCTTTTCGTTCCGCTGGAGCCTGCTATAGATTTATATTCGTGAAGATAATTAAAATAAAATGTAAATGATAACAGCATGGATTTTTTTTTTCATTTAATATTTTAGATAGTAGACATTAACATTTCTTTTCAGAGTAGCTGGATCAATGCAAGGTCTTTTTTTTTACATAGGGATTTAAATGGGGCATCCACGAGGGATTCAACTCACGAGTAAGTAATGATGGATCTGCGGGACTAACTTTAAAAAATCCCTCTCTACGCAGGTGACGCCGGTTAGCCGCTGCTAGTGATTTAATAAAGCAATTTAAAACTCTTGACATTCAAATCTGGGTTGCATTAAGCATATCAATTAACTAACAGGACCTGTGTATATACAACAGTTTGATAATTTGATTATTACAATGTTTGATATGTTTACTTAAGAGCTATTGCTAAATACTTCAATATGTAAAAAGTATAATAATCTTGATTTAACTCTCTCTCACTCATTTTTCTTTCTTTCCTTCTTTTCATCTTTTCATTATGTTTGATTGAAACATATTAGCCTTCTCGCTTCCGTGCGCTCACCCCTCTTTATCTTCCCCCTAGTCTCTTTCTTTCTTTAATTTCACACATACACACACACACACACACACACACACACACACACACATATATATATATATATATATATATATATATATATATATATAAGTGTTGTTATGGGTCCAACGGGAGAAAATTAGATATTCTATAAAAAAGAAAATTTGCAAAAAGAGTTATGTTTAAAAAAAAATTATTATTATCTTGAATATGCGACACGTGTTTCAGATCTTCTGTTATCTTCTTCAGGCATTAATCAACCATATTTTGGCAGAATATTAATATGTACATGTGTAATTTCTGGTATTTGATAAGTTGTGTGTCATATATATATATATATATATATATATATATATACAACTCTCTGATCATTTGCTTGACATGCAATTTATAATGATTAGAAAGCTAGGCTATCAGACCATTGTAAGTGGGTTTGATTCTTATTGGTGCTCAATACTTCTGTCCTTGTGCCAAACTAAGTAATGTAAAGGAAAATATTTCCCATAAAAGATATCTGGACTCGTCCAACGAAACACATATAAAGATACAAATACTCGAGGTTATTCGTAGCCGAGTTACGTAGTAGTATTCGTTGTCGAGTCACAAACTAGTCGAGTTATACTGTTGGAGAACTGCGCGTTGACTCTATTAGTTATATTCCTGTACAAAAAAGTAATAAACCTTTTTTTCCGGATTCAAGATAGTTGACTCGTCCAACGGTACACATGTAAAGATACAAATACGTAAGGTTATTACTAATCAAGTTCCGTGAAGGTTCCAAAGTCCGAAGAGGTTTCCAAGTTCGAAGAGAAGGTTCCCGAGTCCGACAAAAATACCTGAAGAGGACCGGAGGACAATCGACCAAAACGTTGTGCAGCGAGCTTCGGCCGCTGGACTTGTCGAGAGTTTAATAGTAGCGTCGATTCCAGGGGGCTATCCCCCCAGGCAACAACGCAATTTTTTGTTCTTTCCACCCATGAGCTTCGGCTTGTGGGTGGGCCCACGTTAAAACGAGGCCTTGTGCCCAGCCCATACAAGTGGGGTATGAAGCAAATATCAACAATAAGATAAGGACAATAGTTCAAATAATACAAATAATACAAGATAGTTGGACTCGTCCAACGGAACACATATAAAGATACGAATGCGTAAGGTTATTCCTAATCAAGTTACCTAATAGTATTCATAGTCACTACTAATCAATAGCTAGTAATACTGTTGGAGAACTGCGTGTTGACTCTATTATTTATATTCATGTACAAAAAGTAATACATCGTTTTTCTGGATTTTCAATGATGTATTTGATAAATTTAGTCACAACACAACTTTTCTTGGTTAATTTAATGATATTCACTTTTAATACAAATCAAATATGGTAAAAAGAAAGCAGAAATAAAAAGGTTTAGCTCAGTTGGTAGGGCATCGGCTGAGAAACCACAAGGTGTTTGATACTGGCACCATAATAATTCCTCACCCGGGAGACATGCCCTACATGTCAAATTACAGATTTATTGACATATCTTTATGGTTGGTTGGTTGGTTTTGTTTTATGGCATATCAAACATTTTTGGATCATTTAATGTCAAATCAAGTCATTTTGATAAATGATTCAGGTTGCTTACAGTACATGCTGTTGCTTAAGTAGTCACCTAATTAAGTACTGAACAGGCTCATCACAGCTTAACTTTGGTGATCTAGAGGGAACTGGTGCTTTCAATGTGACCTTGCTGGTTGCTTTGTTTTATGGCACATTGAAACTTTTTGGGGTCATTTAATGCCAAATCAAATCATTTTGAGAAACCACAAGGTCCTGGGCTTGATACTGGCACCATTATAATTTTTCACCCTGGAGACGTGCCCTACATGTCAAACTATAGTCATTGACATTTTTATGGTTGGTTGGTTGTTTTGTTTTATGGCATATCAAACGTAGTGGTATTCGTAGTCAAGTCACTACTAATCGAATAGCTAGTAATACTGTTGGAGAACTGCGTGTTGACTCTATTATTTATATTCCTGTACGAAAAGTAATAAATTTTTTTTTCTGGATTTTCGATGTTTTATTTGATAAATTCAGTCACAGCACTAAACTAATTTAATAAATCACAACTATTGCTCATATAATTTGTCACTTGTTGGTCTTGAAGCGTCAAAACAAATCTGGTTATTTTTGATCGATTGTTTTGTACGCAATGACAATTTTATTTATTTTGCAACGTAATTAATTAGCTAAAGTTGTTTACAGTCACGTAAGCATATATCAACTAGTTGAAGTAATCCTCTACGCTGGGTAAAAAGATCGAATTTTGGTATGAAAATGAATTGGAAATGATTTTTATTATAAAATGTATTAGAAGTTTTTTTTTTTTACAATAAAAATGCATTGGAATTGATTTTTACTATAAAAATGCACTGGACAATGATTTTTACGATAAAAATACATTGGAAATGATTTTTACAATAAAAATACATTGAAATGAAATGATGGAAATGATTTACTATAAAAATGGATTGGAAATGATTTTTACTATAAAAATGCATTGGGAATGATTTTTACTATAAAAATGCATTGCAAATGATTTTTACTATAAAAATACACTCCACTTAGACCCTTACTTGGGCTAGACAGGCGGTCAGATAATCCCCCCCCCGAACAAGCGGCTGGTTATGTCAAGCCCTAGCACCTATATGATTGCCTCAACCCTACTGCGTTTAGGGCAAGCCCCAATCCTTTTTATCATTTGAGTGCTAGAAGGCGGTGGCTGAGGATCTTCCTGTCCTGGGAACGACGTTAAACTTTATCTGATGGTGAGGTTCCAGTTTTGGAGGTTTGGGGAATGTGGAGCACCCCTTCATCGCCATTGCTTCCTGGTCACTCTGACCCGGAGTGGTAGTACCTGTTAAGGTCACATCTATGGGTTAAATAGAAAAATGTGACCATATGAGCTGTAGGCACCCCTTTTCCGATCTCGATACATGGGACATGTTTTTTATTTACACCGTCAAAATCCGGTTGTGTGTTAGGGGTTAGAGTTAGAGGTTAGGGTTAGGGTTAGTTTTATAATTAAAAAAAAACTATAAAATCGTCTGTGAACAAACGACCGGATTTTGACGGTGTAAATAAAAAACATGTCCTCATGAATCGTGATCGGAAAAGGGGTGCCTAAAAGTTATATAGTCCGAAAAATATATTTATAAAAAAAAAATCGAATATCCATTAAGAATTTATTTATTTCAAAACTTTATCGGCATTAAATGACCCACTGAGGTTGATATGCCGTAAAACAAACCAAACCAACCGGCCCGCAACTTCCAAAGGTTTGAGAAGCACTGGTCTATTCAATGTCGTTGAATAGACTAAGTATCTGTTTCTGTTTTAATTTCCGTGAAGATAGATAGGAGGCGTTACCCCCAGGGCACAATCTCGTACTTCCGGCAATTCAGATTACCCTCAGCGGCGCTATTCTATAACCTTTTCTCTGCGCAGTCGCAGTTCGTTTCCGATTTCTGTGAGCCTTACACGGAGGTCTCCCTGCTCGGCTGAATTTGCTGTCCGATGCGATTACATCAGAATTCGCTACGTTTTGACATCTACCCAACCCTGATAGATTACCCCTCACAGTCCGATCCCGTCGGCAAGGGTTGAAGAAAAATGCTTGGTACATAGACCGGCTACAGATTGTATCAGTCACGCTAGATGACAAAGAACATTGCTTTGTGGTGTTACAATCTTCTTTCTTTCTTTCTTTCTTTCTTTTCTTTTTTCTTTCTTTCTTTTCTTTTCTTTTTTCTTTCTTTCTTCCTTTCTTTCTTTTCTTTTTTCTTTCTTTTTCTTTTTTTCTTTCTTTCTTTCTTTTTCTTCTTTCTTTTCTTCCTTTCTTCTTCTTTTTCCTTTTCTTTCTTTTTTCTTTTCTTTCTTTCTTTCTTTCTTTCTTTCTTTTTTTTTTCTTCTTTCTTTTTCTTTCTTTCCTTTCTTTCTTTCTTTTTCTTTCTTTTTCTTTCTTTCTTTCTTTCTTTCTTTCTTTTCTTTTTTCTTTCTTTCTTTCTTTCTTTCTTTCTTTTATTCTTTTTCTTTCTTTCTTTCTTTCTTCTTTTTTTCTTTCTTTCTTTCTTTCTATCTAAAGAAAGCTCTTTCTTTCATTCATTCTCTTTCTTTCTTTCTTTCTTCTTCCTTTCTTTCTTTTCTTTCTTTCTTTTCTTTCTTCTTTTCTTTTTCTTCTTTTTTTCTTTCTTTCTTTCTTTGACCCTATCTAAGAAAGCTCTCTCTCTCTCTCTTCTTTCTTTCTTTCTTTCTTTCTTTCTTTTACTCTTTACTATCTTTCTTTCTTTCCTTCTTTTCTTTTTATTTCTTTTTTTTCTTTGACCGTATCGAAGAAAGCTGTCGTTCTTTCTTTCTTTCTTTCTTTCTTTCTTTCTTTCTTTCTTTCTTTCTTTCTTTCTTCTTTCTTTCTTTCTTTCTTTCTTTCTTTCTAAGAAAGCTTCTTTCTTTCTTTCTTTCTTTCTTTCTTTCTTTCTTTCTTTCTTTCTTTGTTTTTCTTTCTTTCTTTCTTTGACCGTATCGAAGAAAGCTCTCGTTCTTTCTTTCTTTATTTATTTCTTCCTTTCTTTCTTTTCTGTACTTTCTTTTTTTCTTTCTTTTTTTCTTTCTTTCATTCTTTGACCTTATCTAAGAAAGCTCTCTTTCTTTCTTTCTTTCTTTCTTTTCTTTCTTTCTTTCTTTCTAGAATGACTCAATTTTCCTCATTTGTTTTTCAACGTCTTTTTACCCCCCCTCTCTCTCTTTTCTCTCTTTCGCTGCCTATCTGTCTCAGTATGGATGTTCATCTCTTTCTTTCTCTCTCTCTCCCTCTCTTTATATATATATATATATATATATATATATATATATATATATATATATATAAAGAGAGAGAGAGAGAGAGAGAGATAGATATGCGAGTTTTCTTTATGTAAAAAGGGAAAATAAATTAAGTCTATTCAAAAGAGATCTATCTATCTATCTATCTATCTATCTATCTTTGTCTGTTACTACCAATCTATCTTTCTATGTTTCTCTCTCTCTCCCCCCTCTCTCTCTCTTATATATATATATATATATATATATATATATATATATATATATATATATATATATAGATAGATAGATAGATAGATATGTGAGTTTCTTTATGTAAAAAGGGAAAATAAATTAAGTCTATTCAAAAGAAATCTATCTATATTTGTCTGTTACTACCAATCTATCTTCTTTGTTAATCTCTCTCTCTCTCTCTCTCTCTCTCCTCTCTCTCTCTCTCTCTCTCCACACACACACACACACACACACACACACACACATATATATTATATATATATATATTATATATATATGGTAGTCTTCTTTATGTAAAATGTAAAAAGAGAAAATAAATAAATCAGTTCTATTCAAAAGAAATCGTGATGTGAAAACCTGATTCTGTCCCGGATGTTCGAAACAAGTCTGCATTACATTTCATGAAATGAAAAGGAAATATTTCGTTCTTTTTTTTTTTAATGACTCAACCTGTAATTATTCAATCAACCAAAACTTTAGCCAGGTAAAAAAAAAAAACTTAAATAAAAGTACGGCTTTAAAAAAATACGTGGATTTATTTGTATTCTGCTCTCTTTTAAGTGACATTTCTCTGTGTGTTACTTATATATATATATATATATATATATATATATATATATATATATATATATTATATATATTAATGTTGTTTGGTTTCCAACGGGAGAGAAATTTAATATTTTATAAAAAAAAAAAGAAGGTCCGCAAAATGTATTTTGTTCTCAGAAATTTTTTTTTATTCTTTTTGTTTTACATATGCAACACGTGTTTTAGATCTTCTGGTATCTTCTTCAGGCTTTGATTGATAATATGAAAATGAATTTTTACATGCATGTGTATATATATATACATATACATGAATATTTCACCTCCTCTTCCTGTTTTTGTGGGAGTGGAAAGGAATTTAATTTTTAACATTAGTCTTTTAAACAGGGGTTTTGTTTTTTGGGTGGTTTGCTAATAAATTCATTAGCTGAATTTTATAACTTTTTTATTACTTTTTTATTTGGGTGTTTTCTTGATATAAAGATGTTCATTTGATATATCAGGTGTTGTGTTTGCAATTTGTTTTTGTTTCTGAAGACATTCTATGTTTTTCTACTTAAATTTATACTTTTTGGGTGGTGTATGTATGCCTACGTATATGTGCCTATGTTTTACTTTTGTGTGTGCGTATGTATATGGTTGTATTCGGTATGTATAGTGTTACATATATATACATACTTAAAAGTTGAATTTTGAATTAAGAATTAAATTTAAGTCTATTCATAACTATCTTTCTATCTATATATATAATATATTAATAATTTGAAGGCAATTACAATGCGTATAAAAAATAAAAACAAAAACATCTTTGTTTTTATTTGTTTTTGTTTTTGTTTTTATTTTTTATACGCATTGTAATTGCCTTCAAATTATTAATATATCATAACATACTTAACAATGCTTCAAGCAAATTACCAATTACTTATATATATATATATATATATATATATTATATATATATATATATAGATGTGAGGTATCCAAAACTTGGTAGTAAGGGATGATTCTATATGTGATTTCTAAGATACACTGTATTATTATTGTATGATCCAGTATGTATAAATACAGTGAATCTTTAAATCCCTACAGAGAGCTCAATGGATAATAAATTTTTTAGATTATATATAGAGCAATTTTGGTCGAAATAAATTTATCATGGAATAACAGTGTTGAGTTTTTTCTTCTTTTCAAAGAAATATATATATATATATATATTGCGAGCGAAAGTTCGTTCGGGTCTCGAACCCGGCCAGAGGTAGCTGCTAAAAACGGTATAACTGCACTGATGAGAGGTGATACCTCTGTAGTTTACTTTATATATGTAGTGTCTGTAGTTTACTTGTATATATATATATATATATATATATATATTATATATATATATATATATATATATATTTGCTTTTGTGGTTGTGTCGGTATTGCTGTATGGCGGTACCACTTGGACACTAACGAAGCGTCTTGAGAATAAGCTAGATGGGAGCTGTACGAGAATGCTACGGTCGGTCCTGGATAGGTCGTGGAAACAGCACCCCACAAAAGAGCAACTATATGGCCACCTGCCCCCCATCTCATAAACCATACGAGTGAGACGGAGTAGACATGCAGGTCACTGTTGGAGAAGCAGGGACGAGATCGTAAGCGACGTACTACTGTGGAAGCCAGCGCATGGGCACGCTAGTGTGGGCCGCCCAGCCAGGACCTACATTGACCAACTATGTAGGGATACTGGCCGCTGCGCAGAGGAGCTGCCGGAGTCAATGAATGATAGGGAAGGCTGGCGAGAGATCATCATGGATATCCGTGCAAACTGCGCGACATGATGATGATGATATATATATATATATATATATATATATATATATATATATGTGTGTGTGTGTGTGTGTGTGTGTGTGTGTGTGTGTGTGTGTGTGTGTATGTGGTGTGTGTGTGTAACTGTTGGCTTGCTCTCCATGTGGTCTTTTGTGAGCCGTGATGTTATCTAGCACAAACATGCTTGACTTGGTTCTCTGTATACTAATGGTCCCCCGGAGCTTTTATCTTAACCCAAAAATCCTATTGTGTGAAACCCATTGAACCAATCCAGACGGATTTTATAAGCATGCTGATGATTTTCGGAAATTCCTTCTAAAATCCTATTACAGGATTTTAACGAAATTCATTTTGCTTAATCTATATCAATGGTTCTCAACCTTTTTTTGACCTATCATCATGGATATCCGTACAAACCTATAGTTTTTGGCACTCTGGATGACAATAGAACACCTGGTGTTATTGAAAGCCTCAATAATAAACCTCATTGTTTGTAAAATGTGGAGTAGCTGGTATATATATATATATATATATATATATTATATATATATATATATATATATAAAATTGGCACACCACTAACTCAACAAATGATATAGTCATAACCATATACTGTGTAATTTTAATCCTATTTTACTCTGGTGGACCTCTCCCCACAGAGCTACTCGTTGTTTAAAAATCCCATTGTTAGTTTTAAGTAACATAACCAATTCACATTGCCTGCGAGGTCCTCTACCAAAAACATCGACGAGATCAATCATTAAGTCCCCAAAGGATAGAGAGATCCTATTAATTACTCCGCGCGTCCACCCAGTTGAGAACCAACATGAAAATAGAAATACAATTAATCAAAGAGAAACAGATTATATCACACACTTCTCACTCGAAACGCCCAATTCAGAACCACCTCTATGACACATATCCCACCGCTAGATACCAGGCACTTAAGATATATTCAAAACAACAGGGATCCAACAATGCACAAACATTCGTACAGGACCACAAAACTCCATGTACGTTACTAACACCACACAATAAACAGATAGAGAGCTACAGACGACCCAGTAACGTATACAACACGCCAGTATAAGCATATGAAAACAAACCACAAACAGACAAAACACAAACAAACAACAAAAAAACCAAACCATACTCGCCAATTCACGAATCTCCTAGGTTTTACCTCGTGCTCGAAAACTGACCTCGCCTAACATTGGATGGGTCCATCATGGACTCCCGGATGAGAAACCACTGATCTAAAACCCAGACCACCCATCTGAAAAACACCCCCCCCCCACCACCC
>CM042170.1:54600582-54605582 GCA_023376005.1 Doryteuthis pealeii
AGCTATGGTTAGCGGAATGAGAACAGGATACCCTCGTGGATTGAATAAAGGGTTAGGTTCCAAGTTCCTTGATGGCTCCCGATTACGACAAGAAGGTTCCCGAGTTCGAAAAGAAGGTTCCCGAGTCCGACAAGAAATACCTGAAGAAGGTCGGAGGGCACATCGGCTGAAACGTTGTACAGATAACAATGAAGATGAGGACAATAGTTCGAATAACGCAGATAATACTAATCATCAAGCCTCATCTCAAACATTCAGAGAAAAAAAATTGGCGGTTTATTTACGATTAGACGTTTAGAAGTGGGTCAATAATTTTTCTCTGCTGTGAGCGAGCATGCGCGCTGCAGACAGACGATCACGTGACAAGACTAGGTGAAATGCGGTGTTTCATTCTCATCGTTTTTTCTTTTGTCCCCCCTCTCTCTCTCTCTCTCTCTCTCTCTCTCTCTCTCTCTCTCTCTTCTGTTGTTTCTTTTTATCTGTCTTAATTCAGCACTTCTATCTCTTTTTCTTTCTTTCTTTCTTTCTTTCTTTCTTTCTTTCTTTCTTTCTTTCTCCCCCTCTCTCTCTATCTTTGAATACTTTTCCTCTCTCTTTTCATCTCTCTCTCTTTCTTTTTCTGTGTGTGTGTGTGTGTGTCTGTCTGTCTGTCTGTCTCTTTTATCCTTTTCTATCCTCTCTCTCTCTCTTCTTCTCTCTCTCTCTCTCTCTCTCTCTCTCTCTCTCCTGTTTTTCTTTCTGTGTTAATTCAGCACGTTTATCTCTTTCTTTCTTTCTTTCGTTCTCTCTCTCTCTCTCTCTCTCTCTCTCTCTCTCTCATTGAACCCTTTTCCTTGTTTCTTCATCTTTCTTTCTCTCTCCTGTTGTTTCTTTTCTCTCTCTTAATTCATCACTTCTCTCTCTCTCTCACACACACTCTGTTAACCCCCCTCTCTCTCTTTCTTTCTTTCTCTCCACTCCCTCTCTCCTTTTCCCTCTTTCTCCTCACACACCCATATCTACCTCATGGTATTTCTTTCTCTCTCTCTTTCTCTCTCTGAAAATGTTCGTCCCCCTCTCTATTTATATATCTCTATCCCCTTCTCCATTCCCCCTCTCTCTCTCTCTCTCTCTCTTTGTTTCTTCTTTCTCTCTCTTAATTTATCATTTCTGTCTCTCCTCTCTCCTCCCTCTCTTCCTCCCTCTCTTCTCTCTCTTCCCCTTCCCCTCTCCCACCCCCTCTCCTTCTATCTCTTCCTCTCTCACTTCTCCCCTTCTCTCTCCTCCCACTTCTACCTCACGGCATTTTGCCTTCAAATATTTTGAGAGAAAAAAATCATTATTGAATCGATCCTCAGATAAAATTCAACGCTGATCGATAACTTTGACGTCTTCAATAACCAGGTAAGTGTGTGATATTAAGTGCGAGTGGCCTAACGGTTAGTGGCAGGGCAAGTGGAATCGGCGAACCGAGTTCATATTGCATTCACTTCGCACTAATGCCCTTTGAAAAGCACAAGTCTACTTCTCCACAATGGGGTGTCTAGGGTATGACATTAAATGGTGAAGTTCCAATTTAGAGCTTTGGGGAGTGTGGGGAACCCCTTCATTGCCATTACTCCCAGGTCCACTCGGATTTGAAGTGGTAGTACCTGTTAGAGTATCATCTAAGGGTTGAATAGAAGAAAGTGAGATTTTAAAAAATGTGTTTTTTAAAAGAATTGTTTGAAAAAAATTGAGTACCCGTCAAAAATGAATGCACTTTTTGACAGAAATAATCAAGTGTGTGTGTGTGTGTGTGTGTGTGTGTGTGTGTGTTGTGTGTGTGTGTGTGAGAGAGAGAGAGAGAGAGAGAGAGAGAGAGAGAGAGAGTCAAATGAAGCTTATTATACTTTTTACATATTGAACTATCTAGCAATAGCTCTTTAGTAAACATAACAAACGTTGTAATAATTCGATCACCATACTGTTGACTATCCACAGGTCCTGCTAGTAAAACAAGAACGACCGCCCGTCCGCACGCACGCATACAATAATGTATATATTGGCACAGATAATTACATTGTCGTTTCACTGAAAAGAAAGACAAACCCAGTTTGTTTATCAAATGTCGTTTCCTTGTCTCAATGAAATTGTTGAATATTAACCAATAAAAAAACGCCAAACAGGATTCGTTTTGTAACATCCGGCACAAAGTTAACAAACGGATTGAATGTCGACCCTTGAGCTAACAATGGATTGCTTTCGGTTTGGTTTCTTTGTTTAACGGCATATAAACCTTCATGGGTTATTTAATGCCAAAGTCGTCTTTATAGAAGAACGGTAGTAGTAGAGAGAGGGGTTTGGTTTGGTTTCTTTGTTTAACGGCATATCAACCTTCATGGGTTATTTAATGCCAAAGTCGTCTTTATAGAAGAACAGTAGTGGTAGAAAGAGAGGTTTGGTTTAGTTTCTTTGTTTAATGGCATATCAACCTTTGTGGGTTATTTAATGCCAAAGCAGTCCTTGTAGAATAACAGTAGTAGTAGTAGAGAGAAAAAGAGTTTTGGTGTCTTTGTTTAACGGCATATCAACCTCTATGGGTTATTTAATGCCAAAGTCGTCTTTATAGAAGAACGGTATGATGTTTGTTATGTAATTGCTGACAGTACTGTTTCGACCAAATCGATAAGTTGGTCTTCATCAAAGTGCGACATAGATGGGAAGAGAAGACATCCGTTAAAAAAGACTGTTTACAGAAACGAACGCTAAGTTCAAACGCTGAAATTTTTGAAAAATGCATATTCTGTTTTAAAAATAAAATAAATTTTATTTTTAATTTTTAAAAATCAGAAGCATTATAGTGTAATTTTAAAAAATTAAAAATAAAATTTATTTTATTTTTAAAACAGAATATGCATTTTTCAAAAATTTCAGCGTTTGAACTCAGCGTTCGTTTCTGTAAACAGTCTTTTTTAACGGATGTCTTCTCTTCCCATCTATGTCGCTCTTTGATGAAGACCAACTTATCGATTTGGTCGAAACAGTACTGTCAGCAATTACATAACAAACATCATATGTTTTTTCATAATGTTAAATTTCATATATATATATATATATATATATATATATATATATATATATTTTTAAATTAACATCCATCTATTTCCAACACCTAATACCTGTGGCATCATTATCAGAAACCATCTGAGAGAAAAAGGAAAATCTCCCACTACCAACCTCTGCTAACACCAACAACTAACCACCCCTCCCCTTATTCACGACCTCCTAATTCACCAGTATGAAAATGTTCACCATTGAGACAAAAACTCAATCTTGCGTCCTGAAGAAGGTCTAACAGACCGAAACGTTACAACGTCGACATCACTACCTACAATAAACATCCATTTTCTACAACAATCCCGTGTTTGTCTACCTTTCTCCACATACTGTCGGATTAATTTCCATCTTATTTATCCCATATATTCTTATGTAGATGACACGGGTACAATATTTACAAGTAACCACTGTTCAATATCAATTGATAGATCCTTTATATCTACTAGCAAATATATGCACCCTCCGGGTGCAAGTATTTAAGTTTAAATGTAATAAAATATTAGATTAAATCAGAAAGGCTAATGAAACTAATTAAGAATTCAGATAAAAAGATTTGAAACGGAGCGGGTATAATCGGAAAATAGAACAACTGAAACTTACTCTTTCATCACTTCCGTTTTTCAATGCTAAATTTTCCTAATTTAACTATTTAGTTAAAATAGAATGTAAAGAATAAAATTACAGTTATTTCTTCTTGTTAATGAATTTTATTTAAGATTCATTGAAGAGATTTTTACTCATATTCATTAAGATAAAACCAAACAATTAGAAATCAATATAACTAAGCACATTTTTATTAAAATCAGTTTTTTTAATATCAATATGCAAATTAGCTTTACGTTTACACTGAAAACTGGTATTTTGTTGTATATATAAATACAATTGCATATTATTAGTATTTAGGTAAAGCCAATAGTATTAATAATTTCAAACAGTTTTATTCTTAATTGAGGTTTAAATAAAAATAGAATAATGGAGAATGTGACGTAAATAACTAAGGGAATTGTGACTTGAGTAGTAATATAGTTTCGGTTACAAACAGAAAAACACACAATCTCCATTATAATAAGAAGATGTTAAGATCAACGACACCTGGTTAATGAGCGTTCAATAACTAGAATAGAACCTCAGACAATCCAGCCCTAGACTCTACCACCTGAACTGTATCTGGAAAAAAAAACTAAGAAGTTATTGGCGCCTTTCTGGAGTCCCCTGTCGCGTGTTCCACAACAATAAAGTAACGTACAAATACGACCAGATTAGGAAAAACCTTTTTAGAGGATTAGCGAATCTCTAAGAGCATCAATGTCCAGTCTGTCCCGTTTTTGCCACGTCTTGCCAATTCAGATTTGGTGGGTGGGGTGGGGGCACTGCTGCTTGACAACCGTAATAGACATGCGCACTAATTATCATTTTGAAAAAAAAAGTTGTTATTGCGGTGGGAGTGGTGGGGTGGTGTGGGATTGAAGATTGCATGACAGTGAGCAGGTTGTTAATGAGTACATTCCCTGGGCCCCGAGCGGGGGAGAAAAAGGAATGTTTATTTATTTTTTTTAGAACCTAGTTTCCATAACAGGAATCTAGCTTTCATTTAACGCCTGTTTATATTTCCATTCTACTGATAATATATATATATATATATATATATATAATATATATATATTATGTTTTTTTAAAAAGTTGGGTGTTATTACGAAGCATTTAAAAATAAATGAATGAACTCGATGTTATGGAGTATTGGATTCACTTATTTTTTTTATTATTATTTGTTATCATAAATTTTCGGGTTCGTTAGATACCCTTTATCAAATGAATGTTGCCTCTGTTCAACGGATCTTTCGTCTTTGTTGTTATTGACAGCGGCAGCGTCTGTAAAAAAATTATAATAACGGAGTATTCCGATGTCAGCATTCATATATATA
>CM042170.1:54610582-54653082 GCA_023376005.1 Doryteuthis pealeii
AATCGCTCCCCTTTGACGAAGCCGTAAACCAACTGACACTACCTTTGGTTGGATCATCAGAGTGCGACCCCAGAGCAGGGTTTTGATTTTGCAGAATTGGAAATAATCGCAACGACTCAAATGGAATAACAACATCCACAATAAACTCTTCCTAATCAAACCCACTTTGTGAGGCTGGAGATTAACTTTAAAGATGTCTATAAAGGAACAAGACATTTTTATAAATTATAATAAACATATAACTGAATGATCAGCATGGCCAGATACAAAAGCTTTTCCTGATGGACTGTTAAAGAAAAATAAACAAACCTTCAATTGAAAAGAAAGAAAATAAGTCAATTTAAGAAATGTGGATGGAGTTTAAAGTCCCTTCCCCTACAAAAAAAAACTAAAATTAATAGATTCCTTCATATAAAATGGCAACAACACTGGAATAACAACACCCACAATAAACTCTTTCTAATCAAACCCACTTTGGGAGACTGGAGACCAACTTTAAGGAAGTCTAGAAAGGAACAAGTCATCGTGTCTCGATTGCGCATTGGTCATACAAGACTAACGCACTCCTATATAATCAAACAAGAACAACAACCACAATGTGGAACATGTCAAACACCTTTGACAGTTAAACACTTATTCATGGAATGCAGGTTTTTTGCTCACATCAGAAACCGTTATTTTAAAGCAAACAATATGAAAGATCTATTTGAAAATGTCAACATGGAGGATATTCTCTCTTTTTTGAGGGAAATAAAATTATACCATAGAATATAGACATGAAACAAATCAATACCATACAACATAATCCCCAATAATGCTAACACATTGTTAAAACCAATTACTAAAAAGTATAAATATAAATACATGATATGTATTACTTGCTAACCGTTAGGCATGACATAACCCCAGACAGGTTGATATGCCGTTAAAATCAATGAACAAACAAACATCAAATCAGAGGAGGAACCCTTATATCCGTTGCGCCATGTGTCCAATTGTTAAACTATCTTAAGTATTCTATGTTATTATCGCCCTTTGCTAGGATTGAGCCTGCAACCTACAGATGATTGTCACTTAGAACTGTAACAACAACCCTTATATCCGTTGGGCCATGTGTCCAAATTCAGACAAATAATTCGGAGAGGTTGCTATACTTTGAAAATTGATTCGGTGGGATCTTGACAGAGGCAAACATTAAACATCTACACATTCCTGCACCCACAACCGACCACCCCCGTCAACGAACCGGTTTATTTTTGAATAGATTAGAAACTGGTGATGAAAGCTGTATATTTTTTCAAAGATCTAAAGTTACGTAGACAATGGCAGATTGGAGTCGAAGAGTCTAAGACCCAACCCAAATTGGGCATTGTTCCAAGAAACCATTTTGGTAAGCGTTTTGGTGCGACTGCGTTGGTGGTATGGTCCACTTTGCGTTGCTACCACTTGATGGTAGGATTACAACAGACATCTACTGTCAGCAATTGGAGTAGATAGATTGATAGATAGATGGGAACATAATTATATATATATATATATATATATATATATATATATATATTATATATATATTATTTATTTTGAAGTTTGGCGTTATTATGAAGCATTTAAAAATAAATGAAGGAACTCGATGTTATGGAGTACTGGATTCACTTATTTTTTTATTATTTGTTATCATAAATTTTTGGGATCGGAGTATTCCGATATCGGCGTTTAGTCCCCTCACGTGAGATCGTAGTTTTAAAATCCATTTGATTTCTGCTTGTTTTCGAGATTGCGTTGTTGGAAATGCGTGGTCTATTAAAATACATTTGAGGTGTATAAGGTTGTGTGGTGGGGTGTTAAAGTGAAGTGCTATCGTGCTATGGGGTGATTTGAGTTTTATTGTGGATTTGTGGTTATTTAATCTTAGTTTAAAAGATGTAGATGTTTCTCCCACATATCGGAATATCCGAAAGAGAAAGGAATAGCAATGAAATTCAGTCAAAAGTTGTATATAGTAATTAAGATTAATTAAAAAAGAATTTATCCATAATTTACATAAATCAGAGATCTATTTAATTCTAAAATATTCTAAAATTCTAAAATAGGGTTAGGGTTAGGGTTAGGAGGTAATATTATTACCTTATAATATGCTTTTTATGGTAGGCTACATACTATAAGAGAGACATGATTTCTTAGGCCATATTCAAAAGGTAGGCCACATACTATAATGGTATCGAAGAGCAATATATTGATCCTAGATAAATCAATCGTGTCTTTACAGAAAGAGAAAGAGAAAGAAAATAAAAGAAAGAGAAAAATGGAAAGAAAGAAAGAGAAAAATGGAAAGAAAGAAAGATAAAGAAAGAAAGAAAGAGAAAGAGAAAGAGAAAAAGAAAAGAAAGAGAAAGAGAAAAAGAAAAGAAAAGAAAGAAAAAAAGAAAGAAAAAGAAAGAAAAAGAGAAGAAAAGAAAAGAAAGAGAAAAAAGAAAGAGAAAGAAAAGAAAAGAAAGAAAGAGAAAAAAAGAGAAAGAAGAAAAGAAAAACAAAGAAAGAGAAAGAAAAGAAAAGAAAGAAAGGGAAAAAAAGAAAGGAAAAGAAAGAGAAAGAAAGAAAAGAAAGAAAGAAAGAAAGAGAAAGAGAAAGAGAAAGAGAAAGAAGAAAAAAAGACAGAAAGAAAAAAGAAAAAAGAAAGAGAAAAAAGAAAAGGAAGAGAAATAGAAAGAGAAGAAAAGAAAAGAAAGAAAGAAAGAAAGAGAAAAGAGATAAAGAGAAGAGAAAGAGAAAGAAAAGAAAGAGAAAGAGAAAAGAAAGAAGAAAGAAAAGAAAGAGAAAGAAAAGAAGAAGAGAAAAAGAGAAAGAAAAGAAAGAAAAGAAAGAAGAAAGAGAAAGAAAAGAAAAGAAGAGAAGAAAAGAGAAGAAAAAAAGAAAGAAAGAAGAAAGAAAAAGAGAAAGCGAAAGAGAGAGAAAAGAAAAGAAAGAAAGAGAAAGAAAGAAAAGAAAGAAAAAGAAAAGAAAGAAAAGAAAAGAAAAGAAGAAAGAAAGAAAGAAAGAAAGAGAGGAGATAGAGAAAGAAAAAGAAAAGAGAAAGAAAGAGAAAGAAAAGAAAGAAGAAAGAAAAGAGAAAGAAAAAGAAAAGAAGAAAGAAAAGAAAAAGAAAAGAAAGAAGAAAGAAAAAGAGAAAGAAAAAGAAAAGAAAAGAAAGAAAAAAGAAAAGAAAGAAGAAAGAAAAAGAAAAGAAAAAGAAAAGAAAAGAAAGAAAAAGAGAAAGAAAAAGAAAAGAAAAGAAAGAAGAAAGAAAAAGAGAAAGAAAAAGAAAAGAAAAGAAAGAAAAAGAGAAAGAAAAAGAAAAGAAAAGAAAGAAGAAAGAAAAAGAGAAAGCGAAAGAGAGAGAAAAGAAAAGAAAGAAAGAGAAAGAAAAGAAAGAAAAAAGAAAAAGAAAACGAGAAAGAGAAAGAGAAATGAAGATCAATATATTGATCCTAATATTCTAGATAAATCAATCGTGTCTTTTATTCTTCTAAAACATTCACCGTCATTACTGCTGACTTTCCCCATCCAAAGGTGACGCATCTTTGGAAAGAAAAAAACAAAACAAACAAACAATCCTTCTAAAAGGGTTAATAATGATCTTTTTATTATATTAACTCTTTAAAGTCAAACGATTTAAATTCGGATTCTATGGCTTTTTTTATTTATTTCTTTTCCTTGTTTTTTTTTTCTTTTTCAATTTTGCTTGTATTTGAATTTCAATTTCCTGTACAAGCAAGCACCTGTTGAAAAAAAAGACAAGCCTCGATTTTTTTCTATTCATTGTTCCTTTATAGTTTTTTTTTCTTTCTTTTTCAATTTTCTTTCAAAACTTTTTCTAACTGTTAGACTGTTGCTTGGAAACTACATCATACATACATATATATATATATATATATATATATATATATATATATATATATATATAAGGAGAAAGAGAGAGAAAGAGTGTGTGTGTGTGTTAGTGTGTACGAATTAGTTTGGAAACTTACGTCATACACACACACACATATATGTATATATATATATATGTGTGTGTGTGTATGTATGTGTGTATTAGTTTGGAAACTTACGTCATACACACACGCACACAAACACACATATATGTATATATATATGTGTCTGTGTGTGTGTGTACATATATATGTGTGAATATGTGTATTAGTTTGGAAACTAATCACCATATATTTGTATGTGTGTGTTAGCTTGGAAAATGACCCCCACATATCTGTGTGTGTACGTGTGTATGCGTATGTGTATGTGTATCTGTACCTGTGTCTTAGGGAACTAAGCTCTCATACACACACACACACACACACACACACACACATATATATATATATCTATATATATATGTGTGTGTGTGTGTGAGAGAGAGAGAGATGTGCACACGTTTGTGTGTGTTGGTAGTTTGGAAACTAATCACCATATAATATGTGCGTGCGTATGTGTGTATATGCCCGTATTAGTTTGAAAATAACTCCTTATATATATAATATATATATATATATATATGTGTGTGTGTGTGTGTGTGTGTGTATGTGTGTGTGTGTGTGTGCCCGTTTGTGTGTGTTGTTAGTTTGGAAACTAACCCTCATATAATATGTGTGCGTATGTGTTTATATACCCGTATTAGTTTGAAAACTAACTCCTTATACACACACATATATATATATATATATATATATATATATATATATATATATAATACATGTGTGTGTGTGTGTGTGCCCGTGTGTGTGTGTTGTTTAGTTTGAAAACTAACCCTCATATAATATGTGTGTGCGTATGTGTGTATATGCCCGTATTAATTTGAAAACTAACTCCTTATACATATATATATATATATATATATATATATATATATATACATGCATGTGTTGTGTGTGTGTGTGTGTGTGTTGCCCGTGTGTGTGTGTGGTTAGTTTGGAAACTAACCCTCATATAATATGTGTATGCGTATGTGTGTATATGCCAGTATAGTTGAAAACTAGTGTGTGTGGTGTGTGTGTGTGTGTCTGTGTGTGTCTATTTCTGTGTGTGGTTAAAACTAATCCTCATATAATACGTGTGTGCGTATGTGTGTATATGCAGTATTAGTTTGAAAACTAACTCATATATATATATATATATATATATATATATATATATATATATATATATATATATATATGTGTGTGTGTGTGTGTGTGTGTCTGTGTCTGTGTCTGTGCAAGTATTAGTTAGTAAAGTTCATAGCAACCACCTACTTAAAACTGATTGGTTCTTGGTTATAACTTAGTTACTAACTCAACTGACACGGTTTGCCAATTGATTGGTCAAATAATATTATGAGTCAGACTCTTTATTAACACACAAAAAGAAAAAGACGTTCGGACTTGAGTGTACGTGAGTGAATCCGAAAAAAAAAAAAGGGTGTAATGTTATTTGTTTTTAAACAACTAACTGGTTTCTTTTTTACGTTGCAAATAATCAGGCCAACTCGCCGTGAGGCAGACTAACCGTTGCTTTTTTATTATTTCTGCATTTAAAATCAAACGATTTTAGAAGCACACGCCGCCTTTGTACATATTTAAGATTCATAAAGACATTTATATATATATATATAAAGATTATATATATATATATATATATATATATATATTTATTTATTTATTTGTAAAGAAAAAGGACTTAAAGACCGGGTATTCAGCGATTATGGTCCATTTCCACCCGTGGGTATCTGAGACCCTCCGAGTTTCCTCAGATCATTTTCTTTATTGAAACTGGTAAACAATTTTACCAGTTTCAATAAAGAAAGTGATCTGAAGAAACTCGTAGGGTCTCGGATAATAATAATGAAATCATCCTAATACCAAAGAACTTGGTACCCCACCAAAGAAAAAAGTATATATATATATATATATAATATATATATATATATATATAGAGAGAGAGAGAGAGAGAGAGAGAGAGAGAGAGAGAGAGAGAGAGATGAGATAGATAGATAGATAGATAGGAGCATTTGAAATTCATAGAGACACTAGAAAAAACGTTTATGGCTACGAATTGTTGGCGATGAATATCCGATAATTCCTATTGGCGATTGGAGCAATTCAAAACTCCCGCCACAATTTTACTGCAGATCGACTCATCTAAGTAAGCATCCCTAAGCCAACGTCTTTTCCTCAGCGGTCCTCAACCTTTTTTGCGCCACGGACCGGTTTCATTTAAGACAATATTTTCACAGACCGGCCTTCATATGCTCCGGCCTTCATATGCTCCGGTCTACATTTGCTCGATAATCGTTAATGACGTAATCTAATAATAAATCATCCACAGTGGACTTATGTCAAATGCAAACATCAACAGACAATAAAAACATTTTGTTCATAAATTAATTATCAACAACATCTCTGTAAACAAAAAATTTTAGAACGAAAATCCTTTCTAATAAGAAATCTACGAAAAATGGAGATTGTCTGTATTTATGTCTGTAACAAAAACTACGTCATAGCTCTACGTCACAGCTTACGTCACAATATTCTTATGCTATATACACCCAAAATTTGAGTAAGCAATTTTAAAAATTGTCTTTTACTCTCGTCCTTTATTTTTTTTTACAGTAACAAGAAGTTAACTAAAAAGTTTACAAATAAATAAATACCTACGATTTTGTGTAAAATTGATGTGGGAAAATATTCAGAATAATTGTTTGATTATTACATGAATGCAACATTTTATTTGAGAGGGACGGGGCTCAGTTTTCATTTGAATTGTTTTATTTATTTTTTACTCCTTAAATAAATATGAGGATTTGTCTTACTTATGATACAAACCCTCTGACATTGAATTTTTAACTCCCACCCTCTCAGGCAATGTCTTTCAAAAATTAATATTTACGACGCCCGGAGGGTGTTTTCTGTTGCTAGTAATCATAATGAAAAAAACTCGATTCAAGTGACAATACTGATCATCTCTATATAAAAGAGGGAACAAGTAAATTAAAACAGGCACAGAAGTCATCTTTCTAAATAAAACATCAACATTTAGACTGATAATCAATAAAAAAAAAGAAAAATTCAAACTGTCTGTGCGACCCGCAGCCCGGTACCCGGAGGACCGCTGGTCTAAGGAATCCATGTTAAACAAAAGGAAAATGATTTTTCGGAAGAAATTCATTAACTTGAGGAAGTCAAGGGTATTGCTACAGCATGGACCAAGTGGGAGAGTGCAAAAGAGAGATCTGTCACATGGAGCAACATGAGGGCTACAGAGTTCAACAAGAAATACCTGTAGAAGGCTTGGGAGGGGGGAACATTAGCCAAAACATTAAGTATATAACAATGAAGATAAGGACAACAGTCTGAAAAATCCAAATAAACTCATTACTGCAAATCGACTCATCTAAGTAAGCGTCGCTAAGCCAGCGTCTTTATCTCAGCGATCCCCAACCTTTTTTGCGCCACGGACAAGTTTCATCTAAGACAATATTTTCACGGACCGGCCTTCATATGCTCCAGCCTTACAGTTGCTCAATAATCGTTAATGACGTAATCTGATAATAAATCATCCGTTGTGGTATTATGTCAAATGCAAACATCAACAGACAATAAACAACCTTTTGTTCATAAATTAATAATCAACAACATCTCTGTAAACAAAAAATATTTATTTTAGAACAAAAATCCTTTCTAGTAAGAAATAATTATAATAAAAAACTCAATTCAAGTGACAATACTGATCATTTTTATATAGAAGAGGGAACAAGTAAATTAAAACAGGCACAGAAGTCATCTTTCAAAATAAAACATCAATATTTAGACTGATAATCAATAAAAAGAAAAAGAAAAATTCAAGCGTTCTGGGCGGCCGGTAACTGACGTATCGAACTAGGAACCTTGTGGTTTCTAGCCAAACGCTCTACCGACTGAGCTAACCCGGTCCTCATGCTATCAATACAAATACAATGTCAAATTAATTACTGATTTTCCATCAATGTTGATATTTAAAAACATAAATAAGGGAAAATAAGTTGTGTTCATACACATCAATTTTGTTTTGTTTTGTTTTATGGCATATCAACCTCAGTGGGTCATTTAATGCCGATAAAGTTTTGAAATAAATCAATTCTTAATGGATACATAATTTTTTTAATAAATACATTTTTCTATTTAACCCATAGATGGGACCCTAACAGGTACTACCACCCCGGGTCAGAGTGGACCAGGGAGCAATGGTGATGAAGGGTGCTCCACATTTCCCAAACCTCCAAAAATGGAACCTCACCATCAGATAGAGTTTAACGTCATTCCCAGGACATGTAGACCCTCAGTCACCACCTTTAGCACCCATATGATGAGAAGGGTTTGGGGGTTACCATAAGGGCAATAGGGTTGGGGCAATCATATAGGTGCTAGGGCTTGACGTGGCCAGCCGATTGATCGGAGGGAGCCTCTCCGACCGCCCGTCTAGCCCAAGAAAAGCCTAAAGAGGGAATATTGCAAGTCATGGACTGCTCAGACACTAACTGGGTTATTTCCTATAACTCTAACATAAACAAAGGGGAACCACTCTTGAGTGATAAATTATTTATTTATTTATTGATCTACTAGGAAAAAAGAAGACGGGTTAGGGTTAGGGTTAGGGTTAGGGTTTAGGGTTAGTTTAATGGGAAATTAAATAGATAATTTATCAGTCAAGAGTGGTTCCCCTTTATTTATAAAAACGAAGGAAACCTTTTGGGGGCGGCTGCTTTACCTGACGAGCAAGCGAATCTTGTAGTCGGTTTATGAACTGGTGGTACTCGTGAATTATTTAATGGCGGTGTTACTAATCCGTCTTAATCTTATCTAATCTCCCACCTTGCTTGTTTTCCTGTTTCTAATCATTACTGTCCGCCTCTCACTCTTCAGCTTTCACCCCGGACGGGGGAAATGGGCGGGGGGGGTGGCGGAGAGAGAGAGAGAGAGAGAGAGCGAAGGCGTTGAATATCAAGGCGGTGTGTGTCAGCTCTGAACGAAAAAAAAAAAAGTACCTGCTTGAAGGTGGATGGATCGCAAACGTCTGCCATAGACGCTTTAATGTAATTACGTTTTCTATTAGCAGCATCAGCGGTCATAGCTTAAAGATTAGAGCGGATAACCGGCGGATTAGAGGTTCGAGGTCCTCTCCCTGAGTTTGAACAAACATATCTAAAGATTCAGACTTAAAAAAAAAAAAAAAGAATTTCTTTCTATCTCTTGTTACTATTTATTTTTAAATGAATAATTTTGTTATTTCGGACTGTTGTCCTCATCTTCATTGTTTGTTTTTACGGAAAGTACTCGGGATATGAAATTTGGTGGACTAATCTATGGATTCCATCGAAATGTAAAAAAGTTGTCCAGAAAGCTTGAAAAAATCGTTAATAAAATTGTAAATTTAATCAATTCTACACACACACACACACACACACACACACACACACACGTATATATATATATATATATATATATATATATATATATACTCAACCCTAAACCCTAACCTAAACCCTATATATATATATATATATATATATATATATATATATATACCTAACCCTAACACTAACCCGAAACCCTATACATATATATATATATACCTAACCCTAACACTAACTCTAAACCCTTATATATATACATATATATATATATATATACAATTATCAACTAATTAATTTTCAAATTAGGTATGACTTCAATTAAGCACATATTCTTCCCAAAATTGTCGGCTATCGCCATCTCAAAACAATCTATTTGCGTACTCTCATATATATATATATATATATATATATATATATATATATATATATATATATGTGCGTGTGTGTGTGTGTGTGTGTGTGTTTTTAAGTTGGGCGTTATTACGAAGCATCTAAAAATAAATGAATGAACTCGATGTTATGGAGTATTGGATTCACTTATTTTTTTATTTATTATTTTTTATCATAAATTTTCGGGTTCGTTAGATACCCTTTATCAAATGACTGTTGTTCCTGTTCAAAGGATCTTTTGTCTCTGTTGTTATTGACAGCGGCAGCGTCTGTAAAAGAATTATAATAACGAAGTATTCCGATGTCAGCGTTCAGTCCCCTCACGTGAGTTTGTAATTTTAGAATCCATTTAGTTTCTGCTTGTTTTCGAGATTGCGTTGTTGGAAATGCATGTTCTATTAAATACATTTGAGGTGTGTAAGGTTGTGTGGTAGGGTGTTAAAGTGAAGTGCTATCGTACTATGCGGGGATTTGAGTTTTATTGTGGATTTGTGGTTATTTAATCTTAGTCTAAAAGATGTAGATGTTTCTCCGACATATCCGCTATTTGTGCATTGTGTGCAGTATATGTAATATATTATGTGAATCCAATACTCCATAACATCGAGTTCATTCATTTTATTTTTAGATTCTTCGTAATAACGCCCAACTTAAAAAAAAAAAAAACATAAAAATATATACCGAAAGAAGCATACGGAGACCCCCAAAATACAACATGAATATATATATATGCTCCCCATCCCCTAGGGTTGAGCACTCTGGGGGGGATCTTGCTGACGGCCGCCAACTCAAGCGTAAACGCAACGCTCTTCTAAGGAATGGAGCACTTTGTGACGGCCTTTACACGCAAAGCGATGTGTGTATTAAAAACAGTTAAAATCCCCTTCCCATTCTGTAAGTGAAGACAGCCTAATGGTTACGGTGCCGGACTGACACCCAACCGATCGGATTTCAATTCCGGCTGTAGGTAGCTTACAAAATGTCTAGCCACACTGAGGAGACTTGATAAGTCGAAACACGTGTCTGTGGATGACCCTATATATATATATATATATGTGTGTGTGTGTGTGTGTGTGTGTGATTGACACTTATTCATAGAAGGCCATTTCTACAAAGTTAAATTGTGAGCATTCAAGTGGCTCAGAAGTCCAGCTTTGATTGACGACATTCTGTCGCATAAAAGACATGTGAGACCCCTGGCTTCCGTAGAGCCTGGTTCAGGAATGGAGTGCTCGAGCAGCATTGCTTCAAATATTCTACAGCCACCATAAACGAGTCTCCTCCAAGCCAAACGATTCGTAGCCATCCCCTCCCCGTCCTCACATATATCTATTAATAATGGAGATTGTCCGTATTTCTGTCTGTAACAAAAACTACGCCATAGCTCTACGTCACAGCTTACGTCACAATATTCTTATGCTATATATACCCAAAATTTGAGTAAGCAATTTTAAAATTGTTTTTTACTCTCGTTCTTTTTATTCTCTTTTTTTAAAACAGTAACAAGAAGTTAATTAAAAAGTTTACAAATAAATAAATACCTATATATATATATCTATTAAAATGGAGATGTCTGTATTTCTGTCTGTAACAAAACTACGCCATAGCTCTACGTCACAGCTTACGTCAAATAGTCTTACGCTATATATACCCAAATTTGAATAAGTAATTTTTAAAATTGTTTTTACTCTCGTCCTTTTTTTTTTTTTACAGTAACAAGAAGTTAACTAAAAAGTTTACAAATAAATAAATACCTACGATTTTGTGTAAAATATTCAAAATAATTGTTTGATTATTACATGCATACAACATTTTATTTGAGAGGGACGGGGCTCAGTTTTCATTTCAAATTTTGTTTTTGTTTTTTCACCCCTTTAATAAATATGAGGATTTTGCTTACTTATGACACAAACCCTCTGACATTGAATTTTTAACTCCCACCCTCTCAGGCAATGTCTTTCAAAAATTAATATTTACGACGCCCGGAGAGTGTTTTATGTTGCTAGTATAATATATATAATATATATATATATATATATATATATAGAGAGAGAGAGAGAAGAGAGAGAGAGAGAGAGAATGAGAGTTCTAGTAATGTATTGATAAGTGTCCCTGCTTGACAATTTAGACAGCTGTGTGTTCCTACCGGGAGTAAAGGGGGGGGGCTGGAAACACATAATCGAGAAAGATTATTTTCTCAAAGGATCAATAAAACATAAATAATTTCTTTTTATTCCTGTCTTTCGTAAAAGCCAGTAAACCCAATTTTGAAAACCGAAAATCGCAATGGGAACTCATTTGAGGCCAACATATATCGGCTTAATATTATTGTTTAGCGTAAGACATGAAATTCTAGAAACAACTCAAGACATTAGAAATATTCGCCAGTTACTTCCAGTAAACAATGATAACATATGATATGTATTAAGGCCTGTGGATATACCACAGTATGATAATTTAATTAAAGATTGACTGTTTATTTAAGAGCTATTGCCAAATAGTTCAATATGTAAAAAGTATTATAATCTTAACTAGCAGGACCTGTGGATATATCACAGTATGATAATTAATTATTACAAAGATTGATATGTTTATTTCAGAGCTATTGCCAAATAGTTCAATATGTAAAAATTATTATAATCTTGACTAGCAGGACCTGTGATATACCACAGTATGATAATTTAATTATTACAAAGATTGATATGTTTATTTAAGAGCTATTGCCAAATAGTTCAATATGTAAAAAGTATATTATCTTGACTAGCAGGACCTGTGGATATACCACAGTATGATAATTTAATTATTACAAAGATTGATATGTTTATTTCAGAGCTATTGCCAAATAGTTCAATATGTAAAAATTATTATAATCTTAACTCGTAGGACCTGTAGATATACCACAGCATGGTAATTTAATCATTACAAAGATTGATGTGTTTATTTAAGAGCAATTGCCAAATAGTTCAATATGTAAAAATGTATTATAATCTAGACTAGCGGGACCTGTGGATATACCACAGTATGATAATTTAATCATTACAACGTTTGATATGTTTATTTAAGAGCTATTGCTTTATAGTTCAATATGTAAAAAGTATAATAATCTTAATTTAACTCTTTCTCCCTCTTTCTTTCTTTTTCTTTTCTTTTCTTTTCAGTTTTTTTTTATTATGTTCGAATAAAACAGATTAACATTATCGTTTCCGCGCGCTCACCCCCTCTCTTTATCTTTCTCCTACTTTCTTTCTTTCTTTCTTATTATATTTTTCTGTTCAACATGTCCCTTTTCTTTCTTTATAATAAAAATGGAATTGTCCATTATTTCGCTGAGGACGACATTTTCATCTTGGACATTTGGGCGGTCTCATTTTTGACCAGAAGGTGTTGCAAGATGATAACGGTCGTATTTTTTAGGAACACCAGTATTATTATATAGACTAGCAGAACCTGTGGATATACCATAGTATGATGATAATTTAATTATTACAATGTTTACTTAAGAGCTATTGCTTAAGAGCTATTACTAAATAGTTCAATATGTAAAAAGTATCATAATCTTGATTTAACTCTCTCTCACTCTTTTTTCTTTCTTTCCTTCTTTTCATCTTTTCATTATGTTTGATTGAAACAGATTAGCATCATCGCTTCCGTGCGCTCACACCCTCTCTCTATCTCTCCCCTACTTTCTTTCTTTCTTTCTTTATCATTATATTTTTCCTTAGTAGCATGTTCTTTTTCTTCCCTTTCTTTCTTTTTAATAAAAACGGAATAGTCCATTATTTAGCTGAGGTGACGACACTCATAAGAAATAAGAATTCAGTTGATAAGTAACTCTATATAATCAGCATTTACACTTTTTCATTACATCTTAGACAATTTGGACGGTGTCATTTTTAACCAGAGGGTGTTACAAGATGATAACGGTCGCACTTTTAAGGAACACGAGTATTAATATATAGATGGAATCTTATTAAGCCAACAACGTTTCATGTTTGCCGAGATACAAATCCATTTTTAATGTAATGCTTTTTGTTGTTGTTGTTTTTTGTATTATCTGCATTATTCGGACTATTGTCCTCGTCTTCATTGTTATCTGTACAACGTTTCGGCCGATGTACCCTCCGGCCTTCTTCATGTATTTCTTGTCGGAACTTTGAACCTTCTCGGACTCTGGAACCTTCTTGTAACCAGGAGCCATCAGGATAACCAAGAAGGAATAGTCCATTATTTAACTGAGGTGACGACACTCATAAGAAATAAGAATTCGGCGAATAAGCAACACCGGGTAATCAGGATTTACATTTTTACATTTCAACTTGAACGATTTGGACGGCCTCATTTTTAACCAAAGGGTGATGCTAGATGATAACTGTCGTACAAATAAAGGGTCATTTCCTATAACTCCAACATAAACAACGGGGAAACACTCTTGACTGATAAATTATCTATTTATTTTCACATTAAACTAACCCTAACCCTAACCCTAACCCTGTCTTCTTTTTTTCCTAGTAGATCAATAAATAAATAAATAATTTATCAGTCAAGAGTGGTTCCCCTTTGTTTATGTTGGAGTTAGATAATAACTGCAAAATGTATGTATGTATGTATGTATATGTATATATGTTTATGCTTATGTGTTTAATAAACATTCATTAAATTAGGATTTGAATTTAATCATGGATTTGAAAAAAAAAAATGAATACCCAACAAGAATGAATAAAGCAAAAATGTCTTCGGCATAAAATAACCCAACTAGAGTTGACATGCCGTAAAATTCCCACCAACCAACCAACCAACCAACCAACCAACAAATTATTTCTATTAGATAGAAGTACTGGAAACAATATAATTCTGTGCAAATTATTAGTATTAGATAGGAGTATTTGATACCATATAACTGTCTAAATAACCAAATAAAGAACACTTTTTCTCTGAATGTTTGAGATGAGACTTGATGATTAGTATTAACTGCGTTATTCGGACTATTGTCCTCATCTTCATTGTTATCTGTACAACGTTTCGGTCGATATGCCCTCCGGCCTTCTTCAGGTATTTCTTGTCAGACTCGGGAACCTTCTTTTCGAACTCGGGAACTTTCTTGTCGTAATCGGGAGCCATCACGGAACTTTGAACCTAACCCTTTATTCAGTCCACTGGGGTATCCTGTTCTCATTCCGCTAACCATAGCTGGGGTAGGAGTTGTGTTAATTATTTTTCTATGTTACTGCCTCTACTCAGGATTGAACCCAGAATCCAGAGATAACTGTCACTTAGAACTGTCTTAACCTAACTACCTTATCCACTAGGCCAATTGGACACATGGCCTAGTGGATAAGGTAGTAAAGGGTTAGGTTCAAAGTTCCGTGATGGCTCCCGATTACGACAATGAAGGTCCCGAGTCCGAAAAGAAGTTCCGAGAAGGTTCCCGAGTCCGACAAGAAACACGAAGAAGGCCGGAGGGCACATCGGCCGAAACGTTGTACAGATAACAATGAAGATGAAGACGATAGTCCGAATAACGCAGATTATACTAAAGAACACTTAATGTATTAATTAATATATAAATTAAGAGAGAAAAAAAGGGTGTAAAAAATAGAAATGAACAAAATACCAATAAACAGCTGTGTAGTACATTTACTATTCGAAGGTCAATAACCAATAGAAAGTTTATTTATCACACAACTTTCTTTCAATAGTCTTTTTTTCAAATTTCTCGGTCAGGGT
Organism: Doryteuthis pealeii; assembly: GCA_023376005.1. NCBI lineage: Eukaryota > Metazoa > Mollusca > Cephalopoda > Myopsida > Loliginidae > Doryteuthis > Doryteuthis pealeii. The sequence continues at coordinate 54,626,094 of CM042170.1, forward strand.
TAGTTTATTGTATCGAACTAGCAATGCCTACCAACATTCTATCCTAGTTGTAAAACGACAATTATCAATTTTCTATACATATATAAAATGGCAGTTGTGTGTATATGTATGTCCGGAAGAAACTTCGAAAATAAAACAATTAACGACAAAGTATATATATATACACATTAAATATCACCAGGGCTTGGTTTTCTATACATATATAAATGGCAGTTGTGTGTATATGTGTGTCCGGAGGAAACTTCGAAAATAAAACAATTAACGACAAAGTAAATATATATACACATTAAATATCACCAAGGCTTGCTTTTCTATACATATATAAATGGAAGTTGTGTGTATATGTAAGTCCGGAGGAAACTTCGAAAATAAAACAATTAACGACAAAGTAAATATATATACACATTAAATATCACCAGGGCTTGGTTTTCTATACATATATAAATGGCAGTTGTGTATATATGTATGTCCGGAGGAAACTTCGAAAAATAAAACAATTAACGACAAAGTAAATATATATACATATTAAATATCACCAGGGCTTGGTTTTTGAGCAAAAATAATGAAGATTTGATTTATATTTGGGAAGATATTTAGAAATTCAAATTTGAAAAGTAACAGAAGGGAAAGTCATTTGCATGTTATTTTGTTTATCTTTTTTTTTGTATGTTTTTTTTTCTCGCTTTGAAATGGGGACTGGAAATCTGCTCGTCCACAGAACGGGTACCCAATTCTCATCAGCGCTCCATAACTGGAACGTCACCACTAGTTAAACGTCTTAACTAGGACGCTGTAACCATGGAGACAGCTTACTGAATCGTCATGGTGTGACGAAGTTGAAAAGCATCCCTATGAACAAGCGGATTCCCAGCCCCCACAAACAAAGCGCGTCAAGATATGTTTGGCCTGTGCAAAGGGGAAGAGTGTGGCGAGTGGCTACGGATATTCGAACTCGCTACCTCCTCGTAGCTAAGGTGCTGTTGGCAGAGACCTGGATGAGGTATATCGGAATTTGCATAAGCGCAGCCGAACGAGCAGAAATAAGACGGGCTGTCGCTGACACAGGGAGTGAGGAAGAAAGCAAGTGTTTGGACGGCAAGTGAAATCTGACGACAGCTGTTTGAAGTGAGAGTAACGTGCTCAGTTGGGAAAGGAATTACATTTCGTTTGCTAGAGAGACTTGCAAAAGATTAATATTATCTTGAATCTTTAGACCATCCAAAAGACATGGGTTGCAAATGAAATGATAAAACGTGTTTAGGATTTTTTAGGATTTTTTATTATTATCAAGACACGTCGCCTGTTTGACGAAAGTCTGTGTTCATGCCTAAAACTTAAGAATAAATAAATCTTGCATTACTTAATTTACCGGCTGATAATTCTGTTTGGTTTATTTGGTTTGTTTTGTTTTGTGGCATATCAACCTCAGTGGGTCATTTAATGCCAATAAAGTTTTGAAATAAATCAATTCTTAATGGATAATACAATTTTTTTAGAAATACATTTTTCTATTTAACCCATAGATGGGACTGATAATTCTGTCACAGCTCCAGAAAAAAAAAACGTGTCAAACCAGACATTCTTCTTTTCAGAGGAACAATAATTTTGTTTTTGTAATAATTATTAAAATTGATAAAATTGCAACATATGGACGAATAGAAAAACAACAACCATCATCATCATCATCATCATCATCATGTCGCACAAGTAGCACGGATATCCATGACAATCTCTCGCCAACCTTCCCTATCACTCATTACTCCCTGGGTAAACACACTTCCAACCCGTCCTTCGGGTCAGAGGTCCGGTGGTGTGCTTCGGCCACTGGATCGGTGTGTTTGAATGAATAGCGTCGATCCCAGGGGGCTATCCCCCCAGACAATACCTGCCCCCTTGATTTAATGGGGCAGGGCTGGGTTTATTGCCCAGCGCCTGAGGCACCCCCCCTTAAGGGGGAATGCCGAAGGGATCGACGCAATTTTTGTTCTTTCCCACCCATGAGCTTCGGCTTGTGGGTGGGCCCACGTTAAAACGAGGCCTTGTGCCCAGCCCATACAAGTGGGGTATGAGGCAAATACCCACTCATTACCCCCTGGGAGGTCCTCTGCACAGCATCCAGAATCCCCACATAGTTGGTCAATGTAGGTCTTTGCTAGGTGGCCCACATTGGCATGCCCATGTGTTGGCTTCCATCATCATCATCATCATCATCATCATAATGTCGCGCAAGTAGCACGGATATCCATGAAAATCTGTCTCGCCAAACTTCCCTATCACTCATTGCATCTGGGAGGTCCTCTGCGCAGCAACCAGCATCCTCACATAATTGGTCAATGTACGTCCTTGCTGGGCGGCCCACATTCGCATGCCCATGTGTTAGCTTCCACAGGAGAACGTTGCTTTTTATTATTATATATTTAATATCAAATCCACGCTTGTAGAAGAACAGTGCATCTTATATGCCGTCAAATACGGTAACTTTAATCATGTTGTTACGAGGCAGTAGCTGTCATTCTTGACGCAATTTGCTCATAAGCGTGTGTGATATAACAACAGCTATAGATCTAGCCAAGATAAAAAATCCTTTTGTTATTTTCACGCTTAAAAGAATAAACCACAGCAAGTTCATATTTTTTCATTCCCATCAATATCTTAACAGCTGTTGATCGTGGGTTCCGTTGTTAGGGCAGACATTCTGTCTCGTTAGAAATAAAGACACACAGACAGACAAATTCAGGATGTTCGATTGATTTTTAAAAAGATATTGCACAGATTGCTTATGATAATTGCCGTTCCCAAATGATCATCACGATCCAGACACGCTTAATATAAATTGGTTGGCTGGTTGGTTGGTTGGTTGGTTGGTTGATTTACGGAATGTTAACCCTTGTTGGGTTGTTTAATTCAGAGGTATCAAGTATTCCTATATAATACTATATTTATATGGTTTCATATATTCCTATCTAATACTAATAATTTGCAACATTTATATGGTTTCAAGTATTCCTATCTAATAAAAATAACTAATACTAACAATTTACACATATTTATATGGTTTCAAGTATTCCTATCTAATACTAATAATTTGCACATATTTATATGGTTTCAAGTATTCTTATCTAATACTAATAATTTGCACATATTTATATGGTTTCAAGTATTCTATCTAATACTAATCATTTGCACACATTTATATGGTTTCAAGTATTGCACATATTTATGGTTTCAAGTATTCATCTAATACTAATAATTTGCACATATATGGTTTCAAGTATTCCTATCTAATACTAATATTTGCAATATGGTTTCAAGTATTCATCTAATACTAATAATTTGCACATATTTATATGCAAGTATTCCTATCTAATACTACACACATTTATATGGTTTCAAGTATTCCTATCTAATACTAGCACATAATATGGTTTCAAGTATTCTTATCTAATACTAATAATTTGGGTTTCAAGTATTCCTATCTAATACAAGGGGTTTCAAGTATTCTTATCTAAGGGTTTCAAGTATTCTTATCTAATACTAATAATTTGGCAAGCACACATATGGTTTCAAGTGCATATGGGGCATACATAAAGTATTCCTATTTAATACTAATAATTTGCATACATATGGTTTCAAGTATTCCTATCTAATACTAATAATTTGCACACATATGGTTTCAAGTATTCCTATCTAATACTAATAATTTGCACACATATGGTTTTAAGTATTCCTATCTAATATTAATAATTGCACACATATGGTTTCAAGTATTCCTATCTAATACTAATTTTGCACACATATGGTTTCAAGTATTCCTATTTAATACTAATAATTTGCACACATGGTTTCAAGTATTCCTATCTAATATTAATAATTTGCACATATTTTTATGGTTTTAAGTATTCCTATCTAATAAAAGTAACTTGTTGGGTTTTGGTTGGTTGGATTTTACGGCATGTCAACACTTGTTGGGTTATTTTATGCTGAAGACATTTTTGTTTTATTCATTCTTGTTGGTATTAATAATGGAGATTCACTTCTGGTTTTTGTCTGTAACAAAAACTACGTCACTGCTTACGTGACATTACCCAAAATCGTCATAACATAGAATAAATACACTCAAAATTTGAACATGCAACATTAGACAGTCCTCATTGTTTTTTAAAACAAGTTTTAATAAATACATGACTGGTATTATATATCTATATATAGTTTGTTTTATTTTAATATATATTTAAAGTTTACATTTCAAATTGTTTTTATTTTTTAATCCTTTAATGAATTTGATGATTTTACTTACTTAGGATACAAACTCGCTGACATTGAATTTTTAACTTCCACCCCTCAGGCAATATGTTTTAAAAATATATTTTTACATCGCCCGGAGGGTGTTTTTTTATTTTGCTAGTTGTGATAATTATCTTATCATACTGTGCTATATCTAAATTATCAGGCTGTCGTATATCCACAGATCCTGCTAGTATATTTTAAATCGTCTATAGAATGCCGTAACCTGTTATTTAACGACCTGTAAAACGGTTAAATAACATATTACTACATTTGACATTGTTAGCTCAGTCGGTAGAGCGTTCGGCTGGAAACCTCAAGGTTCTTAGTTCGATACCGGCACTCGCCAACTCAGCGTATGAGTAGCATAGGGATCTATGCAGTAAAGTAAGGAGCTGTGCGGTAAAGTAGGTGTGGCGCTCCACATCAAAAAACTCTAAAACCGTATGTTAACAATTAACCGGATTTGACGGTATAAATGGAAAACATGTCCCCAAGAATCGAGATCGCAAAAGGGGTGCCTAAAGGTCATATGGTCCCTTGAGAGTTATATATAGAAGAAGTCAGCACTGGGTGTGGAGGAGGGATGAGGGATGAGGTCATAAGCACATGGACATTTTTTAAGCATTTTAAAGTCAAATTAACAGAAGAAAAGCATAAAATAAAATTAGGAATAAAATAAAAGATCCTTGTTCGATACCGGCCCTCGCCAACTCAGCGTATGAGTAGCATAGGGATATGTGCGGTAAAGTAAGGAATTGATGGTAGGAGTGGCGCTCCACCTCAGATGTCAAAACAATCTCCTCGGTCTAGCGCTAGAGAAAAGTGGATAGACTCCCTCGCTGATTGGCTGATACCGACATTAGGCCGCCCGGACAACTTTACTTACATTTGTCATTTTCAGCTATTTTTTTTTTCAAATCCAGGTGCCCCTAAAGGTGACAGAGGTCAAGGGTCACTGTTCGCTTCTGTGTCAAATTCTAATTTCAGAAAAGTACACCGGTTCCATCCCTCTTAAATCTAGTTGCTTTTATGTGCTTGTAAAATATTCAATGTCAAGTATTTACTTATCATATCTACTTCCGTGTGTTCTTTACTCATAGAGACTTTATTTACTTACCAACCTACCTATCTAGGCTGCCTATCTATCTAGCAATTTGCGGATAAATCGACTTGCCAAGCGACCTGAATTACCTGTTCAGGTAAGTAGGGACACGTGACATCCACGGCGAGGAAGAAGGCGGGAAGTTAATCATTGCAAAAAGGTAGAATGAAGTAAGGTAGGCAAGAATAACAAAAATAAACAAATAAAAGAAAAGAAAAGGCCTGAAAGAGAGAGGGGGAGAGAAAGAGAGAGAGAGAGAGAGAGAGAGAGAGAGGGGGGAGAGAAAAGAGAGAGAGAGAGAGAGAGAGAGGGGGAGGGGTTGAAAAAAAAAGCGTGAGAAAAAAAAAACGGTGGGAAGAGGGGGAGAGAAAGAAAGATAGAAATTAAGAGATAGATAGATAAATAGATAGATAGATAGATAGATAGAAGAGAGAGAGAGAGAGAGAGAGAGAGAGAGAGAGAGAGAGAGAGAGAGAGAAGAGAGGTTGAAAGAAAAAGGCGTGAGAAAAAAACGGTGGGAAGAGGGGGAGAGAAAGAAAGATAGAAATTAAGGATAGATAGATAAATAGATAGATAGATACAGAGACAGAGACAGAGAAGAGAGAGAGAGAGAGAGAGAGAGAGATAGAGAGAGAGGGGAGAGAGCGGGGGAGGTGAGGGAAAGAAAAAAAGCTGTGGGAAGAAGTGGAGAGAAAGAAAGATAGAAAGTAAGAGATAGATAGATAGATACAGAGTGAAAGTGAGAGAAGAGAGAGAGAGAAAGAGAGAGACAGAGACAGAGAGAGAGACAGAGAGAGAGAAGAGAGAGAGAGACAAGAGAGAGAGAGAGAGAGAGAGAAAGGAAAAGAAAGGAAGAAGTAAAAATGGAAACGGTGGGAAGAGAAAAAGAAAACTGAAAGAAAAGGTAAAAAAAAACGAGAGAGGGAAGAGAAAGAAAGAAAATAAGAGAACGAGAGAGGAGGGGGGAAAAAGGAGGCAAGAAATAAAATGGTAGAGAGAGAGGGGGAGAGAGAGAGAGATGAGAGAGAGAGGGTGGGGGAGAGAGGGAGGGGAAAGAAAGAAAGAAGCATGAGAAATGAAAACGTTGAGGAGATAAAAAGAAAACCGAAAGAATACATTGAGAGGAAAAGAAAGAAAGAAGAAAGAAAGAAAGAGAACTAAAAACATTGGGAATAGAGGGGGAGATAGAAAGAGACAGATATATAGATATATAAATAGATAGATAGATAGATAGAGAGAGAGAGAGAGAGAGAGAGAGAGAGAGAGAGAGAGAGAGCAAAGGGATCTGTGCGGTAAAGTAAGGAGCTAATGGTAGGTGTGGCGCTCCACCTCAGATGCTAAAATAATCTTCTTGGTCTAGCGCTAGTGAAAAGGGGATAGACTTCCTCGCTGCATGGCTGATACCGACATTAGGCTGCCCCGACAACTTTACTTTATATTAATATTAATATTAATATTAATATCAATATATATATATATATATATATTATATATATATATAATATATATATATATATATATATATCTGTAACATAAGTGAATTGAGACCCATCTGATGAGACGAAAATTTGGGGAGCCGGTTTAAATCAACTTAGATTTATATGGGCCCCAATTTTCGTCGAAATAAATTTATTATGGGATTACTGTATTGAGTTCTTCCTTTATTGATACTAGCAAATATATGCACCCTCCGGGTGCAAGTATTTCAGTTTTAATATCATAAAATATCATATTAAATTAGAAAGGCTAATGAAAATGAATAAGAATGCAGATAAAAAGATTTGAAACAGAGGGGGTATAATCGAAAAATAGAACAACTTTGAAACTAACTATTCCATCATTTTCCATTTCTCCCCTGTTTCATTAGTAAATTTTCCTAATTTAACTATTTAGTTAAAATAGAAGTAAAGGATAATATTACAGTTATTTCTTCTTGTAAATAAATTTCTTTTAAGATTTATCCACGAGATTTTTGTTTATATTTCTTAAGATAAAACCAAACAATTAGAAATCAATAATACCAAGCACATATTTATTAAAATAAAATTTTAAATATCAATATGCAAATAAGCCTTCTCGTTCAAACTGTAAACCGCTATTTTGTTGTATATATAAATACAATTGCATGTTATTAGTACGTAGATATGATCAACAGTATTAATAATGCAAAACGATTTTTATTAATAACTGAAGGTTTAAAAGAATGAAATCATGGAGATTTGACGTAATAATTAAGGGAATTGTGACTTGAGTAGTAATATAGTTTCGGTTACAGACAGAAAAACACACAATCTCCATTATAATAAGATATATATATATATATATATATATATATATATATATATATTAAACAAAGTAAATGTATGTACACATTAGATATCGCCGGTTCTCGCTTTTTGTTACAAAATTATGTAATATATATATTTGAAGATATTTAAAAATTAAAATATTCATAGAACTATCATTAAAATTCTATTTAAAAATGTCCAGTCGCTTCTAGCTAATAATAAATTAAAAATTCAAACCGGCGACGTAACTCGAGAGTGAGCTAACACGGGAGCGAGATAAAACGGGAACGACGCAAGTCAAGGCACTACAGTTGATCATCTGCGAGTGGGCGTTAAAAATGGCTATAAAATTGATTACACAAAAACGGTTGGTGTAATGGAGTTACGCAATAAAAAAAAAGGAACCGGGTTTAACAACTGGCCATCCTTAATGAACGTGTTTTGTGGTGTGAAGGTGACATAGGGAAAGGGGGAAAGACGGCGGGGGGTGAGGTGGGGTGGAGAACGAACGGACAGTTTTTCGCTGAATATAGTCGGCAGGGTTTTAGATTGGTAATCACTCACACGTTATTAATTGCTAAGTAAAATAAAAGGTGTACTTTAGCGTTACGGTTATCGTCACTGAATTCAATATGAAAACAAGACAGATTATTCTAACTTTATTTATTTCAACCTTCATTGGAGACTAAGTGACAACAAGTCTCATCAGCACTCTTGGACTATATATATATATATATATATATATATATATATATATATATACTAGCAAATATATGCACCCTCCGGGTGCAAGTATTTAAGTTTTAATGTAATAAAATATTGTATTAAATTAGAAAGGCTAATGAAACTAAATAAGAATACAGATAAAAAGATTTGAAACAGAGGGAGTATAATAAAAGATTTGAAACAGAGGGAGTATAATAAAATATTTTAAACAGAGGGAGTATAATAAAAAATGGAAAAACTGAAACTTACTCTTCCATCACTCTCGTCTTTCATTGTTATTTTTTCTAATTTAAGTATTTAGTTAAAAGAGGAAGTAAAGAATAAAATGACAGTTATTTTATCTTGTTAATGGATTTCATTTAAGATTCATTGAAGAGATTTTTGCTTATATTCATTAAAATAAAACCAAACAGTTAGAAATCAATAATACTAAGCACATATTTATTAAATTCGATTTTTTAATATTAATATGCAAATTAGCCTTCCCATTCACACTGTAAACCGCTATTTTCTTGTATATATAAATATAATTGCATTTAGTCTGTATGTAGACATAGTTAACAGTATTAATAATTTAAGACAATTTTATTAATAATTGAGGTTTAGATGAAAATAAAATCATGGAGAATGTGATGTCAATAACTAAGAGAATTGTGACTTGAGTAGGAATATAGTTTCGGTTACAGACAGAAAAACACTCAATCTCCATTATAATAAGACATATATATATATATTTTTTTTTTTTTGAGAAGTAAATTTTTAAGTTATGCAATTCAAATTATCTTGATCTCACCATCTGATGAGACAAAATTTTGGGGAGCTATATTAAATGAACTTAGATTTATAAAGGCCCCAATTTTGGTCGAAATAAATTTATTATGGAATTACGGTGTTGAGTTTTTCCTTCCTTTCTAAGATAAATATTGCTCTGTATATAATCTAAAAAGTTTATTATACATTGAGCTCTCTTTAGTGATTTAAAGATTCACTGTATTTATACATACTGGATCATACAATATTAATACAGTGTGTCTTAGATATCACAATAGAATCATCCCTTAGTATCAAGTTTTGGATACCTCTCATCTATCTATCTATATATATATATATATATATATATATATATATATATATATATATATATTAATAAGTCATCCACGGACACGTGTTTCGACGTTTCACGCCTCTTCAGTGTGGCTAGAAACAATTGCCCTTGGCTAGGGTCGAACTCAGTCTGACCGTTTGGCAGCCTGATATGTTATCCCCTCGGCCACTGACAGCTGTAGCGGGATTGGTGTTTTTAAACTATTAAGTACATAGGTTTGTTTATGTATTTTACGGTCACACAGAGATCAAATTTCCGGGGAAACGATCATTGCTTATATGCTTAGTAGTGAGAGTTAATTTAAATTACCAGTTAGAGAGCTCATACATATATATATATATATATATATATATATATATATATATATATATATATATATAGTTGTAGAAAGTCTTTCTCTCTGCCACGGTTTCAATGTTCAAGGTACACCTTTCTCAGGAAAACACCTGAGGTTTTGATATATATATATATATATATATATATACTAGACAAAACGTGACCCGTTGAGTCACCCATTAAGCTCTCGCTAGATGATTAGGGAAAAGAGTAGGATCTGCCAAAATATCATCTGCTTTTCATTTTTAAAAACGAACTAAAATTTATTAAATTGTTTATTTAAGGTCAAATTTTTGTCTAAGTCGAAAAGTAATAACATAATGAGCATCAGTAAAAAAGCAAAATAATATTACACATATAATTTATTTTTGATATATTTAAAACGTTTTCTTCGTCCATTTTGATCAAGATATATATATATATTATTAAGTCCGTAATTGAATAACGGTCCCAGGTAAATACATGCAAGTGTGTGTGTGTGTGTCTGTCTGTCTATCTATCTGTATGTATGTATGTGTTCCTGTGTGTGTGTGTGTGTGTGTGTGTGTGTGTGTGTGTGTGCTCGTGTATCAGTCACAATGTACGTATGTCAATCTAACAAAATGCAATTAATCACAGATGTAAATTAAGGAAGTAAAGAATATTCGGTTATTTCCTATGAGTCTAACATGATCAAAGGGGAACCACGCTTGACTGATAAATTATTTATTTATTTATTGATCTACTAGGAAAAAAGAAGACGGGGTTAGGGTTAGGGTTTAGGGTTAGGGTTAGGGTTTAGGGTTAGTTTAATGGGAAAAATAAATAATTTATCAGTCAAAAGTCATGTTAGATTTATAGGAAATAACCGAATATTTCCTATAGATGATAAATATTTGATAAAACTAATAAAACAATAGATAGGTAGATAGATAGATAGATAGATAGATAGATAAAAGTACATTGGAGCGTATGCACGAATGCGTGAGTGCATTTGACTTCGCGTTCTTATCCCAACGCAACAATGTATGTGCGCGTGTACTTGTTTGTCTGAATGTGTATGTGCGTCTTTATCTGTATGTGTGTGTGTGTGTGTGTGTGTATGTGTGTGTGTGTGTGTGTGTGTGTGTGTGTGTGTGTGTGTGTGTGTGTTTTATCTGCGTGTGTGTGTGTTTATCTGTGTGTGCGTTTATCTGTGTGTGTCTGTGTGTGTGCGTGTGTCTATGTCTGTGTTTGTGTGTAGTCTGATTGGGACAAGGGAAGTAATTTCCATCAGGACTCAAGGGAGATAATTCTAATTGAACAGTGGCCAGTAATTCAAGGGAGATAATTCTGAAAAATTGACGAGTTGATACTCGTTTAATATGAATTTCAAATGGGAAAGATCCGGCCTCAAATAAACGGCCACTGTTAGAAAAGAAAGCATTTCGTTCAATATTGAAATATTTCCTTTATCATTTAAAACAATCCCAGAGAATTTTGCCATATCGTTTCAATATCTTCTACTGTGTTTTAATTTAATGGTAATACTTTTATTTCATTCCTTATTTTGTTTTATGCTTTTCTTCTGTTAACTTGACTTTAAAATTGCTTTAATACTTGGTTTGTTTGTTTTGTTTTACGGCATATCAACCTCAGTGGGTCATTCAATGCCGATAAAGTTTTGAAATAAATCAATTCTTAATGGATAATACAATTTTCTTTATAAATACATTTTTCTATTTAACCCATAGATGGGACCCTAACAGGTACTACCACTCCGGGTCAGAGTGGACCAGGGAGCAATGGTGATGAAGGGGTGCTCCACATTCCCCAAACCTCCAAAACTAGAACCTCACCATCAGATAGAGTTTAACGTCATTCCTAGGACATGTAGACCCGCAGCCACAGCCTTCTAGCACCCATATGATAAAAAGGGCAATAAGGTTGGGAAAATCATAGAGCTGATAGGGCTTGACGTGACCAGCCGATTGATCGGAGTGGGCCTCTCCGACCGCCCGTCTAGCCCAAGATAGGGCCAAAGTGGAGTATTGCATGTCATGAACAGCTCATCCACCTGGGCTCTATCCTTAAGCATCACGGGTCGCCACCCACGGCCAACAGGTGGCCCCATTGGGAGAGTCTTACCCCTCTGCAGAGGTGCAGTCGGTGCATTCTAACGCCCCAGCCGACAGGGCGGAGTGCTTAAATACTATCCAGGTGCGTATGACACCCTCTCTCCCTCTCCACACCCAGTGCTGACTTCGGAACATATTACCTTTAAGCACCCCATTTGCCATCTCGATTCATAAGGACGTTTTTTTTTTCATTTACACCGTCAAAATCCGGTTGTTTGTTAGGGATTAGGGTTAGGGTTAGGGTTAGGGTTTAGGCCTTTTATGGGAGCAGTTGACCTCTGTGACACTTGTATGAGTAGTACCGACGGTCTTCATTGAGTGCAAACTACATTGTTGAGGCTGAAACATTCAATTTACATGACAAAGCCCAAATTCCAATTCCAACACTTTTTCTGCAGATCTTCGAGGAATTCTGCTGTACAAACACAATCGGAAAATCTGTAATGTTGCTTTCTTCAAGGTCAGGGTTTAGGGTTAGGGGTTAGTTTTATAATCTAAAAAAACTCTAAAAATTGTCTGTTAACAAACCGGATTTTGACGGTGTAAATGAAAAAAATGTCCTTATAAATCGAGATCGCAGATGGGGTGCTTAAAGGTAATATGGTCCCTGACTTCTTTTATATATAACTCTCAAGGGACCATATTACCTTTAGGCACCCCTTTTGCGATCTCGATTCTTGGGGACATTTTTTCCATTTACACCGTCAAAATCCGGTTAATTGTTAACAGACGATTTTTAGAGTTTTTTTTTAAATTATAAAACTAATTCCTAACCCTAACCCTAACCCTAACCCCTAACCCCTAACCAACAACCGGATTATGACGGTGTAAATGAGAAAAGTGTCCTTGTGAGTCGAGATCGCGGAAGGGGTGCCTAAAGATCATATAGTCCCTCTCAAGTAGCAACTAAACAAAAATGTAAATATTAATGCACAGTGTGCGTGATTCCCAAACGTTTAAGCATAAAATAACCCCAGATGGGTTGACATGTCGTTAAAATCAATCGTTTAGGATCTTCATTGTGGATTATTCTGAACAGACAAACAAATTTGGTTTTAATATCACTTTTCTTTTTTTTCCTTAATTTTTCTTCTTTTTTTTCCTTTTTTCTTTCCTTTTTTTTTTTAACCTCAAGTCCTTTTGTATTTATATGATTCAATCTCACTTAGGCAACTGCTTGGTGACTTTCAACATGTAATCATATAAAGATATATATATTTACCAACCCCTCCACACGAGCAGGATGCGACACAAGGTCAATTTCTTAAGCTGAGTTTAACAGGTTTGAATTCAGAGTTTTCCTTCTCCTAGACTGGTTACCTAGCCATGGTTAAAGAGTCCAGTCTGCCCTGCTATTTACCCATAGCTGTATCAATTTTTATCATATATATATTTACCAACCCCTCCGCACGAGCAGGATACGACACAGGGTCAATTTCTTAAGCGGAGTTTAACAGGTTTGAATTCAGTTTTCCTTCTCCTAGACTGGTTACCTAGCCATGGTTAAAGAGTCCAGTCTTCCCTGCTATTTACCCATAGCTGGAGGGAAAATTGTATTCATACCTTTCCAAAGGGTATTAGCGCCATGTGAAATTCCAACAGCTTCGTCCAGGAATTGAACTTGCGTTGACGAGTCCATTTCCTACGACTCTAACCATTAGAGCACGCGCCTCCATGATATAAAGATATATGTAATTGGCAAGAAGCAGGTGATATCCCGTACAGACTGTCACAGATGCAGACTATACTGACGACCTTGCACTTCTTGCAGATACACCGGCACAGGCCGAGTCACTACTGTATAGCCTGGAGAAGGCAGCAAAGAATATCGGCCTCTATGTGAACTCTGATAAAACTGAGTTCAATACCACTTAGGTAACTGCTTGGTAACTTTCAACGTGTAATCATATATATATATATATATATATATATATATATATTATATATATATATATATATATATACATTTTATTTAACATTTTGCCAAATAATCACAAGAGAAACTATGAGTGAATGGGTTGTTTCCTATAACTCCGACATAAACAAAGTGGAACCACTGTTGACTGATGAATTATTTATTTATTTATTTATTAATCTACTAAGAAAAAAGAAGACGGGGTTAGGGTTAGAGTTTAGGGTTAGGGTTAGGGTTAGGGTAAGGGTTCATGGTCAGTTTAATGGGAAAATGAATAAATAATTTATCAGTTAAGAGTGGTTCCCCTTTGTTTATGTTGTAGTTATAGGAAATATCCAGAGAATGATTATTTCCTTTCCTCCCAGATCATCTATCAGTATATTTATCACATCCTATATATATATATAACACTTTTCTACATGATCAGGATACTCCATTATAAAGATATGGGCAAACTAAATTATGAGAAATTCTAATTGTTACATAGCAACACAAGGTATGCTCAGCATTACTTAAAGCAAGAAATGGCTGGAAAAAGTCGATTATTTCAAGAGATTCGTTCATCCAGCGAAAGGTTGGATTTCAGATTTAACTGACGACCATTGTAGAAACTCCACTATTTATAGGATTTTTATCCATGCAAAATAAAAAGAAATAGAATTTTTATTCACTTACCCGGTATTGAGCAAAATATTGCGTTGAAACTGAGTTTCAGCATGATCAGCCTGTGTGAGAGACTGATTGTCCTTTTCGTCATAAATAATCCACGTTTCGACCATCGAGCCTTTACTCCAAAAGAAACCTGCAGAAAAAATAAGAAAAAAAAATGAATTAAGACAAAAACATTCACAGTATCTGTTTTGTTCAGAAAGGGTTATTTTCTATAAGTCTAACAGGATCGAAGGGGAACCACTCTTGACTGATAATCAAGGAATAATTCCATGTCAAATCATCCAGAAAAAAGTAAAATTGTCACTCCCCCCCTTTCAATTTTTTCCAGGTTTTGACTATGTTAACGTCAGACAATATAATCGAGGTGGTTATTTCCTATAACTCCAACATAAACAAAGGGGAACCACTCTTGACTGATAGATTATTTATTTATTGGTTGATTTACTAGGAAAAAAGAAGACGGGGTTAGGGTTAGGGTTTAGGGTTAGTTTAATGGGAAAATAGATAAATAATTTATCAGTCAAGAGTGGTTCCTCTCTGATCATGTTAGACATAAGGAAATAACACAGAAAAGTTTCTTTTAAATCAAACACACTAAGATTTTTAAAGATTTTTAGCGGAACATTATTATTATCAAAACGGACATTATTAGGTATTATCTACTAAAATACACTAAAATCCTCGTTTTCGCAAAATAATTTTTTTCGAAAATGAGGATTTTTAGTGCATTTTAGTAGATAATACCTAATAATGTCCGTTTTGATTGCATAATGTTCCGCTAAAAATTTTAAGAAATGCCTTTAAAAAACGAGGATTTTTAGTGCATTTTAGTAGATGAACTTTGATGCTATTTCCTCAAACAATGGTGCAAGTAAAAGATCTAACTTTAGTATCGGTATTCAGTATACTAACACACAACTTTTGCATAGATAGACAATTTGATATTTTAAAAAGTGAAAAATCGACCTACCCTATTGCCCAATCTGTGTCAGAAGACCAGATTTAGTTTTAAATTTAAAAAAAAATTAGAACAAATGTCATTTAATGAATTTTTCTCTATCTGGACTTTGCCGGAGAACTGACAAAGCTATGGAATATGAAGAGAATAGTGATACTTATTGGAGAAAAAAAGTCTTAGAGAAGTGAACATCTGAGGAAGAATAGAGACCATAAAGACAACAGCAAAGATCGGTTAGAATACTCAGAAGAGTCCTGGGGGCTTGTTGTCACTCAAACTCCAATGTATGAAGAAAAAAAAAGACCTCACAAGGAGTAATACAATAATAATAATAATAATAATAATAATAATAATAATAATAATAATAAATGCTTTTTACTTTATAGTCCATAGCATATGTTTCCCGTTCAGAATAGTTATTCAAATTGACATTTGTTTAATACAAATAAAACGAAAACCAGCTGTTATTGTTTATTGAATGATATATATATATATATATATATATATTATATATATATATATATATATATATATAAAAACATTAATGTTAAATATACAGGGTGATTGAAAAGTAATTCCCTATTTTAAACTATTTATAATATTTATATATGCAGTTACATTGTCAATACATGGGAGAATATTGAAGACCTGATTTTTATGCAAGATGGTGTTCCAGCACATTTAGCTATTGTTGTTGGTGAATGGATGAATCACCATTTTCCTGGGATATAGATATGTAGACATGGTCCGCATTTTCGTAACTTTGTGATTTAAAAGTAGATCAGCATCCACACCAGGGGAGGGTGTCAACATGCTCCATCCCGATGAGTTCTTCTTTCTTGTCTCTGCACATCCAATATATAACATCAGAAAGAAAAGAGTCGAATTTATACATACGTGAATTTTATACAGCGTGATTAAAAAGTAACTCCCTATTTTAAACTATCTATAATTTTTTTATATACAATTACATTTTTCTCAATTATTTAATGTGTGTCCCTTAATATATGACAATAAAATCTGTGTTGTGCAAGATGGTGCTCCCTCACATTTTGCTATGGTTGTTCGTGAATGGCTGAGTCACCATTTTCCGGTGAGATGGATGGGTAGACGTGGTCTACATTAGTGGCTAACTAGAAGGCCTGATTTAGCATCCTCTGACTTCTTTCTTTGGGGTTGGTTGAATGAGCAAATCTACGAATTCAAAGATTTTGGAAGAACTTGAAGGACGAATACGAAAATGTATTTCTGCCATTCCACAAGAGTTCCTGGAAAGATCAGTTGATGCTATTCCCGAACGGCTTGAGAGGCTGGAGGCGAATGCTGATGACCATATAGAACTTTAAGCAATAATCCATGTTATGTGTATTCTTCTCATATTCACATTTTGTAAAATAATCATTCAGAAATGAAATATAAAATTTAAAAAAACAACTTTTAATTAGTTACTTAACAATCACCCTGTAGAGACAGTGTCCGGCAGAATGGTCTCCCGAATTTCAAATTGTCACCGTGAAGGAACTAGTTGGGGAGAAGTAGTTCTTTGAGCACCAGCAGCAGCAGCTGTGTAACTTTATTTTCTATCCTGGCGTGGAATGGTGAACATCATGTGTTTGTGATTGAAACTTTCGAAATATATATATTGTCTCTATTATTACAACGTAGATGTTATTTCGTAATAATTGTAATAACTTTCTCTGGGTACCCGAGGGGTAACGTTTATCGTGGGGGAGGGTTCAAGTTTTCAAACATAGATCACATTTCTACCTCCGCGTGAGTACTTCCCCTGGAGTGTACCTGAGTGTTCAAGCATTTAAACATAGGCCTCAGATCTACCCCCTTTGTAATTATTTACTCTTGGGGATACCTGAGGACTCAAGTCTTTAGACATAGGCCACAAAGTTACCTCCTTGAGAGAACTTCCTCAAGAGAATACCCGAAAACTGAAACCTTTTCTCAGGGTTCATAGATAGGACCCTAACAGGTACTACCAATTCGGGCCAGAGTGGACCGAGGAATAATGACAATAAAGGAGTACTCCACATACCCCAGAGTTCCAGAATTAGAACTTCACCACTACATGCAGCTTAATGTCATACCCAGGACACTAAGACCCTCAACTATCGCTTCTAGCATATATATATATATATATATATATATATTATATATATATATATATATATAAAGGTTTAGGGGTTTTCATAAGGGTAATAGGGTTGAGACAATCAAATAGGTGCTAATGGAAGCGCGTGGTGTAATGGTTAAAGTCATGGAACTCGTCACCCCGAGTTCAAATCCTGGACGTGGTAATTGCATTTCACTTAGCGCTAATACCCTTGGGAACGGTATGAAAGGTATAAGAGTTTTCCTTCTCCTAGACAGGTTGCCTAACCAAGGTTAAAGAGCCCAGTCTGCCCTACTATTTAGCCATAGCTGGAGGGAGAGTAGGATTCATACCTTTCCCAAGGGTATTAGCGCTAAGTGAAATGCATAATAAATCTATATATGTATATACAGGGAAGTTGGTGTGTATATACGTATGTATGTATGTAGTCAGGTCGCTCAAAGCGCTACGGGTATTATGTAATCCAGTACTACCTGTTACATAATCGGATCATCGGCGACTAAACCAGTAACACCACCATCTCTCTGACTGATTACCAAGAAGTGGGACTAGTTCCATGTACACTATATACACTAGAAATATTCTCTTCAGCACAGGTATTTCCTGATATTATTTCCTGATTTTTAAAGAGGAGGGAAACTATGGAAATAACAGACTTAATTAATAAATGGATAATTCCAAGTCAAATCATCCAGAAAAAAGTAAAATTATCACCCAACCTTTAATTTTTCTGCAATTTTGTACAGCTATGAACTACGTTAAAGTTAGACATTCCCCAAAATTTGAGATTCCAATTCCAAAAATTGGCGGAGTTATGTTGATTTTTAGCTCTCCAAATTTGGTGTGGGTTCGCGATAAATGGCGACTTTTGTAATCTATTTTTGTCTATAGAATGAGTTCTAGAGCTTCCCTACTACTAAAAATTGGTTTATAAAAGCATTTTCGCCCATGGAATACAAAAATGAAGGGGTGGGTGACATGGCCTGGATTATTTGACATAGAATTACCCAAACATTCACTATCACCAGAGCTTGCTTTTTGTGCAAAAATAATTATTTTTTTATATTTATATTCGTGAAGATATTTAGAAATTAATATTTGAATAGTAAGAGAAGCGAAAGTCGCTGGGCGTGTTCGTGATTAAAACATAAACAAATCAATTATGGGAACCCAAAACAATCAATGGGTCTGTGAGACTAATTATTTTTTTATCACCCCTTCTACCCAGGTGATGCTGGGTAGTCACTTCTAGTAAATAAATAAAATAAAAAATAAATGATCCCTTTTTCCTTTCGTCTTAATTAAGCAGCTGATTAATTAATTTCCCGGGTGATTTAAACATTCTATAAAAAAAAAGACGTTCACTTCCCAAGGGAGCAATAAATCGGCTCGATTTAAAGCCTACGTCACGGGCATGCGCAGTAAGCACACAGTGATAGAACAAAAATAAATCACTGTTGCAAAACGCCCTGAATGGATTACTTTCACAAGGCTAAAGGGGTTTAACTACACTACTATTTTAATCATAGCTAGGGAGAAATGGCTTCATGCCTTCTCCAAGAATTTTAGTGAGAATTCAACGCAAATTGTCTCGTATTCTGCGTATGACACAAAATTGCATCCGATGGTGAGGCTCCAGTTCTGGAGATCAGTAAGAGTGTAGAGTATTACTTCATTGTCATTATTCATAGGACAACACTGACCAGGAGTGGAAGTAACTCTTAGTATCTCTTTCTTTCTCTCTTTCTATCTCTCCATCTATCTATCTATCTATCTCTTTATTTCTCTTTACCCCCCATCTCTCTCTCTCTCTCTCTCTCTCTCTCTCTCTCTCTCTCTCTCTCTCTCTCTCTCTCTGTTCTCCTTTTCTGATACTTTTTTGCTTTCTCTCTCGCTTTTTTTTGTCATCATAACTTTTCTCTCGTCCAATCTCTTCTTTTTCTGTCCCTTTCTCTCACTCTTTCTCTCTTCCTCTCTTTCTCTCTCTCTCTCTCTCTCTCTCTCTCTCTCTCTCATTTTCTATTACTCTCTCTCTCTCTCTTGAGTTCTCACTTGCTATCCTATATTACACTCTTTCTATCTTTTCTTTTTCTATCACCTCTCCCTCTCCCCGTCTCTCCCCTTTCCCCTCTTTTCACACAAGCTCTCATTTTCTGTCAGACACCCTATCTTCTTTCCTCTCCCCATCTCTCCTCTCTCACACACACACACACACACACACACACACACACACACAGTCTCTCCTTTTATTTTTCTTTCACTCGAACCCCTCTCTCTCTTTTCCCTTTTTCTATTACCCCTTCTCCCTTTCTCTGTGTCTTTGGTAGCATATTTCTTTTCTTTCAGAGCCCCTCCTCTCTTTTCTTATATATCTCTTTCTTTCTTTCTTTTTTCTTTCTTCTCTCTCCTCTCCCCCCCTCTCTCTCTCTCTCTCTCTCTCTCTCTCTCTCTCTCTCTTTCCCCCTTCGCTATTACTCCTTCCCTCTTTCTTTCTCTTTGGTAACATATATCTTTTTCTTTCAGAACCACCTCTCTCTTTTTCACCTTCTCTCGTTCCTTCACTCTCGGTCTCTGTCCCCCTCTCCCTTTTTCTATTACCCTCTCTCTCTCTCTCTCTCTCTCTCTCTCTCTCTCCTCTCTCTCTCTCTTTCTCTCTCTCTCTCCCCTTCGCTATTACTCTTTCTCTCTTTTGGTAGTATATTTTTTTTTCTTTCAGAATCCCCCCTCTCCTTTATCTTCTCTCTTTCCTTCACTCTCTGTCTCTGTCTCCCTCTCTCTATTACTCTCTCTCTCTCTCTCTCTCTCTCTCTCTCTCTCTCTCTCTCTGGTACCATATTCATTGTAATCAAAGATATTGTCAACCCCCGAAGAACACCTTCTCCGGTTTCTATTGCTTATTCCTTAAACAATGTCGACTTTTATTTCTGGAATTTTCTATTCATATCCACACACCCCTCTCTCCCCCTCCGTCGAATTCTCCTCCTGGCGTATCATGAATCCTGTGTTGATAAAGATACCCAACCTCCCGGGTGCCCCCTCCACGTATCGGGTAGATCTAACGGAATCATATCCGATATATATACAATTTTCATTCTTGTACTATCAACTAGATCAGCATCACAATCAAAAGATGAAGGCACAACGTGTTTATTATACAAACACATTTCCATCAATCTTTCTCTCTATTGTGTAGTAGCAGCAGCTACCCGGCGTCGTCTGGGATAGAGGGGGATTTTATAAAAGTTAGTCCCGCAGATCCATTATTACTGAATCGTGAGTTGAATCCTCATGGGATGCCCCATTTAAATCCCCATGTAAAAAAAAAATAGACCTTGCATTGATCCAGCTACACTGAAAAAAATGTTAATGTCTACTATCTAAAATCTCTATTAATAATGGAGATTCGCTTCCGGTTTTTGTCTGTAGCAAAAACTACGTCACTGCTTACGTCACACTACCTAAAATCATCATAACATAGAATAAATACACTCAAAATTTGAGCATGCAATGTTAGACAGTCCTCATTCCCTCCCATTCCCTCAGGCAATATTTATTTTACGTCGCCCAGAGGGCGTTTTTTTTATTTTGCTAGTATTAAATTTTTCTAAAGAATCCATGCTGCTATCATTTAAATCTTATTTTTTAATTATCTTCACTTATCACTCATTTTATTGAACCTTGCATTGATCCAGCTCCTCTAAAATGAAATCTTAATGTCTACTATCTGAAATATTAAATGAAAAAAAAAGCCATGCTGTTATCATTTGAATTTTATTTTTCAATTATCTTCACGAATATAAATCAAATGTCTATTATTTTTGCTCAAAAACCAAGCCCTGGTGATATTTAATGTGTATATATATTTACTTTGTCGTTAATTGTTTTATTTTCGAAGTTTCCCCCGGACACACAGATACACACAACAGCCCTTTATATATATATAGATAGATGTAGTTCTTGTCGGGATCATGTTTCAAGCCATTGATAGCGAGTTCAATCCTTACTAGGGGCTTCACAGAACAACTGCTTATTCATACCAAGTTAAGCGTGATAAAGATTTACCAATACTGCGTTTATTTCTAAATTCTCTCTCCCCCTCTCCCCCCCCTCTCCTCTCTCTCTCTCTCTCTCTCTCTCTCTCTCTCTCTCTCTCTCTCTCTCTCTCTCTCTTTTCTCACACACACACACACAAACTCACAAATCACATGCATGCTTCCCAGTGTTTTTCATTTTTCTTCACACATCATTTCAAGCAAACTGTAAATACATTTCAATATTTTCTTAGAAATAGATTATACAGACTGGAGTATATATATATATATATATATATATATATATATATATATATATATATATATATATATGAGTAGTAGACAAAAAGGGGGTTGGAATGAATCCGACAGAATTAGGTAAAATATGAGGAATTAAAGAACAAAACTCAGACAAAAATGTGTAGTATATTTCGCTGGAGAATTGACTCGGCGTCTTCAGCTTTTATAAAAGTTCAAACTCCAGCGAAATATAAATATACTACACATTTTTGTCTGGGCTTTGTTCTTTCATTCCTCATATTTTCCCTCATATATATATATATATATATATATATATATATATATATATATAATATATATATATATCAGAATAGTTATCGCCTGTTAAAAAGTTAAAAACAGTGGTAAGCGTGTGACAGGCGTGTGATAGTAGTATGAACAAGACCTCAATCATTTCACCTGTCTCTTAGCTGATCTATAAATGCTACCGGTAATCGTGCGTAAGGTGGACCGAAATAGACCGCCCTCAACCCCCCGTGAGGGGGGGCCCTTTCTTTTTGTGACGGGTGCTCCCTTAATCTAAACGAAGCATCTCGAAGAGTTACCATTCTGGCTTTGACAAAACAGGTGCAGAATTAGACATTCACGAAGACTGTCCTCCGCCCCCTCGCCCCCCAATGTGGTTCATTCGCACTTCAACGCATCTCCATGAGGTCTGCACACGACCTCAAATCTACGCCTGGTGAGTTGGGGTGGGTGGGGGGTTTAGGAGGAGACGGGCGTGGCCAAGCAAGACACGCATCAGATTCCTAAATAGATTTGAGAAGTTTTATTTTTATTTGACAGGTGAAAAACTCCTGCTCCCCCCCCCCGTCCGATCAGCATCTTTTCTTTGCTTTGTTCGAAGAGGAATAGAAATCATGGGGGAGGGGTTGAGCCTTGAAGGCGGTCGGTTAAAAGAATGGCAAGGTTGAAAGACGGTTGGGGTAAGGGTGAAGTGGCGCTTTAAAAGTTGTTTTTTTTAAACCGTGTGAACAATTGGTTGGTTGGCTGGTTGGCTGGTTGGTTGGGTTTTACGGCATGTCAACCCTTGTTGGGTTATTTTATGCCAAAGACGTTTTGTTTTATTCATTCTTCATGTCTGGAATATTTGTCTAAATGTTTTATTGTGGATGTTAGAGGGGAGTGATAGTAAGATTTGTTATATATATATATATATATATATATATATTTAGCAACCCCTCCGCACGAGCAGGATGTGACACAAGGTCAATTTCTTAAGCGGAGGTCAACAGGTTTGAATTCAGAGTTTTCCTTCTCCTAGACAGGTTGCCTAACCAAGGTTAAAGAGCCCAGTCTGCCTTACTATTTACCCATAGCTGGAGGGAGAGTAGGATTCATACCTTTCCCAAGGGTATTAGCGCTAAGTGAAATGCAATTACCAAGTCCAGGATTTGAACTCGGAGCGACGAGTCCATTTGCCATGACTTTAACCATTACACCACGCGCTTAGATTTGTTATAAGTGTATGTGTGTGTGTGTATGTTTATTATTATTATTATTATTATTATTATTATTAACTTTGATATGTTGTATGATGGGCATGCATATACATATATAGACAGACATACATAGGTATGCATACTCACACACACACACAGATATATAGGCATACGCACACACACACACATACATGCACAGGTACATATATATATGCATATACACACAAACACAGGGATACATATACATATATATGCACATATACAAATATACATAAATATATTTTTTTTCTTTTTTTGCTAAGTATTGTCTAGTTGTTTGTTTGAAATTTTTTAGTATTATCTGCGTTATTCGGACTATTGTTCTCATCTTTATTGTTATTTGTACAACATTTCGGCCAATATACCCTCCGGCCTTCTTCGGGTATTTGTTGGAATCGGGAACCTTTTCAGACTCGGGAACCTTCTTTTCGGACTCGGGAACTTTCTTGTAGTCAGGAACCTTGTCGTAATCGGGAGCCATCACGGAACTTTGAAAAATTTTAAATACATTTTTAAACTCATTTTTTTAGATTTAACCCATAGATGGGAGTCTAACAGGTATTACCACTCCAGATATGACGTTAAACTGCATTAAATGGTGAGGTTTCATATTAGGAGCATTGAGAAGTATAGAATACTCCTTCATTAGGGTCCCATCTATGGGTTAAATAGATCAAAAAGGTATCAGTGTCCTGGTATGAGGTTAAACTGTATCTAATGGTGAAGTTCCAA
Source organism: Doryteuthis pealeii (assembly GCA_023376005.1). Lineage (NCBI taxonomy): Eukaryota > Metazoa > Mollusca > Cephalopoda > Myopsida > Loliginidae > Doryteuthis > Doryteuthis pealeii. The sequence goes on from CM042170.1 coordinate 54,650,248, forward strand.
TTTTGGAGCTTTGGGAAGTGTAGAGGGTTATTTCCTATAAGTCTAACATAAACAAAGGGGAACCACTCTTGACTGATGAATTATTTATTTATTTATTTTCCCATTAAACTAACCCTAAACCCTAACCCTAACCCTAAACCCTAACTCTAACCCAGTCTTCTTTTTTTTATCCTAGTAGATCAATAAATAATTTATCAGTCAAGAGTGGTTCCCCTTTGTTTATGTTAGACTTATAGGAAATAATCGTGTAGAGTATTCCTTCATTACCATTACTCCCAGGTCTACCCTGACCCGGAGTGGTAGTACCTGTTGGAGTCCCATGGGTTAAATAGATTTAAAAACGAGGGTTATTTCCTATAACTCCAACATAAACAAAGGGGAACCACTCTTGACTGATAAATTATTTATTCATTTTCCCATTAAATTAACCCTAAACCCTAACCCTAACCCTAACCCTAACTCAGTCTTCTCTTGACTGATAAATCACGTAGGGTAGGGTCCTGAAGAAATCATTTAAATTTGATTGAAACCATGGTAGACCCTTTATTTTCCCCTAATAATGATATTAGTATCACACACACATATATATATATATATATCTGTGTGTGTGTATATATATAGACACACATATATATATGTACACACATATATATATCAGTTTGTGCATATGTGTGTGTGTGTGTGTGTGTGTGTGTGTGTGTGTGCACGCGTGTTACGTAGGTGTCACGTGATCTCCATTCAGCAGAGATATTTGGAGAATATGTGACTCGGCTAAATATAAAACTAAACCGAGTAAGAAGGCATTCCATGTTTATCTAATTACCAAGCAGAATACTTTTATGTCGCTAGCATGCATTCGTAGCGAAGAAGGCCTAACATACATTCCTTCTCCAGAAAAACAAAAACAAAAAACGAACAACTCTTTTTTGGCAGATCTCTCTCACTTGCTCAGTTGAATATCATGGCGATCGACTGGCGCAGAGCGTAGAGCAATTTTTGGGAAGCGCCCTATTTCAACTGTGTTGTGAGTTCGATCCACACTGGGTGCTATACACGTGGTCTTAGTGCATGCATATGTAGAGAAGAAGACTCAATATACATTCCTTCTCTAGAAAAAACAAACCAACTCTTTTTTGGCAGATCTCTCTCACTTGCTCAGTCGAATATCATGGCGATCGACTGGCGCAGAGCGTAGAGCAATTTTTGGGAAGCGCCCTATTTCAACTGTGTTGTGAGTTCGATCCACACTGGGTGCTATACACGTGGTCTTAGTGCATGCATATGTAGAGAAGAAGACTCAATATACATTCCTTCTCTAGAAAAAACAAACCAACTCTTTTTTGGCAGATCTCTCACTTGCTCAGTCGAATATCATGGCGATCGACTGGCGCAGAGCGTAGAGCAATCTTTGCCAAGCTCACCATTCAATTTATATCAACTGTGTTGTGAGTTCGATACACACGTAGTCTCAGTGCCGTACGCTATCTATCTATATATCTATGTGGAGAAAGGTAGACAAACACGGGATGTTATGTAAACTTGATGTTTATTGTCGACAATGCAACGTTTCGGTCTTTTAGACCTTCTTCAGGACTTGGATATAATTCTTACTTCAATGATGGACATTCTCAAAATGGTGAAACAGGAGGTCGTCAGTAGGATGAGGGGTGGTTGGCTATCTATCTATTTATCGGACCATATGACCTTTAGGCACCCCTGTTGCTTTGCTGATTCATAAGTACATTTTTTTCATTTACACTGTCAACATCCGGTTGTTTGTTAACAGACGATTTTTAGATGTTTTTAAAAATTATAAAACTAACCCCTAACCCTAACCTCTAACTCTAACCCCTAACAAACAACCGGATGCTGGCAGTGTAAATGAAAAAAATGTACTTATGAATCAGCAAAGCAAAAGGGGTGCCTAAAGGTTATATTGTCCATCTATCTATCTATCTATCTATCTATTTGTCTGTCTGTTTAACCATGTATCAACGGGTACATACCGTAGCGCAGTTTTTGGGTAGCTCGTCACCCAAATCATTTCAACCGCGTATTGAATTCGATACCCACGTGGTCTCTGGGCCGTACTCATCTATCTGTCTGTCTGTCTGTCTGTCTGTCTGACAATATATCAAGGCGTACATACAGTTGTGCAATGTTTGGAAAGCTCGTCACCCAAATCATTTCAACTGCGTAGTGAGTTCGATCCTCACTGGGTGCTATACACGTGGTATAGAGAAATGTTTGAGCAGATCGTCACCCAATTCATTTAAACTGTGTAGTGAGTTCAATCCCAACTAAGTGCTAAACGCATGATCTTTGAGCCGTCTCTTTCTATCTATCTATCTATCTATCTATCTATCTATCTGCCTGTCTCTGTCTGGCAATGTATCAAGGGGTATACACTGTAGCTCAATGTTTGGGAACTCGTCACCCAAATCATTTAAACTCTGGAGTGAGTTCGATCACAACTAGGAGCTAGACGCATAATTTTTGAGCCGTATCTATCTATCTATCTATCTATCTATCTATCTATCTGTCGGTCTGTCTGGCAATGTATCAAGAGATATACACTGTAGCGCAACGTTTGGAAATTCGTTACCCAAATCATCTAATCAGTGTAGTGAGTTCGATCCCAACTAGGTGCTAAACGCATAATCTTTGAGCCGTATCTATCTATCTATCTATCTATCTATCTGTCTGTCTGGCAATGTATGAAGGGGTATACACTGTAGCGCAACGTTTGGGCAGCTCGTCACCCAAATCATTTAAACTGTGTAGTGAGTTCAATCCTAACTAGGAGCTAAACGCATAATCTTTGAGCCGTATCTA
>CM042170.1:54655582-54657580 GCA_023376005.1 Doryteuthis pealeii
TCCCTGTGCTACTCATACGTTGAATTGGCGAGGACCGGTATCGAACTAGGAACCTTGTGGTTTCTAGTCGAACGCTCTACCGACTGAGCTAACCCGGTTCCGTATCTATATCTACTTATTTATTCACTGTTAGTTGTTTGTTTAAATCTTATGGCACGTCAACCCTTGTTGGGTTATTTTATACCGAAGACATTTTGTTTTATTCATTCTCGATGGTTATTCAATCTTTTTGGATTTTATGGCATGTCAATCCTTGTTAGGTTATTTTATGCCGAAGACATTTTGTTTTATTCATTCTCGATGGTTATTCAAATTTTTCTTTAAACTCAATTCTTTTAAAACACATTTTCCTTCTATTTGAACTATAGATGGTACCCTAACAGGTACTACCACTCCGGGTCAGAGTGGACCTGGGAGTAATGGTTGTGAAGGGGTACTCCACACTCCCCAGAACTCCAGAATTGGAACTTCACCACTAGATACAGTTTATTCACTAACTATCTGGGTATAGGTCGATAGTTTATATCTGGTCTGACACAAGGCCAAAAGTACCGAGCAAATAGTGAATTGTGAAAAAAATTTTTTTATGGCATGTCAACCCTTGGGTTATTTTATGCCGAAGACATTTTGTTTTATTCATTCTTGATTGCTATTCAATTTTTTTTTAATCTCATGTTTAAACACATTTTTTCTATTTAACCCATAGAACGGACCCTAACAGGTACTACCACACTGGGTCAGAGTGGACCTGGGAGCAATGGGGATGAAGGGGTGTTTCACATTCTCCATGCCTGTTTTGTTTTGTTTTGTTTTGTTTTGTTTTACGGCACATCAACCTCGTTTTGAAATAAAATTCATTCTTAATAATAATAATATCTTTTCAGCTAGTATATTAGGCCTGAGACCTGTCAGCTTTTCCTTGCAAATATTCATTTTAAATCCACTGAATATTTAATGTCATTCCACAGATTATCCAACCTTGCCTTGAAGGAGTTTAGAGATGGGGCATTCACTACTGATGAAGGTAGTTTATTCCATGTATTCACCACTCTGTAGCTAAAATAATTTTGTCTTGCGTTTGCTTTACAAGATTTTTTAAGGAGTTTTAATTCATGTCCCCTTGTATAGGTATTTTGAGCAATGTTTAGTAGGTCAGAGTTTGTTGAATAAAAACCATGCGTGTATTTGTAGGCTTCGATCATATCCCCTCTCATACGTCGGAAAACCATACTTCGTAGGTCAATGTTCCTAAGTCTTTCTTCATATGAAAGGGATTTTAGATTATTCACTAATTTAGTAGCTCTCCTCTGGACTCCCTCAATGAGTTTTGTGTCCTTGATGAGTCTTGGGCTCCAAACCACATTAGCAAACTCCAAATGAGGTCTCACCAATGCAGTGTACAAATTTTTCAGCATTTCCTCATCCATGTACTCATATGACCTCCGTATCAGCCCCAATATCTTATTTGCCCTATTCACTTGTATTCCTATGTGCTTGGAAAATTTTAGTTCAGGGTCCACATTCACACCAAGGTCCCTCTCCAACTCTGTATCCCTTAGTATTTCGCTTTCATTAGAGAGATAATAAACTCGTGTTTTTCTACTTAACCCATATATGGGACCCTGGCTGGGTCATGGTGAACCTAGGATTAATGATGAAGGGGTACTCCACATTCCCCAGAGCTCCACAATTGGAACTTCACCATCAGATAGAGTTTAACATAATACCGAGGACATTAAGACCCTCAGAGAGGATCTGGGAGTAATGGTGATGAAGGGGTACTCCACATTCCCAAGAGCTCCTGAATTGAAACTTCCCTAGATGCAGTTTCCTTTTTAACCCATAGATGGAACCCTGACAGGCACTACCACTCTGGGCCAGGGTGGACCTGGGAGTAATGGGGATGAAGGGGTACTCCAAACTCGAGAGATTTTCAAAACTGAAACTTCCCCACTAGATGCAATTTACTATTAAACCATAGATGGACCGCTAAATCTC
>CM042170.1:54657680-54675180 GCA_023376005.1 Doryteuthis pealeii
CCTGTCTTAGAAATCACCATATAGAATCATCCCTTAGTATCAAGTTTGGATACCTCTCATCTATCTATCTATCTATCTATCTATCTATATATATATATATATATTATATATATTAATAAGTCATCCACAGACATGTGTTTCGACGTTTCACGCTCTTCAGTGTGGCTAAACACAAGCTATCCTTGGCTAGGGTCGAACTCAGATTGACCGTTTGGCAGTCTGATATCTTATCCCTCGCCACTGACAGCTGTAGCGGGACTGGTGTTTTTAAACTATTAAGTACATAGGTTTGTTTATGTATTTTACGGTCACAGAGATCAAATTTCCGGGGAAACGATCATTGCTTATATGCTTAGTAGTGAGAGTTAATTTAAATTACCAGTTAGAGAGCTCATATATATATATATATATATATATATATATATATATATATATATATAATATAATATAGTTGTAGAAAAGTCTTTCTCTCTGCCACGGTTTCGATGTTCAAGGTACACCTTTCTCAGGAAAACACCTGAGGTTTTGATATATATATATATATATATATATATATATATATATATACTAGACAAAACGTGACCCGTTGAGTCACCCATTAAGCTCTCGCTAGATGATTAGGGAAAAGAGTAGGATCTGCCAAAATATCATCTGCTTTTCATTTTTAAAAACGAACTAAAATTTATTAAATTGTTTATTTAAGGTCAAATTTTTGTCTAAGTCGAAAAGTAGTAACATAATGAGCATGAGTAAAAAAGCAAAATAATATTACACACATAATTTATTTTTGATATATTTAAAACGTTTTCTTCGTCCATTTTGATCAAGATATATATATATATATTATTGAGTCCGTAATTGAATAACGGTCCCAGGTAAATACATGCAAGTGTGTGTGTGTGTGTGTCTGTCTGTCTATCTATCTGTATGTATGTATGTGTTCCTGTGTGTGTGTGTGTGTGTGTGTGTGTGTGTGTGTGAGTGTGTGTGTGTGCTCGTGTATCAGTCACAATGTACGTATGTCAATCTAACAAAATGCAAGTAAAGAATATTCGGTTATTTCCTATAAGTCTAACATTATCAAAGGGGAACCACTCTTGACTGATAAATTATTTATTTATTTATTGATCTACTAGGAAAAAAGAAGACGGGGTTAGGGTTAGGGTTTAGGGTTAGGGTTAGGGTTTAGGGTTAGGGTTAGGGTTTAGGGTTAGTTTAATGGGAAAAATAAATAATTTATCAGTCAAAAGTCATGTTAGATTTATAGGAAATAACCGAATATTTCCTATAGATGATAAATATTTGATAAAACTAATAAAACGATAGATAGATAGATAGATAGATAGATAGATAAAAGTACATTGGAACGTATGCACGAATGCGTGAGTGCATTTGACTTCGCGTTCTTATCCCAACGCAACAATGTATGTGCGCGTGTACTTGTTTGTCTGAATGTGTATGTGCGTCTTTATCTCTGTGTGTGTGTATGTGTGTGTGAGTGTGTGTATGTGTGTGTGTTTATCTGCGAGTGTTTATCTGTGTGTGTCTGTGTGTGCGCTTGTGTCTATGTCTGTGTTTGTGTGTAGCCTGATTGGGACAAGGGAAGTAATTTCCATCAGGACTCAAGGGAAATAATTCTAATTGAACAGTGGCCAGTAATTCAAGGGAGATAATTCTGAAAAATTGACGAGTTGATACTCATTTAATATGAATTTCAAATGGGAAAGATCCGGCCTCAAATAAACGGCCACTGTTAGAAAAGAAAGCATTTCGTTCAATATTGAAATATTTCCTTTATCATTTAAAACAATCCCAGAGGATTTTGCCATATCGTTTCAATATCTTCTACTGTGTTTTAATTTAATGGTAATACTTTTATTTCATTCCTTATTTTGTTTTATGCTTTTCTTCTGTTAACTTGACTTTAAAATTGCTTAAATACTTGGTTTGTTTGTTTTGTTTTACGGCATATCAACCTCAGTGGGTCATTTAATGCCGATAAAGTTTTGAAATAAATCAATTCTTAATGCATAATACAATTTTTTTTATAAATACATTTTTCTATTTAACCCATAGATGGGACCCTAACAGGTACTACCACTCCGGGTCAGAGTGGACCAGGGAGCAATGGTGATGAATGGGGTGCTCCACATTCCCCAAACCTCCAAAACTGGAACCTCACCATCAGATAGAGTTTAACGTCATTCCCAGGACATGTAGACCCGCAGCCACCGCCTTCTAGCACCCATATGATAAAAAGGTGTGGGGCTTGCCATAAGGGCAATAGGGTTGGGAAAATCATATAGGTGCTAGGGCTTGATGTGACCAGCCGATTGATCGGAGGGGGCCTCTCTGACCGACCGTCTAGCCCAAGATAGGGCCAAAGTGGAGTATTACATGTCATGAACTGCTCATCCACCTGGGCTCTATCCTTAAGCATCACGTGTCACCACACACGGCCAACAGGTGGCCCTATTGGGGGAGTCTTACCCCTCTGCAGAGGTGCAGTCGGTGCATTCTAACGGCCCAGCCGACAGGGCGGAGTGCTTAAATACTATACAGGTGCGTATGACATCCTCTCTCCCTCTCCACACTCAGTGCTGACTTCGGAACATATTACCTTTAAGCACCCCATTTGCGATCTCGATTCATTAGGACGTTTTTTTTTTCATTTACACCGTCAAAATACGGTTGTTTGTTAGGGGTTAGGGTTAGGGTTAGGGTTAGGGTTTAGGCCTTTTATGGGAGCAGTTGACCTCTGTGACACTTGTATGAGTAGTACAGAAGGTCTTCAACGAGTGCAAGCTACATTGTTGAGGCTGAAACATTCAATTTACATGACAAAACCCAAATTCCAATGCCAGGGTCATCCAACACTTTTTCTGCAGATCTTCGAGGAATTCTGCTGTACGAACACAATCGGAAAATCTGTAATGTTGCTTTCTTCAAGGTCAGGGTTTAGGGTTAGGGGTTAGTTTTATAATTTAAAAAAACTTTAAAAATTGTCTGTTAACAAACCGGATTTTGACGGTGTAAATGAAAAAAATGTCCTTATGAATCGAGATCGCAGATGGGGTGCTTAAAGGTAATATGGTCCCTGAATTCTTCTATATATAACTCTCAAGGGACCATATTACCTTTAGGCACCCCTTTTGCAATCTCGATTTTTGGGGACATTTTTTCCATTTACACCGTCAAAATCCGGTTAATTTTTAACAGACGATTTTTAGAGTTTTTTTTAAATTATAAAACTAATTCCTAACCCTAACCCTAACCCTAACCCTAACCCCTAACAACCAACCGGATTATGACGGTGTAAATGAGAAAAGTGTCCTTGTGAGTCGAGATCGCGGAAGGGGTGCCTAAAGGTCATATGGTCCCTCTCAAGTAGCAACTAAACAAAAATGTGAATATTAATGCACAGTGTGCGTGATTCCCAAACATTTAGGCATAAAATAACCCCAGATGGGTTGACATGTCGTTAAAATCAATCGTTTAGGATCTTCATTGTGGATTATTCTGAACAGACAAACAAATTTGGTTTTAATATCACTTTTCTTTTCTTTTTTTCCTGGATTTTTTTTTCTTTTTTCTTTCCTTTTTTTTTTTAACCTCAAGTCCTTTTGTATTTATATGATTCAATCTCACTTAGGCAACTGCTTGGTGACTTTCAACGTGTAATCATATAAAGATATATATATTTACCAACCCCACCGCACGAGCAGGATGCGACACAAGGTCAATTGCTTAAGCGGAGTTTAACAGATTTGAATTCAGAGTTTTCCTTCTCGTAGACTGGTTACCTAGCCATGGTTAAAGAGTCCAGTCTTCCCTGCTATTTACCCATAGCTGGAGGGAAAATTGTATTCATACCTTTTCCAAGGTTATTAGCGCCATGTGAAATTCCAACAGCTTCGTCCAGGAATTGAACTTGCGTTGACGAGTCCATTTCCTACGACTCTAACCATTAGAGCACGCGCCTCCATGATATAAAGATATATGTAATTGGCAAGAAGCAGGTGATATCCCGTACAGACTGTCACAGATGCAGACTATACTGACGACCTTGCACTTCTTGCAGATACACCGGCACAGGCCGAGTCACTACTGTATAGCCTGGAGAAGGCAGCAAAGAATATCGGCCTCTATGTGAACTCCGATAAAACTGAGTTCAATACCACTTAGGCAACTGCTTGGTAACTTTCAACGTGTAATCATATATATATATATATATATATATTAAGAATGGAAAGGAGTAACCTACTCGAGTTTCATCGATTGATTCTTCAGGGTTACTTTAAATTAATCGAGTTTACGATTAATCTTAGGTGTTATAAACATGCCCGTTGGAATATAATATATATATATATATATATATATATATATATATATATACATTTTATTTAATATTTTGCCAAATAATCACAAGAGAAACTATGAGTGAATGGGTTGTTTCCTATAACTCCAACATAAACAAAGGGGAACCACTGTTGACTGATGAATTATTTATTTATTTATTTATTAATCTACTAAGAAAAAAGAAGACGGGGTTAGGGTTAGGGTTTAGGGTTAGGGTTAGATTTTAGGGTTAGGGTTGGGGTAAGGGTTCATGGTTAGTTTAATGGGAAAATAAATAAATAATTTATCAGTTATGGGTGGTTCCCCTTTGTTTATGTTGTAGTTATAGGAAGTATCCAGAGAATGATTATTTCCTTTCCTCCCAGATCATCTATCAGTATATTTATCACATCCTATATATATATATAACACTTTTCTACATGATCAGGATACTCCATTATAATGATATGGGCAAACTAAATTGTGAGAAATTCTAATTGTTACATAGCAACACAAGGTATGCTCAGCATCACTTAAAGCAAGATATGACTGGAAAAAAGTCGATAATTTCAAGAAATTCGTTCATCCAGCTAAAGGTTGGATTTCAGATTTAACTGACGACCATTGTAGAAACTCCACTATTTATAGGATTTTTATCCATGCAAAATAAAAAGAAATAGAATTTTTTTCACTTACCCGGTATTGAGCAAAATATTGCGTTGAAACTGAGTTTCAGCATGATCAGCCTGTGTGAGAGACTGATTGTCCTTTTCGTCATAAATAATCCACGTTTCGACCATCGAGCCTTTACTCCCAAAAGAAACCCTGCAGAAAAAAATAAGAAAAAAAAATGAATTAAAACAAAAACATTCACAGTATCTGTTTTGTTCAATAAAAGGGTTATTTCCTATAAGTCTAACATGATCGAAGGGGAACCACTCCTGACTGATAATCAAGGAATAATTCCATGTCAAATCATCCAGAAAAAAGTAAAATTGTCACTCCCCCCCCCTTTCAATTTTTTCCAGGTTTTGACTATGTTAACGTCAGACAATATAACCGAGGTGGTTATTTCCTATAACTCCAACATAAACAAAGGGGAACCACTCTTGACTGATAGATTATTTATTTATTGGTTGATTTACTAGGAAAAAAGAAGACGGGGTTAGGGTTAGGGTTTAGGGTTAGTTTAATGGGAAAATGAATACATAATTTATCAGTCAAGAGTGGTTCCACTTTGATCATGTTAGACTTATAGGAAATAACCCAGAAAAGTTTCTTTTAAATCAAACACACTAAAATTAAAATTTTTTTTTAGCGGAACATCATGCAATCAAAACGGACATTATTAGGTATTATCTACTAAAATGCACTAAAAATCCTCGTTTTCGCAAAATTTAGCCTTTAGAAAACGAGGATTTTTAGTGCATTTTAATGGACGATATTTGATGCTATTTCCTCAAACAATGGTGCAAGTAAAAGATCTAACTTTTAGTATCAGTATTCAGTATACTGTTGTGAGGTTTTAAGGGGTCAAATAAGAACAAAACGACGGGTAAAAAATGTAGGAAAATGTATTAACAAAAGAGTAGACAATTACAGTACAGAGAAGTGGAAATTACGTCCGACAAATAGAGTTAATGGCTTACTCGCATTGGCTTACTCCCAAGCCACAACTGTCCCTGTTACTTATAGTAACCCGTCGGCGCATTCCATTAGTCTTATAGGGTGCATCACCTATAACATATACTAACACACAACTTTTGCATAGATAGACAATTTGATATTTTAAAAAGTGAAAAATCGACCTACCCTATTGCCCAATCTGTGTCAGAAGACCAGATTTAGTTTTAAATTTTTAAAAAAATTAGAACAAATGTCATTTAATGAATTTTTCTCTATCTGGACTTTGCCGGAGAACTGACAAAGCTATGGAATATGAAGAGAATAGTGATACTTATTGGAGAAAAAAAGTCTTAGAGAAGTGAACATCTGAGGAAGAATAGAGACCATCAAGACAACAGCAAAGATCGGTTAGAATACTCAGAAGAGTCCTGGGGACTTGTTGTCACTCAAACTCCAGTGTATGAAAAAAAAGACCTCACAAGGTGTGATACAATAATAATAATAATAATAATAATAATAATAATAATAATAATAATAATAATAAATGCTTTTTACTTTATAGTCCATAGCATATGTTTCCCGTTCAGAATACTTATTCAAATTGACATTTGTTTAATACAAATAAAACGAAAACCAGCTGTTATTGTTTATTGAAATGATAATATATATATATATATATATATATATATATATATATATATATATATATATATATATATATTTATATATATATATATATATATATAATATTGATGTTAAATAATTATACAGGGTGATTGAAAAGTAACTCCCCATTTTAAACTATTGATAATCTTTTTATGTGCAGTTATATTATCAATATTGGGAGAATATTGAAGACCTGATTTTTATGCAAGATGGTGCTCCAGCACATTTAGCTATTGTTGTTCGTGAATGGCTGAATCAACATTTTCCTGGGAGATAGATATGTAGACATGGTCCGCATTTTCGTAACTTTGTGTCTTAAAAGGAGATCAGCATCCACACCAGGGGGGGGGGTGTCAACATGCTCCATACCGATGAGTTCTGCTTTCTTTATCTCTGCACATCCAATAAATAACATCAGAAAGAAAGAGTCGAATTTATACATACGTGAATTTTATACAGCGTGATTAAAAAGTAACTCCCTATTTTAAACTATTTATAATTTTTTTATATACAGTTACATTTTTCTCAATTCTTTAATGTGTGTCCCTTAATATATGACAATAAAATCTGTGTTGTGCAAGATGGTGCTCCCTCACATTTTGCTATGGTTGTTTGTGAATGGCTGAATCATTTTCCTGGGAGATGGATGGGTAGATGTGGTCCACATGAGTGGCTGGCCAGAAGCCCTGATTTATGATGAAACTTGGCAAGTTGTCAATACTTGGGAGAATATTGAAAACTTGATTTTTATGCAAGATGGTGCTCCTTCACATTTTGCTATTGTTGTTCGTGAATGGATGAATCACCATTTTCCTGGGAGATGGATGGGTAGATGTGGTCTACATTAGTGGCTGACCAGAAGGCCTGATTTAGCATTCTCTGACTTCTTTCCTTGGGGTTGGTTGAATGAGCAAATTTACTCTATGAATTCAAAGATTTTGGAAGAACTTGAAAGACGAATACGAGAATTTATTTCTGCCATTCCAGAAGAGTTCCTGGGAAGATCAGTTGAGGCTGGAGGCGAATGCTGGTGCCCATATAGAACTTTAAACAATAATCCATGTTATGTGTATTCTTCCCATATTCATATTTTGTAAAATAATCATTCAGAAATAAAATATAAAATTAGAAAAACTTTTAATTAGTTACTTAACAATCACCCTGTATAGACAGTATCCGGCAGAATGGTCTCCAGAATTTCAAATTGTCACCGTGAAGGAACCAGTTGGAGAGAAGTAGTTCTTTGAGCACCAGCAGCAGCAGCTGTGTAACTTTATTTTCTATCCTGGCGTGGAATGATGAACATCATGTGTTTGTGATTGAAACTTAAAAAAAAAAATATTGTCTCTATTATTACAACGTGTGGACCTTGTAATGGCAATAAAGGAGTACTCCACATACCCCAGAGTTCCAGAATTAGAACTTCATCACTACATGCAGCTTAATGTCATACCCAGGACACTAAGACCCTCAACTATCGCCTTCTAGCATATATATAATAAAAAAGGTTTAGGGTTTTTCATGAGGGTAATAGGGTTCAGAAAATCATTTATGTACTAATGGAAGCGCGAGGTTAAAGTCATGGGAAATGGACTCGTCGCCCCGAGTTCAAATCCTGGACGTGGTAATTGCATTTCACTTAACGCTAATACCCTTGGGAAAGGTATGAATCCTACTCTCCCTCCAGCTATGGATAAAATAGTAGGGCAGACTGGGCTCTCTAGCCTTGGTTAGGCAACCGGTCCAGGAGAAGGAAAACTGAATTAAAACCTGTTGAACTTCGCTTAAGAAATCGACCTTGTGTCGCATCCTGCTCGTGCGGAGGGGTTGGTAAATATATATAGGGGCTAATGTGAGGACTGCTGGGAAGGGGGAAGTTAATAAGGCATTTTATTTTTTATTTTTTATTAAAATTTATTATGATCATCGGCGACTAAACCGGTAATCCATCCAAGCTTGCCAGGTGAGGAGGGTGGCTAGACTCCAAGCAGGACGAAAATCAAAACCTGTCAAAGGGCGGAAGAATCTTCTTGCTCAACGGCCATCTAGCACATTACATCACGCGGGGACGTAGAAATACCTGGGTTGGTATCCAGGTGCATAGCAAGACCACTTGAGGTATCCTTGTCTTGCAGTCTTGTCGAATTTGTTCATCCCAGTCTCTCTGACTCTGATTACCAAGAAGTGGTAATTCTATTTTGTAATTTATTGTTGTCTATAGAATGAGTTCTAGAGCTTCCCTACTACAAAAAATTGGTTTATAAAAGCATTTTCGCCCATGGAATACAAAAATGAAGGGGTGGGTGACATGTCCTGGATGATTTGACATAGAATTACCCAAACATTCACTATCACCAGAGCCTGCTTTTTCTGCAAAAATTCCGTACATACTACATCCACTAAAAATATTCTCTTCGGCACAGGTATTTCCTGATATCATTTCCTGATTTAAATGTCCGAAGGAAACTATAAAAATAAAAAACTTACTGACAAAGTAAAAGGGTAATTCCATGTCAAATCATCCAGAAAAAAAGTAAAATTGTCACCAAATTTTGTAATGCTATGGACTATGTTAAAGTTACACATTCCCCAAAATGTGAGCTTCTAATTCCAAAAATTAGTGGATTTTTAGCTCTCCAAATTTGGTGTGGGTTCGCGAAAAATGGCGACTTGTGTAATCTATTTTGGTCTGTAAAATGGGTTCTAGAGCTTCCCTACTCCTAAAAATTGGTTTATAAAAGCATTTTAGCCCAAGGAATCCAAAAATGCTATCAAAAAAGTCTTAAAGTCAACCAGTTTAAGTTATTGATGATTTCTGATTTAGTAAAATTGTCTCCCACCCCCTTCATTTTTTTCTGAAAATTTTTTTACAGGTGTGGACTATGTTAAAGTTAGACATTCCCCAAAATTTGAGCTTCCAATTCCAAAAATTGGCGGAGTTATGTTGATTTTTAGCTCTCCAAATTTGGTGTGGGTTCGCGAAAAATGGCGACTTTTGTAATCTATTTTTGTCTATAGAATGAGTTCTAGAGCTTCCCTACTACTAAAAATTGGTTTATAAAAGCATTTTCGCCCATGGAATACAAAAATGAAGGGGTGGGTGACATGTCCTGGATGATTTGACATAGAATTACCCAAACATTCACTATCACCAGAGCTTGCTTTTTGTGCAAAAATAATGAAGATTTTTTTTATTTATATTCGTGAAGATATTTAGAAATTAATATTAGAATAGTAAGAGAAGCGAAAGTCGTTGGGCGTGTTCGTGATTAAAACATAAACAAATCAATTATGGAAAACCAAAACAAATCAATGGGTCTGTGAGACTAATTATTTTTTTATCACCCCTTCTACCCAGGTGATGCTGGGTAGTCACTTCTAGTAAATAAATAAAATAAAAAATAAATGATCCCTTTTTCCTTTCGTCTTAATTAAGCTGCTGATTAATTAATTCCCCGGGTGATTTAAACATTCTATAAAAAAAAAGACGTTCACTTCCCAAGGGAGCAATAAATCGGCTCGATTTAAAGCCTACGTCACGGGCATGCGCAGTAGGCACACAGTGATAGAACAAAAATAAATCACTGTTGCAAAACGCCCTGAATGGATTACTTTCACAAGGCTAAAGGGGTTTAACTACCTTACTATTTTAATCATAGCTAGGGAGAAATAGTTTCATGCCTTCTCCAAGAATTTTAGTGAGAATTCAACGCAAATTGTCCCGTATTCTGCGTATGACACAAAATTGCATCCGATGGTGAGGCTCCAATTCTGGAGATCAGTAGAGTGTAGAGTACTACTTCATTGTCATTATTCCTAGGACAATCTGACCAGGAGTGGAAGTAACTCTTAGTATCCTCTCTCTCTCCTCTCTCTCTCTATCTATCTATCTATCTCTTTATTTCTCTTTACCCCACCTCTCTCCTCTCTCTCTCTCTCTCTCTCTCTCTCTCTCTCTCTCTCTCTCTCTCTCTCTTCTCCTTTTCTGATACTTTTTGCTTTCTCTCTCGTTTTTTATGTTATCATAACTTTTCTCTCGTCTAATCTCTTCTTTTTCTGTCCTTTTCTCTCACTCTTTCTCTCTTCCTCTCTTTCCCTCTCTCTCTCTCTCATTTTCTATTACTCTCTCTCTCCCTCTCTCTCTCTTGAGTTCTCACTTGCTATCCTATATTACACTCTTTCTATCTTTTCTTTTTCTATCACCTCTCCCTCTCCCCTTTCCCATCTTTTTCATACAAGCTCTCATTTTCTTTCAGACACTCTATCTTCTTTCCTCTCCCCTATCTCTCTCTCTCTCTCTCTCTCTCTCTCTCTCCTCTCTCACACCACACCACACACACACACACACACACACACACAGAGTCTCTCTTTTTATTTTTATTTCACTCCGAACCCCCTCTCTCTCTTTTCCTTTTTCTATTATTCCTTCTCTCTTTCTCTGTGTCTTTGGTAGCATATCTCTTTTCTTTCAGAGTCCCTCCTCTCTCTTCTTATATATCTCTTTCTTTCTTCTTTCTTTCTTTCTTTCTCTCTCTCTCTCTCTCTCTCTCTCTCTCTCTCTCTCTCTCTCTCTCTTTCCCCTTCGCTATTACTCCTTCCCTCTTTCTCTCTTTGGTAACATATTTATTTTTCTTTCAGAACCCCCTCTCTCTCTTTTACCTTCTTCTTTCCTTCACTCTCGGTCTCTGTCCCCTCTCCCTTTTTCTATTACCCCCTCCCCCCCTCTCTCTCTCTCTCTCTCCTCTCTCTCTTTCTCCTTCGCTATTACTCTTTCTCTCTTTTGGTAATATATTTCTTTTCTTTCAGAACTCCCTCTCTCTCCTTCACCTTCTCTCTTTCCTTCACTCTCGGTCTCTGTCCCCCTCTCCCTTTTTCTATTACCCCCTCCCCCCCCCCCTCTCTCTCTCTCTCTCTCTCTCTCTCTCTCTTTCTCCTTCGCTATTACTCTTCTCTCTTTTGGTAATATATTTCTTTTTCTTTTCAGAACTCCCTCTCTCTCCTTCACCTTCTTCTTTCCTTCACTCTCGGTCTCTGTCTCCCTCTCTCTTTTTCTATTACCCCCCCTCTCTCTCTCTCTCTCTCTCTCTCTCTCTCTCTCTCTCTCTCTCGTACCATATTCCATTGTAATCAAAGATATTGTCAACCCCTGAAGAACACCTTCTCCGGTTTCTATTGCTTATTCCTTAAACAATGTCGACTTTTATTTCTGGAATTTTCTATTCATCTCCACACCCCCTCTCTCCCCCTCCGTCGAATTCTCCTCCTGGCGTATCATGAATCCTGTGTTGATAAAAATACCCAACCTCCCGGGTGCCCCCTCCACGTATCGGGTAGATCTAACGGAATCATATCCGATATATACGGTTTAGATTCTTGTACTATCAACTAGATCAGCCTCACAATCAAAAGATGAAGACACAACGTGTTTATTATACAAAAACATTTCCATCAATCTTTCTCTCTATTGTGTAGTAGCAGCGGCTACCCGGCGTCGCCTGGGTAGAGAGGGATTTTTTTTAAAGTTAGTGTCCCAGATCAATAAGAAAGAAAAACTTAAATGTAATGGCTTGTGTAATGGCTGTCTCACGAAACTGGGCTCATTTATTGAGTTATCGGCCGAAATAAATTTATAATAGCCAAATGACAGTTCGTTGAGTTTTTCTTTCTTATTGAAAGTATATATATAATGAGAGTAAGTAAACAAACAATGTGATTATTTGATATGGCTTTTAGCCGACAATTTTTGGAGGATATGTGCTTAATTGAAGTCATACCTAATTTTGAAAATTAATTAGTTAATAATTAATGAATTTAGGCGGGCATATATGTTCAAATGTAAGGCTAAACAAATCGAGAAAATGTCAATCCCTGAATGTACATTTCGACCTATTAGGTCTCATCAGCAAGGTTATAGACATGGGAGACTGCTCCGCGTGTGACTCGAAACCTATATGAGTAAAAGGGGGTTAGAATGAATCCGACAGAATGAGGTAAAATATGAGGAATGAAAGAACAAAACTCAGACAAAAATGTGTAGTATATTTCGCTGGAGTGTGAACTCGGCGTCTTCAGTTTTTATAAAAGCTGAAGACGCCGAGTTCAAAACTCCAGCGAAATATACTACATATTTTTGTCTGAGTTTTGTTCTTTCATTCCTCATATTTTACCTCATATATATATATACAAGTTAATTTCACAGGAATTTCTCGGTGCTGTATCGGTGGCCGAGGCAGTATAGTTTCTGACTATTCTGCTGAAGTCCCGGTTTCGATTTCTGTCGGAGGGAGATCGTTAGTATACATCGCTGATGAGACTTAATAAAGTCGAAACAGCTGCTGTACGATGTTCTACACGCTGAGTAATTCTTTGCGAGATTCACTTGTCAATATTATTTATCTTCTATAATTATCGAATTTTATGCGATATGCGCATTGTAATTGCCTTCAAGCAAAAATATAAATATCAATATATACTTTATTCACCAATGCTTCTAGAAATAAACAAACATCCCAAAATCTTATATATATATATATATATATATATATATCAGAATAGTTATCGCCTGTTAAAAACAGTGGTAAGCGTGTGACAGGCGTGTGATAGTAGTATGAACAAGACCTCAATCATTTCACCTGTCTCTTAGCTGATCTATAAATGCTACCGGTAATCGTGCGTAAGGTGGAACCGAAATAGACCGCCCTCAACCCCCGTGAGGGGGGGACCCTTTCTTTTGTGACGGGTGCTCCCTTAATCTAAAACGAAGCATCTCGAAGAGTTACCATTCTGGCTTTGACAAAACAGGTGCAGAATTAGACATTCACGAAGACTGTCCTCGCCCCTCGCCCCCCCAATGTGGTTCATTCCACTTCAACGCATCTCCATGAGGTCTGCACACGACCTCAAATCTACGCCTGGTGAGTTGGGTGGGTGGGGGTTTAGGAGGAGACGGGCGTGGCCAAGCAAGACACGCATCAGATTCCTAAATAGATTTGAGAAGTTTATTTTTATTTGACAGGTGAAAAACTCCCGCTCCCCGCTCCCCGTCCGATCAGCATCTTTTCTTTGCTTTGTTCGAAGAGGAATAGAAATCATGGGGGAGGGGTTGAGCCTTGAAGGCGGTCGGTTAAAAGAATGGCAAGGTAGAAAGACGGTTGGGGTAAGGGTGAAGTGGCGCTTTAAAAGTTTTTTTTTAAAACCGTGTGAACAATTGGTTGGTTGGCTGGTTGGCTGGTTGGTTGGATTTTACGGCATGTCAACCCTTGTTGGGTTATTTTATGCCAAAGACGTTTTGTTTTATTCATTCTTCATGTCCGGCATATTTGTCTAAATGTTTGGTTGTGGATGTTTGAGATGGGAGATTTGTTATAAGTGTATGTGTGTGTATTACTGTTATCTGCGTTATTCGGACTATTGTCCTCATCTTCATTGCTATCTGTACAACGTTTCGGCCGATATTCCCTTCGGCCTTCTTCAGGTATTTCTTGTCGGACTCGGGAAAGTTCTCGGACTCGGGAACCTTCTTTTCGAACTTGGGAACCTTCTTATCGTAATTGGGAACCTCCTTGTCGTAATCGGGAGCAATCACGGAACTTTGAACCTAACCCTTTATTCAGTCCGTTCAAAGTTCCGTGATGGCTCCCGATTACGACAAGAAGGTTCCCGAGTCCGAGAAGGTTCCCGAGTCCGAGAAGAAATACCTGAAGAAGGCCGGAGGGAATATCGGCCGAAACGTTGTACAGATTACAATGAAGATGAGGACAATAGTCCGAATAACGCAGAAAACAGTAATCGTCATGCCTCATCTCAAACATTCAGAGAAATGTATGTGTATTATTATTATTATCATTATTATTATTATTATTATTATTATTATCAACTATGATATGTTGTATGATGGGCATGCATATACATATATATAGACATACATACATACATAGGCATGCACACACACACACAGACATATAGGCATACACATACACACAGACACACACACACATACACACACATACACAGGTACATATATATATGCGCATACATACAAAGACACACCCATATATATATATATATATATATATATATATATATATATATATTATATATATGCATATACACACAAACATAGGGATACATATACATATACATATATATGCACATATACAAATATATATATATATATATATATATATATATATGAAATTTAACATTATGAAAAAACATATGATGTTTGTTATGTAATTGCTGACAGTACTGTTTCGACCAAATCAATAAGTTGGTCTTCATCAAAGAGCGACATAGATGGGAAGAGAAGATATCCAGCGTTCGTTTCTGTAAACAGTCTTTTTTAACGGATATCTTCTCTTCCCATCTATGTCGCTCTTGATGAAGACCAACTTATCGATTTGGTCGAAACAGTACTGTCAGCAATTACATAACAAACATCATATGTTTTTTCATAATGTTAAATTTCATACTGTCGGATTAATTTCCATCTATTTTTCATATATATATATATATATTGCTAAGTATTGTCTAGTTGTTTGTTTGAAAAATTTTAAATACATTTTTAAACTTTTTTTTTTCCATTTAACCTATAGAAGGGAGCCTAACAGGTACTACCACTCGAGATATGACGTTAAGCTGCATCAAATGGTTGAGGTTTCACAGTAGGAGCATTGAGAAGTGTAGAGTACTCCTTCATCAGGGTCCCATCTATGGGTTAAATAGATCAAAAGGGTGTCAGTGTCCTGGTATGAGTTCCAATTTTGGGGCTTTTGGGAAGTGTATAGGGTTATTTTCTATAAATCTAACATAAACAAAGGGGAACCACTCCTGACTGATAAATTATTTATCTATTTTTCCATTAAACTAACCCTAAACCCTAACACTAACCCTAAACCCTAACCCTAGCTCTAACCCTAACCCTAAACCCTAACTCTAACCCTAACCCAGTTTTCTTTTTTTTTAGTAGATCAATAAATAAATAAATAATTTATCAGTCAAGAGTGGTTCCCCTTTGTTTATGTTACACTTATAGGAAATAATCGTGTAGAGTATTCCTTCATTACCATTACTCCCAGGTCTACCCTGACCAGGAGTGGTAGTACCTGTTGGAGTCCCATAGGTTAAATAGATTAAAAAACGGGTTATTTCCTATAACTCCAACATAAACAAAGGGGAACCACTCTTGACTGATAATTTTTTTTTATTTTCCCATTAAACTAACCATAACCCTAACACTAACCCTAAACCCTAACCCTAACCCAGTCTTCTTTTTTCCTAGTAGATTAATAAATAAATAAATTATTTATCGGTCAAGATTGGTTCCCCTTTGTTTATGTTGGAGTTATAGGAAATTACCAAAACGAGTTTACAAAAATATGTTTTCAAAAATTGAACATCCAACAAGAATGAATAAAACAGAATATCTTCGGCATAAAATAATCCAACAAGGATTGACATGCCATAAAATTCAAACAAGTAATGGTAATAAAGGAATACTCTACACGGTTATTTCCTATAAGTGTAACATAAACAAAAGGGAACCACTCTTGACTGATAAGTAATGTAGTGTAGGGTCCTGAAGAAATCATTTCAATTTGATTGAAACCATGGTAGACCCTTTATTTTTGCTCTAATAATAATATTAGTATCATTATATATATATATATATATATATATATATATATATATATATATACTTTGGCGGGTACCAAGTTCTTGGTACAAGGTGATTCTAGGTGGGTCCTAATTCTCTACCGTAGTTTGTTGTAGAGTTTCAGGTTCCGTATGAGAGCTCAATGTTTAATTATTGTAAACAGAGCAAATTTATTTGGGAATAAAAGGCCTTAAATACCATGGGTATCGTGGTTATGGACCATTTCCACTCGCGAGTATGCTCACGAGCTTCTTCAGACCACTGATATATTATAATTATTTATTATTAATAAAATATATCAGTGGTCTGAAGAAGCTCGTGAGCATACTCGCGAGTGGAAATGGTCCATAACCACGATACCCATGGTATTTAAGGCCTTTTTATTCCCAAATATATATATATATATATATATATATATTATATATATATATATATCTGTGTGTGTGTATATATATAGACACACACATATATATGTACACACATATATATCAGTTTGTGCATATGTGTGTGTGTGTGTGTGTGTGTGTGCACGCGTGTTACGTAGTTGTCACGTGATCTCCATTCAGCAGAGATATTTGGAGAATATGTGACTCGGCTAAATATAAAACTAAACCGAGTAAGAAGGCATTCCATGTTTATCTAATTACCAAGCAGAATACTTTTATGTCGCTAGCATGCATTTGTAGGGAAGAAGGCCTAACATACATTCCTTCTCCAGAAAAAAACAAAAACAAAAAACGAACAACTCTTTTTTGGCAGATCTCTCTCACTTGCTCAGTGGAATATCATGGCGATCGACTGGCGCAGAGCGTAGAGCAATTTTTGGGAAGCGCCCTATTTCAACTGTGTTGTGAGTTCGATCCACACTGGGTGCTATACACGTGGTCTTAGTGCATGCATATGTAGAGAAGAAGACTCAATATACATTCCTTCTCTAGAAAAAACAAACCAACTCTTTTTTGGCAGATCTCTCACTTGCTCAGTCGAATATCATGGCGATCGACTGGCGCATACCGTAGAGCAATTTTTTGTTGTGAGTTCGATCCACACTGGGTGCTATGCACGTAGTCTCAGTGCCGTACCCTATCTATCTATCTATCTATGTGGAGAAAGGTAGACAAACACGGGATGTTATGGAAATTTGATGTTTATTGTCGACAATGCAACGTTTCGGTCTTTTAGACCTTCTTCAGGACTTGGATATAATTCTTACTT
>CM042170.1:54685180-54692680 GCA_023376005.1 Doryteuthis pealeii
TTATCCACGCAGAGCTGGACAATGTAGGTCTAAGCTGGGCGATCCGTACTGGCGTGCCCCTGTGCTGGCTTCCACAGGAGGACATCGCTTATGAGTACGTCCTTGCTTCTCCAGTGGTGTCCAGCATGTCGTATTCATCTCACTCAGATGGTTTATGTGATAGGAGGTAAGTGGCCGTACAGCTGCTTCCTTGTGAAGTGTTTTTTCTACGATTTGTTTTCAGATCACAAGCGACATTCTTGTGCAGCTCCCATCTAGCTTATTCTCTTGGCACTTCGTTAGGGTCCAAGTGGTGCAGTCATACAGTAGTTCTGATACAACTACGGCTTGGAAGAATTGTTCGCTTTGGCTTGTCGGTCAGATCGGATTTACTTCCCCGCAATAATCTGAGGTGGAACAAAATGACATTACTCAACACTTTTCGTAAACTTGAATCAGCGTTGAAAATGGTGGGGTCTGAACCGAACTAAATTTGGGCAAGTCTCTCTCTCCCCCTCCCTCTCTCTCCCTCTCTCTTTCTGTTTCTATCCCCCTCTCTTTCTCCCCTCTCTTGCTCTCTCTCTCTATCTATCTATCTATCTATCTATCTATCTCTGTTTCTCTCTCTCTCCCACACGAATGACTCAAAGCAAAGTCAGTACCCTCAAAGATCTACTGATCTCAGCGGGTAACAGGAGACCATTGACATTTGCCTGATATTGTTAGGGACCGGTAGATACTTACCCCCACATCTGTTTAATCCAACACGGGATATGGTTTTTATTCTTGTATGACTGGATAGACGAAACAATCCTCCCTCGAAATGTCACAAAGTTCCGTTTTTACTGACTATTTTTAAGATGACTGTACCATTCAAAAAGTTATCTATACATATATAAAGGGCAGTTGTGTGTATATGTATGTCCGGGGGAAACTTTGAAAATAAAACAACTAACGACAAAGTAAATATATATATACACATTAAATATCACCAGGGCTTGCTTTTTGAGCAAAAATCATAAAGATTTGATTTATACTCGTGAAGATAATTAAAAAATAAAAATTTAAATGATAACAGCATGGATTTTTTTTTCATTTAATATTTAAATAGTAGACATTAACATTTTTTTTCAGAGTAGCTGGATCAATGTAAGGTCGATTTTTTAATTTTTTTTAAAATTTTTATTTTACATAGGAATTTAAATGGGGCATCCCACCAGGATTCAACTTACGATTCTGTAAGAATGGATCTGCGGGAGTAACTTAAAAATCCCCTCTACCCAGGCGACGCCGGGTAGCCGCTTCTAGTCTTGATATACAGAGTGTTACCAAAAACAGGCAACTGTTTTATTTAAACTCTAAAATCTACAGCCATGTGAACACCTACACGTGGACACACCAGTGTTTACCGCTTGCAGGCAAGCACACACACACACAAACACACACACACACACACACACACACACACACACACATATATATATATATATATATATATATATATATTCTAATTTAAAAACAAAATAGATAAAAGAACAAGAAAAAGAAAAAACGTACTAACACCAAATCATATACCCCCCTGATGACGACTGAAGAAACAGTCGAAAGTGCTCGGGTTGATAGTATGGGAAGTATCCTATTTCAACTGGATCCTAACATTAGAAAGATAGACAGAAGACTGGAAAAGATACAAATCAAGATCATGAAAAAGAAATGTTCCGTGTTGTTTAATAACACCTGCCTACGATATATATATATATATATATATATATATATATATAAGTAACCTGTATAGGAGAAGGAAAACTCTGATTTAAAAAATCCTGAGGACAGTCGTTGATTGGGTTTGTGGCATTCCTTGTGCACCAATTCTTTCCTATCAACTGTGCCAAAAAGTGCGGAATGGTCCAACACAAGCCTTCACCACTATAAACAAAACCACAGTGTTGGTTGTTCACTGAATAAAACACTCATCCGTCGAAAATCGACGAGAGAGTCCATTTATATATATATATATATATATATATATATATATATATATATATATATATAATTTAATATACCAAGCGTGTTGGTAGATCCTTGCAGAGAGAAAAAACCCAGCAGAAAGTTTGATTGTAAAAATATACTACCAAACATCAACCAGGGAGAAAAAAATTTTTGAAAAAAAGAAAGGACCATGATATTCGTACCAACAAAAAATAATCTATTGGTATAGTATTTGGCCAAAAGAAAAAACAATTTATATGTATATATATGTATATAAGATATATATATATATTCATATAACCGCTAAGAGAAAGCTAATAAGTAAAAAGTGCTCGATACCTAAGTAGAGCCAATAATAAAATAATTCTTTATATATACATATGTGTGTATATATATATATATATATACATATATATATGTGTGTGTGTGTGTGTGTGTATATGTATTGAATATTAGCCTATTTGAACACTTAGTTTCACTATTCTTTCTTGTTTTTATAACCTTGACATCAAATATATATATATTTGATGTCAAGATCTGAAACACGTGACGCATATGTAAGATAATAATACAATTTTTTTAAAATCCCTTTTGAGAACCTTCTTTATTATATATATATATATATATATATATATATATATATATATATATATATTCTATAAGAAAGATAAAAAAAGGAAATATGATAACAGAAGATAAACAATGGAAAGAAAGGAACTGAGAAAAAAAAAAACAGATAGAAAGAAAGAACTAGAGGGAAAGATAGAAAAAAAGAGAAAGAAAGAAAGAAAGAAAGAGTTGGATAGAAATGATGATAACAGAAGAAGAAGAAAGAAGAAGAAAAAGATAGAAAGAAAGAAAGAAAGAAAGAACAGGAGTGAAAAGAAAGAAAGAAAGAAAAAAGAAGAAAGAATAAAAAAAGGAAATATGATAACAGAAGATAAACGAAGGAAAGAAAGAAAATGAAAAAAAAAAAACAAAAGAAAGAAAGAAAGAACGAGGGAAAAGAAAGAAAAAATTAGAAAGAATGAAAGAAAGAAAGAGTTGGATAGAAATTATGATAACAGAAGAAGAAGAAGAAGAAGAAGAAGAAGAAGAAGAAGAAGAAGAAGAAGAAGAAAGAAAGTAAGAAATATTTATTCATTCCGATTTCAAGTTGTGACAAATTAGAAGGAAATTAGAAACGTCAACGTGAATGAAGGAAACATTTCACAATTTGATTCTTGTTGGCATTTTCTACTTTGGTTGTTCAAGAATCTTTCAACTGAACACGTGAAGCCAAGTGAAGAATTAGACACTACAGACGAAGAGAATTTACGCTAATTTTCACATGTCACTTTCTATCTATCTATCTATCTATCTATCTATCTATCTATCTTGGTCTGTTCCTATCTATCTATCTAACTGTCTGTCTGTCTGTCTGTCTGTCTCTCTTGGTCTGTTCCTATCTATCTATCTATCTATCTCTCTACCTATCGATCTATCTTGGTCTGTTCCTGTCTATCTATCTATCTATCTTGTTCTTATCTATCTCTCTCTCTCTCTCTCTCTCTCTCTATATATATATATATATATATATATATATATATATATCTTGGTCTGTTCCTATCTATCTATCTATCTATCTATTTTGGTCTGTTCTTGCCTATCTATCTATCTATCTATCTATCTATCTATTTTGGTCTGTTCTTGCCTATATATCTATCTATATATCTATTTATTTTTGGTCTGTTCCTATCTATCTATCTATCTATCTATCTATCTTGGTCTGTTCCTATCTATCTATCTGTATCTATCTATCTATCTATCTATCTATCTGTTCTCCTGGTCTGTTCCTATCTATCTATCTATCTATCTATCTATCTATCTATATATATATATATATATATATATATATATATATATATATATATCCCTGTCTGTTCCTATCTATCTATCTATCTATCTATCTATCTATCTTGGTCTGTTCCTCCCCCCTCTCTCTCTCTCTCTCTCTCTCTCTCTCTCTCTCTATATATATATATATATATATATATATGTATCTTTCTATCTATCTATACCAATCTGTTCCTATCTATCTATCTATCATCTTTGTTTTTATATATCACACTGTTTCTATTTATCTATCCATCCATCAATCTGAGTTATCTCATATCTATCTATATTTTTGACGCTGATCTACAAGATGCGTGCACATTTTCCACTGCTGCGATCAGGATGCGACACAAGGTCAATTTTCGAGCGGCGTTCTGGCTTCAATAGAGAGTTTTCTTTTCCTCGTTCGCCTTTTCATCTGGGACGGAAGACTACACCGACTGCACCTCTACTGAATGGTAAAATGCCCCCAATGTGGCCACCTGTTCGTCCTGGGTCGTAACCAATTTTGTAAATTTTCAAGATTCTTATGCTCTCTTCATCAGACTGAGAAAAAATGACGTGGGTCGCTACTATAAGGAACCGCCAGCGATCCGCGTCATTTTTTCTCAGTCTGATGAAGAGAGTATAACAATCTTGAAAATTTACAGAATAAACAAAACTCTTCTCTCAAACAACCGAGTTTCTTATATTTTTAATTTCTTTAATGCTTCACACTAATACCCAAACTAGATATATATACCTCCAACATACAGATATAAAAACCTAAATAAACACAAATATATATACTTATGAGAAACATACGGAGACCCTTCGACAACACACAGATATATATATATATATATATATATATTATTGTTGTTTATATTTTTGAAGGCAATTACAATGCGTATATCGTCTAAAATTCGATAATTATTGAAAATAATCATGACAAGTAAACTCGGCAAATAACGCATGCAACGTGGATCACCGTACAGCTGTTTCAACTCTATAAAGTCTCATCAGCGGTGTATACCTACGATTTCCCTCCGACAGAAATCGAAACCGGGAACCCAGCACTGGGTTTCGATTTCTGTCGGAGGGAAATCGTAGGTATACACCGCTGATGAGACTTAAAGTTGAAACAGCTGTACGGTGTTCCACGTCGCGCGCGTTATTTGCCGAGTTTACTTGTCATGAATATTTTCAATAATTATCGAATTTTAGACGATATACGCATTGTAATTGCCTTCAAAATAATATAAACAATAATATACTTTACTTAACAATGCTCCAAAAAGCGAATTTTCAAATTCTCTCTCTCTCTCTCTCTCTCCCCCTCTCTCTCTCTCTCTCTCTATATAATATATATATATATATATATATATGAATTTTTATTTGTCTGTTCATATGTATATATCTCAGTCTGTTCATATCTATCACACTATGTTTTTATATATCATAATCTGTTTCTATCTGTCTATACATCTATCACAATTACTTTTATATCTATCGGTCTATTTAGATTTACCTATCTAATCACAGACTATTCATATTGATCTGGCTGTGACGTAAGATCAACGATTGGAATAGATCGATGCATCGTATCTATTCGTCTATATTCGTATATGGGTCGACACCACCGGCACCCGTAGTCAAGAAATCATCTATTTATCGAATTACTTTTTGAGGGTCTAGATTCGGACTTTATATATATACTAGAAGTGGCTACCCGGCGTCGCCTGGGTAGAGGAGGGATTTTTTAAAAGTTAGTCTCGCAGATCCATTATTACTTATCACAAGTTAGATCCTCACTGGATGCCCCATAAAAACCCCATATAAAAATATAACAATACAATTTCTCTGAATGTTTGAGATGAGGTTTGATCATTAGTATTATCTGCATTATTCGGACTAGTGTCCTTATCTTTATTGTTATTTGTACAACGTTTAGGCCGATATGCCCTCTGGCCTTCTTCAGGTATTTCTTGTCGGACTCGGGAACCTACTCGGACTCGGGAACCTTCTTTTCGGACTCGGGAACCTTCTTTTCGAACTCGGGAACTTTCTTGTCGTAATCGGGAGCCATCAGGGAACTTCAAACTTAAGCCTTTATTTAGACCACGAGGGTATTCTGTTCTCATTCCGCTAACCATAGCTGAGGTAGGAGTTGTGTTAATTATTTTTCTATGTTACTGCCTCTACTCAGGATTGAACCCGGAATCCAGAGATAACTGTCACTTAGAACTGTCTTAACCTAACTACATTATCCACTAGGCCATGTGTCCAATTGGACAATTCAGTGTGAATATCGGTCGAAACGTTATACAAATAACAATGAAGATGAGGACAATAGTCCGAATAATGCAGATAATACTAATCATCAAACCTCATCTATAACAATACAGTAAGAAATTTTAATTCAATAATTTACAATTAAAAAAAGATACAATATAAATGAGGCGATTTATTCAATCAATCAACATCATATTTCAATTACCTTCTGTTACTATAAAAAAATTTAATTTTTAAATATCTTCCTAAATATGAATAAAATCTTCATTATTTTTGCTCAAAAACCAAACCTTGATGATAGTGAATGTATATATATATTTACTTTGTCGTTAATTGTTTTAATTTCGAAGTTTCCTCCGGACATACACATATACACAACTGCCCATTATATATGTACCAGCAGCGGCTACACGGCGTCGCTTTGGTAGAGGGGGGGGGGTTAAAAGTTAGTCCTGCAGATCCATTATTACTTGATTGTGAGTTGAATCCTCGTGGGATATCCCATTTAAATCCCCGTATAAAAATAGACCTTGCATTGCATGTCTACTATCTAAAATATCAAATAAAAAAATCCATGCTGTTATCAGTTAAATTTTATTTTTCAATTATCTCCACAAATATAAATCAAATCTCTATAATTTTTGCTCAAAAACCAAGCCCTGGTGATATTTAATGTGCATATATATTTACTTTGTCATTAATTGTTTTATTTTCTAAGTTTCTTCCGGGCATACATATAAACACAACTGCCCTTTATATATGTATAGATAGATGTATAAAATGTTTGTTAAATATATATATATATATATATACATATATATTGTGTTTGTTAAAAAAATAAGCTTAAAATCGTTAATTTTGCGGTTACAGATCTATTTGTGTGTGTTTGGTAAAGAAAAATACTTAAAAAACCTAGACTGGTTACATAAACAAGGTAAATGAATCCAATCTGCCCCACTATTTACCCATAACTGGCGGTATAGTAGTCCCTTTCCCAATTATATATCTTCTATGTGAAATGCAAATAGCCTCATACTCGATATATATATATATATATATATATATATATATATATATATGAGGATAGGAGGATTGGAGTAAATCCGACAGAATGTAGTAAAGATTAGAGGGAGAAATGTGGACAAAGGAACAAAACTCAGACAAGTAGATGTAGGAGATATATTTCGCCGTGCGCTGAGGAAACGACTGATGAAGCCGAGCTCAACGCACGGCGAAATATATCTTTTACATATACTTGTCTGAGTTTTGTTCCTTTGTCCACATTTCTCCCTCTAATCTTTACCACACACACACACACACACACACACACACATATATATATATATGTGTGTGTGTGTGAGTGTGTGTGTGTGTGTGTGTGTG
>CM042170.1:54697680-54710180 GCA_023376005.1 Doryteuthis pealeii
AAATAGAAAAATGTGTTTATGAAAAAAAATTCAATATTCACTAAGAATGAATTTATTTCAAAACTTTGTCGGCATTAAATGACCCATTGAGGTTGATATGCCGTAAAACAAAACAAGTAGGAGAATAGCAAAAAAGAAAGTATCTAACTAACCTCTCTTCTAAGATGTAGTACAAAGTCAAATTTAAGCGGAGTACAGTTGGTTTGAATTTAGAGTTTTCCTTCTCCAATGCCAAAGGACCCAATCTGCCCTACTATTTACCTAAAGCAGGAAGTAGAGATGGATTCATACATTTCCCAAAGGAAACGCAGACAGACTCGTCCAGGATTGGAAATCGACTCGTCGCGTCCATTTGATACGGCGATAACCGTTACGCTATACAACGTAAGATCAGA
The DNA here is from genome assembly GCA_023376005.1 of Doryteuthis pealeii. NCBI lineage: Eukaryota > Metazoa > Mollusca > Cephalopoda > Myopsida > Loliginidae > Doryteuthis > Doryteuthis pealeii. The sequence goes on from CM042170.1 coordinate 54,698,076, forward strand.
TATGATTAATGCATTCAAGATATTTTGGCAACGGATCTAAACATGCACAGAAAAAAAACTCCGAAATTTTTTCTGCAAAATGATATATATATAGATATAAAAATTATATATATATATATATATATATATATATATATATGTGTGTGTGTGTGTGTGTGTGTGTGGAGAAAGGTAGACAAACACGGGATGTTGTAGAAAATGGATGTTTATTGTACTTTCTCCTCATACTGTCTGATTAATTTCCTATTTTTCTCATATATATATATATATATATATATATATATATATATGAGGTAAGATATCTATCAGACAAAAATGTGTCGTATATTTCGCTGGAGTGTGGAACTCGGCGTCTTCAGCTTTTATTGTAATTATCAGGATCATACAAGTGTTTTATAGAAGGGGGAAGTAGGTAGGTGGGTAAGTTTTGTGGTAGAGGGAAATATATATATATATATATATATATATATATATATATATATATATATATATATATATACGTAAGATCAGATATGATTAATGCATTCAAAATATTTTGGCAACGGATCTAAACATGCACAGAAAAAAAAAACTCTGAAACTTTTGCTGCAAAATGATAGATTAAACGCTATGATTAAAGAAAAATATGTTAGTATTCTTTTGGCTTGTCTACATGTTCTTTTTTTTTTGTACTTTTGTTTTGCTTGTTTTTTTATTTTTTATTTGTTGTTTTTATCGAGATGTATATTTACATGTCTGGTGCCGTTTCTAACTTTGTCGGCTTTCAATATTCTTAGCCAAATCTGGCAAGTTATCTATATACATTGTAGATTATATATATATATATATATATATATATATATATATATATATATATATATATATATATATTTACAAACCCTTCGCACGAGCAGGATGTGACGCAAGGTCAATTTCTTAAGCGGAGTTTAACAGGTTTTGAATTCAGAGTTTTCCTTCTCCTAGACTGGTTGCCCCAACCAAGGTTAAAGAGCCCAGTCTTGCCCAACTATTTACCCATAGCTGGAGGGAGAGTAGAATTCATACCTTTTCCAAGGGTATTAACGCTAATGTTCAAATCCTGGACGTGAAGGATTTGAAGTCGGTGTGACGAGTCCATTTCCTATGACTTTAACCATTACCCCACGCGCTTCCTAAAATAGATTATATATATATATATATATATATATATATATATATTAAAGTAGATTATATATATATGTGTGTGTTTGTCTATATATATATATATATATATATATATATATATATATATGTATATATGAGGATAGGAGGATTGTAGTAAAATGTGTATGGTTGGCACTATTATACTTGAAGAAGCGGTAGTAATCCAACGTACAGTGTTATTAGAAGAGTGCTCAATATCTCTGATAGAGCGTTAATAGATAAATAAATAAATAAATGTTTTTGTATATATTTATTTGCATTGGAACAATTTTGTTCCAATATTGGAACAAAATTTTGTTCCAATATTGGAACAAAATTGTTCCAATACAAATAAATATATACAAAAACATTTATTTATTTATTTATCTATTAACGCTCTATCAGAGATACTGATGCGGAAAAGGATGAATTAGATGGTTAAATTTTACGGCATGTTAGTTCTTGTTGGGTTATTTTATGCGAAGACGGTTTGTTTTAATCATTATTGATGGGTATTCAATTTTTTAAATTTTACGGCATGTTAGTTCTTGTTGGGTTATTTATGCCGAAGACGGTTTGTTTTAATCATTATTGATGGTATTTAATTTTTTAAATTTTACGGCATGTTAGTTCTTGTTGGGTTATTTTATGCCGAAGACGGTTTGTTTTAATCATTATTGATGGGTATTCAATTTTTTAAATTTTACGGCATGTTAGTTCTTGTTGGGTTATTTTATGCCAAAGACGGTTTGTTTTAATCATTATTGATGGGTATTCAATTTTTTAAATTTTACGGCATGTTAGTTCTTGTTGGGTTATTTTATGCCGAAGACGGTTTGTTTTAATCATTATTGATGGGTATTCAATTTTTTAAATTTTACGGCATGTTAGTTCTTGTTGGGTTATTTTATGCCAAAGACGGTTTGTTTTAATCATTATTGATGGGTATTCAATTTTTTTAAAACTCAATCTTTTAAACACGTTTAAAGCTCATTCTTTTCTATTTGATACATAAATGAGACCCTAACAGGTACTACCACTCTGGGTCAGAACGGACCTGGAAGTAATAGCGATAACGGGGTACTCCACACTCCCCAGCGCTCCAGAATTGAAAACTTCACCATTAGATGCAGTATCACGTCATACAAAGGGCTGGTAATGGGCCAGTAATGTTATTATCATTATTATTTAATTTTTTCACACCAGCGTTAGCTGATGATATTTCTCTGAAGTCTGAGTGACAACAAGTCTCCACAGATCTCCAGGACTTTTCTGAGTATTCTAGCCGATTGCAGCCATGTAGTAGTCTGGATGGTCTCAATTCTTCCTCTGATTTCCAGTTCCTCCAGTCTTTTTCCCAAGCTTTTATTATTTTCACCCCTTTTGAGTTTTTCACATCAGTGTTAGCTGATGGTATTTCACTGGAGTCTGAGTGACAACAAGTCTCCTCAGGTCTGCATGATGCTTCTGTGTATTCTGGCAGATTGCAGCATTGCAGTTGTCTGGATGGTCTCAATTCTTCCTCTGGTTATTATTATTATTGTTGTTGTTCACTTCTTTTGAGTTTTTCACATCAGCATTAGCTGATGGTCTTTCACTGGAGTCTGAGTGACAACAAGTCTCCTCAGGTTTCCAAGACTCTTCTGAGTATTCTAGCCGATTGCAGCATTGTAGTTGTCTGGATGGTCTCAATTCTTCCTCTGAAACGAGTATCTCTCTCTGAAAGGCTTCAAATAGAATTATCTACATATTTTGCAGGTGAGGTAAGTACTTACCATAGGTATTTTCCCCCGGCCCCTACAGTAGGAGAGACTTTTTTTTTCTTCTCTCAACAGTGAAGGAGCCAGTCAGGTCTCTTTTATGTACCCATAATAGGCCGAGTGAAAAGCAAGAAGAAAAAACACGCGTTCTTCTGAATCTGCTTCCTCCATTCCACTACCCCCCCCCCCATACACACACACGCACACACGTCCCACCCCAGGTAAACGACTATACATATGCTCCCCCCCCCCGGCACATTTTTATGGCTATAAAGAGTATCTCGTAATAAAGAATAAAGAAGAAGGGTTTTATTTTATTTTTTGGTGGGGAGAGGTTGGAAACATGATGATTCGCTCCGATAGCAGCGTGCGTACTGTTTGTAATGGAACACCCCCCCCCCAAAAAAAAAATTATTGACAACGGTCACGTGATCTTTCTTGGTTTCTGATAACGTTCTTCGGCGCGAGATGTGCTCACTACGAGAGTGGTGCAATAACATAAATCTAGTAGTAAGTTTGTTTGTTTTGTTTTTGTTTAAACGGCATATCAACCACGTTGGGTCATTTAATGCCGGCAAAGTTTGGAAAGATTCGTAGCGATAGTTTGGAAGAAATTTTTTAAACTCAATTTTTTTTGTAGACAAATTTTCTATTTAATCCATAGATGGGGCCCTTACAGGTATTACCACTCCAGGCCAGATTGGACATGAGAGCAATGGTGATCAAGATACGCTCCACATTCCCCTGTCCTCCAGAACAGGAACCTCACATCAGATAGAGTTTAACGTCATTCCAGGACATGTAGACCGCAGCCACCACCTTCTAGCACCCACATGATAAAAGGGGTTGGGGCTTGCCATGAGGGCAATAGGGTTGGGAAAAATCATATAGTTGCTAGGGCTTGATGTGACCAGCCAATTTATCGGAGGGGAGTTTTGGAGTATTGCAAGTCATGCTCATCCACCTGGGTTCTATCTTTAAGCATCACTGGTCGCCACCACGGCCAACAGGTGGCCCCATTGAGGGAGTCTTACCCATCTGCAGAGGTGCAGTCGGTGCATTCGTCCGACAGGGCGGTCTATCGGTTAAAATAGAACCAAATATGTTTTAAAAATTTGTTTTAAAAATAGGTTACAAAAACTTGAGTACCTATCAAGAATAATAAAATAAAAAAACGTCTTCAGTATAAAATAACCCAGTGGTGTTGACATGCCGTAAAATAGGTAATACCACTCCGAACAGTAGTGGGACAATCATATAGGTGCTAGGGCGTGGGTGTAATGGCTAAAGTTCATGGAAATGGACTCGTCACGCGCCCGAGTTAACATCCTGGACGGGTAATTGTATTTCGACTTAGCGCTAATACCTTGGGAAAGGTATGAATTCCCTGCTCTCCCTCCAGCTATGGGATAACTAGTAGGAGCAGATGGCTCTTTACACCTTGGCTGCACCGTCTAGGAGAAGGAAACCTCTGAATTCAAACCTGTTGAACTTCGCTAAAATAATTGACCTTGGTGCAATCCTGCGCCGTGGCGGAGGGGTTTTTGTGTTAATAATACTATGACAGGTGTGGGGCTTCACGACCAGTCCGATTGTATCGGAGGAGGCTTCTTCCGGTATCACTCTGTGTCAAGCTCTAAGGGTCAAAAAATGCTCATCAACGAAGATCTCCATCCTAAGCCATCATCGCGGTCGCCATTTACGCGCAACGGTGGCCCCGTTGGGGATACCTTGCCGCCTCTGCAGGAAGGTAGGTTTATGTTATGTTCGGCTCACCGTAATTCTAAAGCCCCACTGATTTATGTTTAACTACTAGCTCTCAGTTCTAGAATCAGGCCAGCTGTTTACTAGCTGTTATTAGATAGCTAGAGCTCCATAAGCTACGTAGCGTAGAGCGATACTAATTAGAATAGCTCGTACGAGACGTAGCTCTACACGTACTATGCGCAGAGTTAGGCTCAAAAGATTCTAGCACACGACCACACACAAACAACAGAGGAGAGAAAGGACACTGCTGGAGAGGAGAAAGAAAGTAACAACGAAAAGAAAGAAAGACAAAGTAAACAGAGATAAGTAGGAGAAGGCGAGTGGGGTGAAAGATAGGAGCAGGACAAGCGGTTGAAGACGCAGAACGAGTGATTAGACGCTTAAGACGAGAGTTTAGGGGGGGGAAGAAGTGTGAGAGAGGCTATAATCTGTATCTATCCAAATGAAAGGATTAGAAGTGAGGCTATTTGAGTAGAGAACCAACGTTAGTGATGAAGCTGAGACGAGGATGTGAGAGAGTAGAGAGAGCGAGAAGAGAGAGAAAGACGAGCAGAGCAGAGATCAAATCCCCAGGCACAGGGTCACGTAGAAGCCCCGGAAAACAAAAGAAAAAACAAACAAGAAGTACTTCCTAATAGTCAGCGATGTTGGTTTCCATTAGTTCGCAAAGTGTGTCGGCAGATTGGCTAGCTTTTCACTTTTTACAAAAAAAACATTTGTACAGTAAAATCAGGTACGATACAATTATGCCTACCAACGGCGATCTTTATGGTTTGTTATATCGCTGTTTATCATTGTGAAAATCTTGAGTCAAATAACCATGTGATGTGAGATATATAACTAGCACGCTCAGATATATCCATTTTCTATACGCTAAACGTCAGCCTTTCTCCCGACAAACGAGGGCAGTGATGTGAACACAAGTAGTGCTAAAATATTTGAATTTTATAAGCTGTAATAGTTTATAAGACAGTGATTATGAATACAGAGTTTTACTATTATAATTCTATATCCCTCTAGTGAACTAGTAGTTTATAAGTGGAGTCAGGTCAAGATAGTGTGCTGCAAGAAGTTAGGGATTAAGGAGTCGTGGAACAACTAGGACGCTCGTCTGATGTTCGAGTTCAATTCCTAGACGAAGCTGCTGGCATTTCACATAGCGCTAATACCGTTGGGAAAGGTATGAATCCATATATTCTCCCTCCAGCTATGGGTTAAATAGTAGGGCAGACTGGGCTCTTTAACTCTGGCTAGGTAACACCGTCTAGGAGAGGGATAACTCTGAATTCAACATTCCTGATGTCAGTCGTTGATTGGGTTACGTGGCATTCCTTTGATGCACCAATTCTTTCCTATCGACTGTGCCAAAAAGTGTGGATTGTCCTACACAACTTCACCCACTATGAACAAATCACTGTGTTTGTTGTTCACGTGTGATGAACACTCATGCGTCGAAAATCGACGAGTGAGTCCTATTATATTTATAGTTTATATATTATATTAAGAAGATGAGAGAAGAAAATGTATAATCTCATATTTGGTATATAATTCTATTGTTAATATGAAATCGTGAGCTAGCAATAACTTCTCATGTAGAACATAGAATATATCACTATACTTTTAATTATGGTATCTGGCAGAAAATTGATAAATTCCCTATGAACATGCAAATAAATTTAAGCGTCCAGAACCTGATAATAATCTCTGATCTTCAAGAAACACAAACACCATTGTATTGATTCCTAACAAGAGATAACCATTTTGGAGAAGGAAGGAAGATTCCAACTATAAGAATGAAGATGTGTGTATTTACACATTGAAAGATATAGCTAGTATAGAATTTCATTATATTGATTTAACTCGTAGCTGGGATGAAGTGTTCATACTTTTCCCAAGGGTATATAGTCCGAAAGTGAATTCTTAACGCGACTGAATTCGAACTCACTTACTATATATATATTATTTATATTATATTTTATTATATTTTTCATATTATTATATCTTTTGGAGAATCATATGTTCTTATTTTGCAGCGAACAATATGTTGGGAGACAGGAATTGATCACTAAATTTTTTTTGAAATCCCGCTATATTAATCATTATGAATTAACTTTCAAAATAATGTAGGTTTACTCAATTACCATATTTAAATTTATATTATTATACTTGTATACTTACTTATGATTCATATTTCTTACTGTTGGGCTGCCTGTGTCGTGGTGTGTGTGTGTGTCGCGTGTGTGTCATGTGTTTGTAGTGTGTGTTTGTATGTAGGTTATATACTTAATTATATAATTTTGGTTAAGCTTTATATATTTGGTTTTTTGTGTTTGTGTGGGGTCTGGGGTTTGTGGGTTGGTTGTATGATGCTGTGTGTGTATAAATATATTTATTATATATTTATATATTATTGATATGCTATTCTATCTATAGTGATTTTCCTTCTCGGATTAAATGTATTGGTACCGTGTCGTGATTCTTGATCATCATATGAGTGTCGAAGTTCCGTTCGCGTTTAGTAATCTCAGCTTTGTGACTTGTATAGATATATTATGATTCCGGTCTGATTATATTACTTGTTCACCTATATTATATTTACTTATGGAAGTAATAACACTTCTCCACTGTCTACACACTATTACATTCACACTGTCACAATACACACACATCTCTGATGTCTACTCTTATTCTCTCGCTTTCCTATTTATTTGATATATTCTATATAGTATCATTGTATATTATATGTTACCTGTATAGCGGCTTTTACTTATACGTTTATAATTATTGTAGCGCGCTTTTGAACTAGTATTCAATTTGCGTGGCAATTTCATATCTATGTAAAGGTAATATGGTCATGCGATAGTGGTTTTGCTAGTTGAATCGCAAAATTCAAAAGAGAGGCTAACAGCACAGCGATATACATCAATTTTGGAATTGTGCTAGTCCAGTCATCCTGTTGAGCGCGTATGATGTTATTAACTTGTATGTTCATTGTTAATTTTGCATTCCCGTTCATCGTTCCCTCCTATGATTCATAATATATATGCATTTTGCGAACCTATTCGGAATCATCTATGGTTATGCCTATTAGTGATACGACTTTACATTACAGCCTAGTTTGGCTTGTGAGGTTATGTGTCCTCCTCGCTAAGCGCATATTCTCCGCTCTCTGCGGTGTGCCCTGAACTCAGTTACTTACTACTGATACCTTATTTACATTGTCTTCTCTCGCTTTTTGGGTGACTAATGACAACGTGCTTACTCCTCGTGGCAACTTTCTGTGATTGTCGTTCATTTTGGGCGTGGGATGGGGGGCGTGGGGTTGGGTTGTTTCCGTCTGTCTTTTTAACATTAGTGAATGGTCGTTATGCTCGGCGTTAGTCCTGTTTCGGGGTTTCTTTTTGTATCGTACTTGCTCGCCTTGCCGCCTTTACCAAGTGTTTGCGACCGCTTGGTTTTGTCGTCCCAATCATTGTAGTACCCGCGTCACTTAATGCTTGGTGGTTTCCGATCACTACGCCACCCGTACCGCCTCTGGTATCCGTCGTCCTGCTGCCCGCCCGCCCCTTCTGGAATGTGGTTACGAGTTGGTGGAAAGTTTTAGAAACAAAAGCTCCCACAAGTCAATTCCGATTACCTTAGGCTGGGCGCATCGTTTCGTTGTCTTAAAACAAGTTTGACTATTCCTTCTGTCCACAAAGCTTCAACCTCAGATGAGATAGACAGCACGTATACTGAGTATATTTATAGGTAAGTTGTCGGGATCTTGCTACGTAACTCATTTTGATCTTTCTGTTTTGGTTTCTTTTTATTGTGGCATAATCACCCTTTGTTGGTTAGCTTGGATGCCAAATGCCCATCCCGCTCTGTAAGAAGAATCGTAGTCGCGCTACTCTCGATATTTAATTTCTCACTTGACTCGCGCGGTTCGTGCAGGCGTTAAATATCATTCCTAAGGGTATTAAAACGTAATGGTAATTTATTAACGGCGAACTGGAGTTCATACTCACTTACTACGATTATGGAGGCGCGTGGGCTCGGTGTTTAGTTATGTCGTGGATATATAGACTCGTTATTTTCTGAGTTGCAATTCCTAGATAGCGGAAGCTGTTGGCAATTCTCCACATAGCACTATCTAACTCACGCTTGTGACGAAAGTGTTATGGCATCTCCACTACTTTATATTAACTCCTCCTCTATGGCTACGCGTTCTTTATCAATATGAGGGCTTCAGACGGTGTCTTGCTTCACCTGGTATTGCGTCAATCCAGATCTAGTCAGATTGGGATAACTTGAATTCAAACATTCCCTCTAGTCTGTTGGGTTAATTAGTTAGTTAGGTTTTAGTCTAGACTGGGTCTCCTGTGCAGCCTTGGGTAGTGTATCGCAGTTAGATGAATGGAAATACTCTGTATTCTATATATATTTCCTGTTGGTGTCGGTCGTTCGTATTGGGTTTTTGTGTTGCATACCGCTTGATTCTTATTCCCCATACTTTCGCTTATTTCTTGACTGGTGCTCATATAATGTGCGGCATGGTTTTCATTCACCATTTTAGTGCCTTTCATTATTCACTAATACAACAAGGATTCACTCCCTGTGTGGATTGTTTCATTTGTAATGAAGTTAATTTCCATTTTCAACACGATGTCAGAGTCCTGCAGCCAGTTACCGCCAATTATTTCCTTCACGCCCTTATCCTCTCTTCAAAAAATCATATAATTTCTATGTGTTGTTTGATACATTACAATAGTCTAAAATAGTTTATATTTAATTCTCATGTGTGTTCATGTGTGTGTTTAGTGTTAGTGTGCGTTTTTGGTGATGGTGGTTGTGGGTTTTTTGTGTCTATTCCGACGGTCTGTCTTCCCTGGACCGTCGCGCTTTGCCACTCCGCCGGTATTATTATACTATCAGTATGTTATTTATTATTAGTCTGTTACTTGTGGCGTTGTGATATTCATGTTTGGTCACTCGTTCATGCGCTTGCTCTGGTCTATCACATGATTTGTTTGGTTTAGATAACTTTTCACTGGTGTCATTCTTGGGTGGCGGTATAGAGGAGCGCTTTGTGCACGTTTGCGGTTTCATGCCGTAATATTTCGCTCATACATCATTCAGTAGTTTGTAAAATGATCTATATATAATGCATCCAATCGGTGTTTTTGTGTCTGTGGTTCTATTTTGACTGCAAAGTGATTCACTTCGGCTTTAGCAACACAGGCTACCGGACATTTGTTTGTCTTTGGAGGTAGGCCTTATTGAGAACACGCCAGACCGGTCCACAACGGGACCGATGTTTCTCATCTGCGCTACTCCTGCTCCCTCTCCACCTTTTATCTATCACAGCCCTGACTGATAACTCTGCCTCTCCGGCATCGTTAGCAAGCGCGTCGGTTTGATAACACTATTTGTAATTTATTCTTTTGTACTTCGGGTTCTTGTTTTGTGTATACCTATTCGGAGCTGATACGTTGAGGTTTGTATTTTGATATAGTATTGTGGGCCTGTATTCTGATCGTTGGTCACAGCCAATCGTTACAACTGATGTTGATGCATTGTCAATCAGTCTGATTCTTGTTATGATATATACTATTTATAATATCATTTAGTTATTTAATTCATAATCTTAGCTATAAATAGAAATATTTTATTGTTTTTTACTATATTATAACCTATTTCCACTCTATCACTATAATAAACTTACCCATAATTAACCTAATTCGCCTAACTTCTATTAAACACTTGTCAAATACAGAATTCTTGATTGAGTATAAAATCAAAATGTGAAAACAATACGCTTTATTTGAGACGCCGAGTTCCACACCCAGTTTTGTGAGAATTTATTTCAATCTTGCTGTACCACATATGATTTTTTCTGCTTACTGAACAATTTTATTGATGTTAATCATGTTTTATCATTATAATACCTATATATCCTAAATAATTATAATTATATATATTAAATTATTATATATTAATTAATATATATTTAATAATATATAATATATAGAGATGAGATTAAAAAGGATTTGAATATGTGGAATTACCTTTATGGAAACGCAGTATGCATAATGGAGCAATGGAGAGATACAAATAAAAAATAGTTACTTCTCGAAAATATATCATGTACTACAAGACAAATACCCCGTCTCAGGGTCATTGTACTATTTGACGCCCTCGTTGTTTTGTACTTTTCCATAAGCTCAGCGACACAGGGGAATCGTAATAATACCATCCACTGAATCGAGAACTACCTAACTAAAACTTGAAAACTAGAACTTAGTATACGGATAGTTTCTATCACGTGGTATAGCCTATGACTCGATTATTTTGCCTCGGGAGTTCACTGTCATGATTAAGATATTTCATAATTATTTTATCGAGTATTTTATGACGAGATATTACGTCCATTAGTAAATTGACTTCATGCAAAAAAAAAGATGTAGAATAATAATATTATATCGGATGTTATGTATATTTTATTCTGTGCATAGTGTGTTCAATAGCATCACACTGCATTGAGTCCTCCGAGAAATAGTCTCTGTGGGAGCAGTGACTATTATATGAATATCTGTGACCAGTTTTCTTTGACGTATATTGATTGAATGCGTAACGGTTTTATCGGCCGTATCATGGACGCGAACGAAGTGATTTATCCATAGACCTGAGGCTAAACGAAGTACTGTAACTCACTGGCGTTTTTTTAAAGATTCTTCAACCATTCTTGGACGTCAAACATTGAAGATGTGCTGTAAGAAGATCACTCTATACGTTCTAGAGTTAATCATTGCCCTTTAAGATGCATAATATTAGTATTGGGGCGTAGATTGGTAATGTCACTATGTGGTCATTTATGGAGAAAAGTATGATAATATTCTAAATCTAAAATATAAAATGCTGTTATGTCGCTGTGTCTGTAATAAGATTTGTGTGATAGTTTGTACTGGCATTTCTTTGTAATGGATGTAGATTGCAAGATAGAAGGCATGTGTTGTGTGTGTGTGTAGATTGTGTGTGTGTGTGGTGTGTGTAATTTAGCCTCTCCGGGCGCCCATCTAACCAAAAGTAAAGGACCAAAGTGTAGTATCGCATGTCATGGTCTCCTCATCACCAAGATTCCCTCCTTAAGCTTCACGGGATACAACAGGTGGCCCCATCGTGGATCTAACCTCTCAACAGAGCTGTAGTCGGTGTATTCTAAGCCCCAGCCGACAGGGCGGTTGTGTACCAATTTCAAGCCCTTGAAGACAAGATGCTAACGTTTCACACACTGAATAGAAGTGGCGAGTTATTTCATTAGTGTTTCTCTCTGTTACCAGTCAGTCAGTCAGTCAGTCAGTCAGTCAAGTGCCACGAAATCAGCGATCGTTCGTCTAAAAACCGCAATTATGAATGACCGCCAGCTAAAAATAAA
>CM042170.1:54717680-54720180 GCA_023376005.1 Doryteuthis pealeii
TTCTAGCCGATTGCAGCCATGTAGTAGTCTGGATGGTCTCAATTCTTTCTCTGATTTCCAGTTCCTCCAGTCTTTTTCCCAAGCTTTTATTATTTTCACCCCTTTTGAGTTTTTTCACATCAGTGTTAGCTGATGGTATTTCACTGGAGTCTGAGTGACAACAAGTCTCCTCAGGTCTGCATGATGCTTCTGTGTATTCTGGGCAGATTGCAGCATTGCAGTTGTCTGGATGGTCTCAATTCTCCTCTGGTTATTATTATTATTGTTGTTGTTCACTTCTTTTGAGTTTTTCACATCAGCATTAGCTGATGGTCTTTCACTGGAGTCTGAGTGACAACAAGTCTCCTCAGGTTTCCAAGACTCTTCTGAGTATTCTAGCCGATTGCAGCATTGTAGTTGTCTGGATGGTCTCAATTCTTCCTCTGAAACGAGTATCTCTCTCTGAAAGGCTTCAAATAGAATTATCTACATATTTTGCAGGTGAGGTAAGTACTTACCATAGGTATTTTCCCCGGCCCCTACAGTAGGAGAGACTTTTTTTTTCTTCTCTCAACAGTGAAGGAGCCAGTCAGGTCTCTTTTATGTACCCATAATAGGCCGAGTGAAAAGCAAGAGAAAAAACACGCGTTCTTCTGAATCTGCTTCCTCCATTCCACTACCCCCCTCCCCCATACACACACACGCACACACGTCCCACCCAGGTAAACGACTATACATATGCTCCCCCCCCCCGCACATTTTATGGCTATAAAGAGTATCTCGTAATAAAGAATAAAGAAGAAGGGTTTTATTTTATTTTTTGGTGGGGAGAGGTTGGAAACATGATGATTCGCCCGATAGCAGCGTGCGTACTGTTTGTAATGGAACACCCCCCCCCCAAAAAAAAAATTATTGACAACGGTCACGTAATCTTTCTTGGTTTCTGATAACGTTCTTCGGCGCGAGATGTGCTCACTACGAGAGTGGTGCAATAACATAAATCTAGTAGTAAGTTTGTTTGTTTTGTTTTTGTTTAACGGCATATCAACCCGTTGGGGGGTCTTTTAATGCCAGGCAAAGTTTTGGAAAGATTCGTAGCGATAGTTTGGAAGAAATTTTTTAAACTCAATTTTTTTGTAGACAAATTTTCTATTTAATCCATAGATGGGGCCCTTACAGGTATTACCACTCCAGGCCAGATTGGACATGAGAGCAATGGTGATCAAGATACGCTCCACATTCCCCTGTCCTCCAGAACAGGAACCTCACCATCAGATAGAGTTTAACGTCATTCCCAGGACATGTAGACCCGCAGCCACCACCTTCTAGCACCCACATGATAAAAGGGGTTGGGGCTTGCCATGAGGGCAATAGGGTTGGGAAAATCATATAGTTGCTAGGGCTTGATGTGACCAGCCAATTTATCGGAGGGAGTTTTGGAGTATTGCAAGTCATGCTCATCCACCTGGGTTCTATCTTTAAGCATCACTGGTCGCCACCCACGGCCAACAGGTGGCCCCATTGAGGGAGTTCTAATCTGCAGAGGTGCAGTCGGTGCATTCGGTCCGACAGGGCGGTCTATCGGTTAAATAGAACCAAATATGTTTTTAAAAATTTGTTTAAAAATAGGTTACAAAAACTTGAGTACCTATCAAGAATAAATAAAATAAAAACGTCTTCAGTATAAAATAACCCAGTGGTGTTGACATGCCGTAAAATAGGTAATACCACTCCGAACAGTAGTGGGACAATCATATAGGTGCTAGGGCGTGGTGTAATGGCTAAAGTCATGGGAAATGGACTCGTCGTCCGAGTTAAAATCCTGGACGCGGTAATTGCATTTCACTTAGCGCTAATACCTTTGGGAAAGGTATGAATCCTGCTCTCCCTCCAGCTATGGGTAAATAGTAGGACAGACTGGGCTCTTTAATCTTGGCTAGGCAACCGGTCTAGGGGAAGGAAAACTCTGAATTCAAACCTGTTAAACTTCGCTAAAATAAATTGACCTTGTGTCACATCCTGCCCGTGCGGAGGGGTTGGTAAATATATATAGGTGCTGGGGCTTCACGTGACCAGCCGATTGATCGGAGGAGTCTCTCCGATCACCTGTCAAGTCTAAGGGTCAAAATGCTCATCTAACTGGATTCCATCCTTAAGCATCACGGGTCGCCATTACGGCCAACAGGTGGCCCCGTTTGGGGGAATCTTGCCCCTCTGCAGAGGTAGGGTCGGTGTATTCTAAAGCCCCAGTCGACAGGGCTGTTTAGTAGTAAGTAAACTAGTAGGTAAACATAAATAGTGTGAATAACATAAAGTAGTAAGTATAGATTAACCTCTAAATCTACACACACACACACACAAACACAGAGGGAGAGAAAGGACATGCTAGACAGAAAAAAATTAACAAGAAAGAAAGAAAGAAAGAAAAACAGAAAGAGAGAAAGGGAGTAGGGGAAAGACAGAGAGAGACAAGGGTTGAGCGCGCAGAAGTGATAACGCTAAGAGAGAGAGGGGGGGGAGA
>CM042170.1:54727680-54730180 GCA_023376005.1 Doryteuthis pealeii
ATACTGTACATAAAGGCATATATGCATTCAGGGTTAATTTCTAATATTGTGTGACTTATGTCTTCTTTCTAGTTATTATGCAATAAATGTAAGTGATAGCATTACATTATATATATATATAGCTATATATCAAGACGGATTTTGGCAGTTAAGCGTAGCCAACACGTCTCAATCAACAGCCAGTTGTGCACTGGCTAGTAGTGCATTGGCAGTCAGCAGATCATCTAAGAAAACACATTTCTAACTGTCTGCGGTACTATGAATTGTGTACATTGTGTCATCCAAGTATATTTATTCCGTCAATGTTCTTTATCTATCCTGTTTTATCTGTAATAAGCTGCTGCAACTGTTGAAATAAGCACGTATATACTCTGTATATACTAAAATGAGACTATTTAAAAGACAGAAAACTAGATGTGATAGAGCAAAACAGTTTATAAATTTGAATTCAATACACCCAAATTAGTAAAAAAAAAAAAAAAAAAAACGCCTATTCACATTCTTGCCTCAGACAAAAATATTTTTTGTAAACCAGAGAAATTGAAAAAAGAATTTGAAAAAAATTTAAGAAATTAAAAAAAAACAACATTTATGCTGATTTATAGATGATTTGAAACCCGATCTCTTTGATTGATTCGTTAAATATACCGTGGAATTACTAAAAAGCAATGTCTATAAGGATATCCGTGGAAGAACGGTTCATTTGCTTCTCACCTATGTGGATCATCAGGGTTTTAATGACATACTACTGAATCAGGCCTTCTGACCGAAAATAAGGGATTATTGTGTCGTGCTCGCGTACACAGCAAGTTGTGACGGTTGGTGTTTCAATTTTTCCACATGAGGAAAAAACTCTCATGTAACAGGTTTGGCATGAATACATGTTCCAAATTTATCTTTTTCCAGCCTCCCCCCCCTCGCCCGCATGTACACACCAAAAAAAGTGGCAGCAGGCGTCGATGGGTAGATAATCCTAAAATAATTTACAATATCAACTTGCAAATGCATACCATATGTATGCATATGTACACTCAGAAGGATATATATATATATATATATATATATATATATATATATATATGTATGATTATATATGGATCTGCGTATATATGGATATATATGTATTTATGTATTGTTTTGTTCTCTCTCTCTCTCTCTCTCTCTCTCTCTCTCTCTCTATATATATATATATATATATATATATATATATATATATATATTAAACGTTCTATCTATTAATCTTCTTATTTTTCTAAACATTAATATCCATTTAAAATACGAGATATCTTTGTTAGCTTTTCGTTCTCCACTTATTCACGTGTCTGCATGCGTCATCCTATGATCTTCACCTTCCATTTTTGCACATGCAATGGTCACGTCATCAGCTTTCGGAAACAAACGCACATATAAAAATTAACGGTTAATAACATCATATCCACACATTCACTATACACTTAACATCTTTCATTTTGTCCCTCACAAAAACAATCCTTAACAGTGTCCTGAAGATGGTATAATACCGAAATACTTAAGTATTGACATATAAAATTGTTTTCCCTGATCATAACATCCTGTGTTTGTTATATTTTTTAAATATTTTCTTCTCATATATATATATATATATATATATATATATATATGCATATTCATCTATGTTCCCCGCCCCTGGTGCGTTGAGCTCTCTGGAAGGGAAATTCGCTGCCGGCTGCCGATTACGCTTCAGTTGCAAGGCTCTCTTTAAAAACGGATTGAAAGCTCCCAGGCAGTTAGGTATGTATGTATTTATCAGTAAAATTTTGTTCCGCTAGTTAATCATGTGATTAGAGGCTCTGACTGATGAAAAATCGGTCGCGTTTTGGTATCGGCTGGAGGCAACCTGCTACATATAACTGCACTGAAGAGACGTGAAACGTCGAAACAGGATGTTGATGACTATATATATATATATATATATATATATATATATATATATATATATATATATATATATATTATTATTATTATTATTATTATTATTATTATTATAATGGAGATTCGGAGTCTGTCTGTAACCGAAACTCCGTCACTGCTTACGTTACAATACCCCCAAGAATTGCGTATCTTTATCAATGAGTATTTAATTTATTGTCAAAATCATTAATACATAGAATAAATCATATCTATTTAACGATATGAAAATCTGTGTTAGATTTGCCTCAAAACAGCCCATGTTATTAGTGCGTTTAAAATCCAGCAATGTGTCTTATATATCACTAAGAAATAAAGGGTCACATAATATACCATGTGGGTAATTTGCATACTGGTTTTAACAAAACCGGGTTTAATAAGTAATTACTTCCTGTTAATGATCTTTAATATTGTTGTTTTATTGTCTAACAAATTAAAATCAATCTTATTTTATATAGAAACCAATTAAAATATAATTATAAGTGTAATATTTTTATATACGTTCATATTTAATTTTGTTAGTCTTTCTAATTTAATATATGTCATTACGTTA
>CM042170.1:54735180-54746724 GCA_023376005.1 Doryteuthis pealeii
CCGTCGGATTCACTTCCATCTTCACACACACACACACACACACACACACACACACACACACACACACACACACACATATATATATATATATATCTACCTTGTCAATTACAATTTTAAACAAGACGTGGAAACAACACCCCACTTGAAAACAGCTGTACTGCCACTTGTCCCATATCACACAAACCATCCGAGTAAGACGAACAAGACTTGCTGGTAACGTCAAGCCCTAGCACCTACATGATTGTCCCAACCCTATTGCCCTTATGGCAAACCCCAACCCTTTTTATCATATATGTGCTAAAAGGTGGTGGCCGAGAGTCTTAATGTCCTGAATATGACGTTAAACTCTATCTGAAGGCAAAGTTCCAATTCTAGAATTCTGGGGAATGTGGAGTACCCGTTCATCACCATTACTCCCAGGTCCACCTGATCCGAATTGGTAGTACCTATTAGGGTCCCATCTATCGGTTAGGTTTGGTTTGGTTTGTTTTACGGCATATCAACCTCAGTGGGTCATTTAATGCCGACAAAGTTTTGAAATAAATCAATTCTTAATGGATACAATTTTGTTTGTCAACTCATGTTCTTCTATTTAACCCATAGATGGGACCCTAACAGGTACTACCACTCCGGGTCACAGTGGACCAGGGAGCAATGGTGACGAAGGGGTGCTCCATATTCCCCAATCCTCCAAAACTGGAACCTCACCATCAGATAGAATTTAACGTCATTCCCAGGACATGTAGACCCGCAGCCACCGACTTCTAGCACCCATATGATAAAAAGGGTCGGGGCTTGCCATAAGGGCAATAGGGTTTGGGAAAATCCTATACGTGCTAGGGCTTGACGTGACCAGCCGATTTATCGGAGTGAGTTTTGGAGTATTGCAAGTCATGCTCATCCACCTGGGTTCTATCTTTAAGCATCACGGGTCGCCACCCACGACCAACAGGTGGCCCCATTGGGGGAGTCTTACCCCTCTCCAGAGGTGCAGTCGGCGCAATCGGTCCGACCGGTCGGTCTATCGGTTAAATAGAACCAAATAAGTTTTTAAAAAATATGTTTAAAAAATGTGTTACAAAAACTTTAATACCTTTCAAGAATAAATAAAACAAAAACGTCTTCAGTATAAAATAACCCAGTGGTGTTGACATGCCGTAAAACAGGTAATACCACTCCGAACAGTAGTGGTACAATTTAACCCTTTGCTGGGTGATGGGTGGTTCATGCCTTTCCCAAGGGTATTAGTCTGAACGTGAACGTAATAGTACGAATAGGGTTATTTCCTATAACTCCAACCTAAAAAGGGGAACCACTCTGATTGACTGATGAATTATTTATTTATTTATTTATTGCTCTACTAAAAAAAAGAAGACGGGGTTAGGGTTAGGGTTAGGGTTTAGGGTTATGGTTAGGATTTAGGGTTAGTTTAATGGGAAAATAATGGGTAGATTAATTAACAGATAAAATTCATTCAGAGTTTAGGTTGGAGTTATAGGAAATAACCACGAATAGAGTACGAACTCTCTTTCTAAATGGTGCAATCCAGAACGTGGGTTGTTTAATGGCAAAACCATCCTTGTAGAAGAACAGTAGTGGTATTTTTTAACCCCTATCTGGGTGATGAAGTGATTCATACATTTCCCAAGGATATTAGTCCAAAAGTGAATAATAGTGCGAACTCTCTTACTACAATGTCGCAGTCGAGTCCAGGACGTTAGCTACTAAGACACGGGGACTTCCCCCGTGCAAAGGCGGAGTAAGAGCCCAAAACAACCGAGTAGAAAATATCTCAAATGTCTACCGAATTAGTAATCTAGCACATACTAGTATTGAAAGTAAAGAGACTAATTGGGTTATCAAGATACTGATTAGACGTTAGGGGTCACTGGCCTGCAGATTCAGCAGCCCACCGGGATTTTCCCCCAGGTCCCGTCGGCCCGATCGCCCCTAGACTCATTTCATAGCCAAACGTTTGTAATATATATATATATATATATATATATATATATATATATATGTGTGTGTGTGTGTGTGTGTTGTGTGTTGTGTGTGTGTGCGTGCGTGTGTGTGTGTGTGTGTGTTCATAATAAATTAACACCTTTGGCTACTCTGACTCAGGTACGTAAAATAATCCTGGACGAGACTGTTTACGTTTCACTTCACTCTAATGCTCATGGAAAAAGCGTGTTCTATCTATCTATCTATCTATCTATCAATATATATATATATATATATATATATATATATAATTATATATATTACATATATATATATATAATATCCAGGTCTGCTTAATATCTATTTATCTATCTATTCCAGGCTTTTCAATATCTATCAATCAATCTCAGTCTCTTCATATCTATCTATATATCTATCTATCTGTTTGTCTATCTATCTATCTATCTGTCTGTCTTCTTAGTCAGACGCATATATATTATATATATATATATGTGTGTGTGTGTGTGTGTGTGTATGTTGTGTGGTGTGTGTGTGTGTGTGTGGAAAAGCCTTTTCTACACATGTTTACAAACCCAACGCATTTAATATATATATATATATATATATATATATATATATATATATATTCGACGAGCTGAGTTCAAAACCTGGCCATATGCCCAAGTAAAAGGCATGAAATCCTCAACTCCCTTATTCCCCGTCTATGGGTAAATAGTAGGGCTGACTGGGTTCTTTAGCTTTAATTACAGCAGTCGGTTTAGGAAACGGAGAAATTTGAATTCAAAACAGCTGTACTCTGCATAAAAATTGAGTTTGTGCTGCATCCTGCTCGTGGCAGAGGGGTTGGGTAAATGTGTGTGTGTGTGTGTGTGTGTGTGTGTGTACACACCTATGTACTAGACGACTCGTGAGCCCTTTAAGTTCTTGTTATAATAGCTGTCCATGATGATATTATGTTTCTATTTTAGAAGGAATGAGGGATCCTTAGTTACTTCTGTTATATCGAGAGATGAGAAGAAGATGAAAAAAGGATGTTCAGTGCGAACGCAAACCCCACAAAATTACCATTCAGTTACAAAAAAGAGTTGGACTTACTTTATTTTTTTTAGAAGCGTTGATTGCTCTAATCAGAATAAATATCGTTCCAATGTGCCGTTTTTTTTCACATTAGGTTTGTTTGTTTATTGATTTTAACGGCATATCAACCCGTCTGGGATTATGTCATGCCTAACGGTTAGGATCCACATTATGGTCTCACACACACACACACACACACACACACACATATATATATATATATATATACATACATATGTATAAATATATATATAGAGAGAGAGATACAAAGTGTGTCAAAAAAGTATTGATATTTTTTGTAATTTCTAACACACCTTGTATTCGGAAAAAAATAACGTTCCATTCATTCTTCATTTCTATCTTGGTAAATACAGCTTCAATCTGGATACTTTTTTGACACACCTTATATATATATATATATTATATATATATGTGTGTGTGGTGTGTGTGTGTGGTGTGTGTGTTGTGTGTGTATTCTGATGTAAAAAATAGCAATAAAGTAGCAATACCCTGAAAAATATATTCATATTCATTGAACGTACAGGTACATTGACACGTGCACAGGTACCAAGGTAAGAGGTGTACCCAGGAAATCACATGCACATTGTATACCTAGGGCAGAAACGGAATTGACCTTCAGATTTATGTATTTTCATCAGCATATATATATATATATATATATATATATATATATTATATATATTAAGTGTGTGTGTGTGTGTGTGTGTGTCGATATATATATGTAAGAGATATAGATGGATAAATATATGTAAAAACATATATATACATATATATATATATATATATATATATATATATATATATATATGTACATATATATATATATATATATGTGTGTGTGTGTGTGTGTGTGTGTGTGTGTGTGTGTGTGCGAAAAGAAAAGTGGCAGTGAATCCGCAATATGCAATATTATGAAAAATTGAAAAAACTAACGAAAGCCCTGATGAAGATCTATTGAAACAGATCGAAACACTGCAGCGTAGGCGAAATAAACATTACTCGTTTTATGAACTTGTGTTTTTTCAATTTTTCATAATATTAAATATATATATATATATATATAGTGTGTGTGTGTGTGTGTGTGTTGTGTGTCGATATATTTATATATATAGAGAGAGATGGATAAATAATGTACAAACATATACATATATATATATAATATATATATATATTATATATATGTACATACATATATATTACAGCTTACATATATGTATACGCACACACACACACATATATATATACATATATGTAAACACATACACACACATATATATACACATACATATGCATAAATATATACACGCTTACACGTACATACATATATATATACACATATATGTGTATATACCTACATACATATACACCACATATAGATACGCATATATATGTATATATATATATATATATATATATATATATATAAACACATATATGTACACGTACCTATGAATAAACACATGTATACAAACACATATTTATGTTCATATATACATAAACATATATATACATATATATGTGTGTGTGAAAGTGTGTATTTGGGTGTTGTGTATATGTGTATATATGTGTGTGTGTGTGTGTGCGTGTGTGCATGTGTGTGTGTGTGTGTGTGTGTGTGTGTGTGTGTGTGTGTGTGTGTGATGCTATCATTGCGCGTGCACGACTCTCAAAAGATGTAGATAAAATATTTCTTCACTAACCTTTTTGGCGTATTCATTTCGCCTTGATTTCCTTTTAATTTTTTTTTTACACAATAGAAGTCATTTTATGTAATCCGTAAAAAAAAAATGTCCTCAGTTTAAGGGGTCGGCGTGTGGGGTGATGATAATAAACTCCAGTAAAAATCCCTCTTTTGTTGTTTTTTTGTTGTTGTTGATGATACGATGTTGGAAATCAACAGGTTAAAAAAAAATCCTGTAATGTTTTTTTTCTTTCTTTTTTATTCCTCGATAATTATCTCAATTTTTTTCATACGCACAAGATAAACCCAAGAAAAAAAAAAAATAAAAGTACCGATTCCTCTTGGAGCAGAAAACTGTGACCAATTCCTCACACCTAATCACCAAAGATGAAAATAGTGAAACTGATTTTTTTTTGTTTTGTTTTTTGTTTTTGTTTTTATTTGTTTGTTTTTAGCCTCGCCGGTCAGTACACTTAGCCACGCCCAAGTCAAGCACTGGCTTTTTTTTTTTACCGCACAATAATTGGATTCATTTCTTTATAACTTTAAAGGTAAACTATTATCAGAAAGTTTTTTTTTGTTTCTTGTTTATTTTTAAATTTTTTTTTTTTAAATACGTACAAAGATGTTTTTGTTGTTGTTGTTTTGTTTGTTTTTTTGGGTTTTTTTTCTTTAATATTTTACCTTGTTAGTTTGTTTACGCATATTATAATCACAGACAAACTAGTATATATTTTTTTTAGACTAGTAAGATAAAGACGAAATTATTTAAATGGACCGTATATTAATAGCGACATAACGATCATACCTGTAACAATAGCGCATAGGTAGATATTTGTATGTGTGTGTGTTCATCGGCGGGAAGGTTAGCTACGTTGTGTTTTTTTTGTTTTTTTTGTTTCTTTTTCTTTAATTTTATGTGTGTATGTTTTTTTGTTTTTTGTTTTTGTTTTTGTTTTTTAATTTTTAATTTTTCCAATTCAAAAATTTTGACCGAAAAACAAAAATTAAAAAACGAAAATAGACTTATGAAAATAGGTAAATAACAGTTGCAATTAATTGCAGTCGCGGTGCACGTGTCGGTTGCAATAATTTGCGTTCGTCTTGTTTTTTGTCGTAGTTTTTAAAAATTTTAAAATATATCTGTTTTTTCTTTTTTTCTTCTTTTTCTTCTTCTTTTTTTTTACGGGTGATGACGCTTTTGATCTTGGTATGGAAGAAGAAGTCTTCTCACTTGTGTTGTTTTAGCGAATCCGACCGGGCTTAAAGCAAAATGAAAGAATCGAAGGTTGATTTGCACACACATACACACACACACACAAACATACACACACACTGAAGTAATGAGAGCAAAGGGGTTTATCGTGTGGGAGAGTGAGTTATAGCGAGAGGGTGAGTTATGAATTAAACTCTCTTTCTCTCTCCTCTCTCTGTCTCTCCTCTCTTTCCCTCTCTCTGTCTCTTCTCTGTCTGTCTGTACTAAAAAGAAAAAGAAAAGTTCACAACTCACTGGAGGAGGTCAGTAATTCACGAAGCTAACCCTTCACTGTTCGTGTTATTTGCCAACAGTGGCAGGCGGAGAATAATAGAGGGAGAGAAAGAAAAACGCAGCTAAGAAAGAGAAGATAGTATAGTTAGATAGATAGATTGATAGAGAGAAAGAGAAGGAGAGAGAGAGAGAGGGACAGTAGAGAGAGAGAGAGAGAGGGGGGAGGGAGGGGGAGAGAGAGGGGGTGGGGTAGTGTGAGAGAAGGCTGAAATGATATAGAAAGCAAGAAATTCTCTCTTTTCGTACGCTTATGTATATTTAGAATTGAAACAGCAAAGACGCGTGTGTGTAAGATAAAAAGTTCTGTATTATTTCTACTAATACAAGATGTACAAAATCGTACAAGCTTTTTAAATATATACAGATTTTTTTTTCTTTTTAGGTATTTAAAACTTTCTTATTAATATATCAATACTTATTTTGTTCTGCTTTGTTTGTTTGTTTGTTTTGTTATGTTTTTTTGTTTGTTTGTTTGTTCTTTTTTAATCAAATAGTTCACTGTAAAAATAAGTAGATTAAATAGTTATTTTTTTTCTTCAGTTTAAAAATTTGAGCACAGTAAGCAATAATTTCATTATTATTATTATTATATTTCGCTCGATTTCCTTTTCTGTTTTGTATATTAAAAAAAATTCTTGTTGTTTTTTAAAAATTTATTTATATTTCTATCTTTCTTTTTTCTTTCTTTCTTTCTTTCTTTTTTTTAAAAGACGTTTTCTATACACACGTAATTATTCTTTTTTATTACCTAGTAACCGTGTTGCTGATAAGCGAAAGTTTACACAAGGTATGACCAATAATACCAACTTATTCCGTAAGGAAATCTTTTTTTTTCTTTTTTCTTTTTTCTTTGTTTTTTGTTGTTGTTTTTTTTGTTATTTTTTGTTGTTTTTGTTCAATAATTCTTACGATCAATCGTTTGCTGGTCGTGTCCGCGTTTTTTAAAAGCTTATAAATATTTTTTCTTCTTTCTCTTCTCTCCGAAAAACAATGAGGATCGATATTTCATACTAGTTGTGGGTCGCGTTCTCAAAACGTCATACCTCTCTGTCCGTACGTATTTGTTTTCTTTCTTTCTTTCTTTCTTTCTTTCTTTCTTTTTTTTTTCTCCTCTCTTTTTAAGTTCTTTTTCTAATTCTTTCTTCTTTTTCTTTTTCTTCTTCTTCTTTTTTCTTTTACTCCTCCTTCTTTCTTATGTGTAACAGCCTTTTTTGAAAAGAGACTGAAAAGGTGGAGTAGAGTAAAGTAATAAATAAATAAATATATACCTTTTTGTTAATTCTACTCGCACCTTTTATATACTATAATATATATTTTTTTCTTCTTCTTTTTCTTCTTCTTTCTCTCTCTTTCTCCTTCTTCAGCGTGTGTGTGTGCGTTATATTTTAAAAATTTGTATGTCGTATTTTTTGTAGTATTTCGAAAGAGCTGGAAACGGTCCCGGTAGTGGTGATAATACTAACTGCAAGCACTTGTCAGATGAAAAGGCGGTGGCGACGGCGGTGCGCGGCTACTAAGGTGAGGTGGAGCGGTTGGCACGGTACTCGCGAGCGCCCCACTCCATAAACTGTGTTATCCAACTGTTGCGTCTTGACTTCGACTCTCCTCCTCCTCCTCCTCTCACTTCTGCTCTTGTCCCCCTCCTCCTACTTCTTCGTTTCTGCCATTTTTTTTCTTTTTTTTTTTTATCGAAGCGATTAAAAAAAAATGATAAAAAACTTTTTGCATGACTTGCTCGTGGTAATCGATAAAATTCAATCGAACTTCTCTTCTGTACTCCTCCCACCACCACCTCCTCCACTGTCACTATCTTTCTGTTTCTATTTTATTTATTTATTTATTTATTGTTATTCCTTTGTTTTATTTAATTCTTGTCTGTTGGTTTTTTTTCTTTCTTTCAATATTTTTTGCTAAATCGTTGTTTTTTTTTCGTTTTTTCTCTTTTTTCCATTTTATATAATTCTTGTTTTTTTTTCTTTCTTTCTTTCCATTTTCTTATCGAATAATTATTTGTTCCTTTCTTTCTTTCTTTCTTTCTTTTTTTCTTTTCTTTTTTCCTCTTTTTCCTTTCTTTCTTTCTTTTTTTCTTTCTTTCTTTCTTTTGATTGAATCGTTTCGTTTTCTTTCTTCTTCCTCCCTTCTTTTCTCCTCCGTTTCTTTCTTTTTTCTTTTTTCTTTCTTTCTTTTTTATATTGTTTTTATCTGTTGCTATATTTCATATTTTTCTTTCACCCTTCATTTCATCATACTGATTTCCTTGTCTTTTTCTATATTCTTTCTTTTCTTTTCTTTCTTTCAATTAACTTTTTGATTTGATTTCTTTTTCTTCTTTCTCCCCTCTGCTTTCCTTCTTATCTTTTTCCCTATTTTCTTTCTCTTCTCTTTCTTCTTTATATTTCCTTTCTTCTTTCCCCTCTTTCAATTATTCTTGGTTTTGAATTTCTCTTTCTCTCTTCTTTCTTCCCCTTTTTCTTTTCCTCCTTCCTTCCTTTCTTATCTTTTTCTTTCTTATTTCAACAATTTTTGATTCTTTTCCCTTTCCTTCTCTTTTTTTCTTTTCTTTCTTTCTTTCTTTCTTCCCATTCTCTTTTCGATTCTTATTTTCTTTCTTTCTTCCCTCCCTTCTTTCTTTTTTCTTTCTTTTTCTTTCTTTCTTTTCTTTTCTTTCTTTTCCATCTTCTTCTTTTCTCTTCTTTTCTTTCTCTTTTTTCTTTCTTTCTTTCCAATCTTTTCGTAAGTTCTTTCCTTCGTTCCTACTTTCCTTTCCTACCTTTCTTTCCTCCACCCTCTTTTCCTTCCTTCCCTTCAAGATTAATTCACACTTGATGTTAATTTCACACACTTTTTTCCCCCCCCTTTATTAATATCTTTTTAATTTATTCTTTATTTTTCCAGTGAAAAAAGAAAACTTTCCGTGTCTCAATCGATCGACTCTTTTATTAAAACTATCCGCACCTTTTACCGGAACAAGAACAACAAAAAGAAAAAAGAGAAAGAATTAATTATAATTTAGCTATCATTTTTTATTGATCTTTTCTTTCATCTAAATCTTTCCTCGATTGGGATTTTCTCGTATTCCAACCATTCTCGCCACGATCTTAATGAGTTCGTTTCTCTCACCTGTCCCGTAAGTTAAGTAAGTCGGTCGGGGTGGCCTAAAGTCGGTATAATAGAAATCAGACATCGAGGGGTCTATCCCCTTTTCACGTAGCGCTAGACCAAGGAGATTGTTTAGCGTCTGAGGTGGGGCGCCACACCTACATCAGCTCCACTCTACTAATACTGTCTAAAGTCGTAATCAGCCAGACATCGAGGGAGTCTATCCCCCTTTTCACAAGCGCTAGACCAAAGAGATTATTTTAGCGTCTGTGTGGAGCGCCACACCTACCACCAGCTCCCCTTTAACCACACTGTCTAAAGTCGGTATCAGCCAGACATCGAGGGAGTCTATCCCCTTTTCACTAGCGCTAGACCAAAGAGATTATTTTAGCGTCTGAGGTGGAGCGCCACACCTACCATCAGCTCCCCGCTTTACCGCACACTGTGCTACTCATACGCTGAGTTGTCGATGGCCGGTATCGAACCAAGAACCTTGTGGTTCCTAACCGAACACTCTTACCGACTGAGAGGGCCGTGTACCATACTAGTGCCTTATTAAACGTGACTCAGCAAATTCTAGTAGAAAAAATGGGGGTATCTTGCCTGGTGTAATGTTTAGCGAACGAGAACTAGCAGACCGTTACTAGGGATTTTGGATTATTTGGATTATTCGTCTATTGTCCCATTATTTATTGTTAGATCCGCAAAGTTTCGCCGATGTGCCCTCCGGTTCTTCATGTATTTCATCTTAAAAAATTTCAGACAAATAGTACCAAACATTTCTAGTGATTTGATTCTCTGAGTGTCCCCTATGATTATAGTCTTGGTTGATTTGGCTTTTTGTTTCATGGCATGTCAACCTTTGTGGGTTATTTAATGTCAAAGCCATCCCTTTTTTCACTCCATGATGATGAGGGAGTTCATACCTTTCCCAAGAGTATTAGTCCGAAAGTAAATGTATTAACACAACTGGAATTTGAACTCGCTTAATACGATGTCACAGTCCAATTACCTACTACGTCACGGGTACTCCCCCTTGTATCATTGTTAAGTTAAGCCTAGTAAATAACGGGTACCCTGCGGTGGTGTAGTGGTTAACGAGCTAGTCGAGCAAAGCATTAATACCAGGTGGTTTGAATGGTACTCAACTTTTTAAAAATATATTTTTAAAAACTCGTTTTGTTCTATCTAACCTAACAGGTACTATAATTCTGGATCAGAGTGGACCTGGGAGTAATGGTCATGAATGGGTACTCCACATTCCCCAAAGCTCCAGAATTGGAACTTCCCCATCAGATAGAGTTTAATGTCATAGCCAGGACTCTAAGACCATCAGTCACTGCCTTTTAGCACCCATATGATAAAAAGGGTTAGGGGTTACTATAAAGGCAATATGGTGGACAATCATATAGGTGCTAGGTCTTGACTTGACCAGCCGATTGATCGGAGGATCTCCGAAGACCGACCGCCTAGCCTAAGTAAGACCAAAGTGGAGTGTTGCATGCCACAAGGGTTCCATCCTTCACATCAGGTTCTTTACCACAGCAACAGTGCCCTGTTTGGGGGGGGGGACTACTTGGTACAATACAGAATAGCACGCAAGAAATTAAATCATTAGAATCACATTTTATACGTATAATAATTTATTAATTAGCGGAACTCGTGAGTACCAACCTCTAACTAAGCACACTAACTAACCTACAATTAAACCTATAACTAACTATACCAAGGCATAATCCTTTGACTAACTTCACCAATCTTAACCTAACCTTTACGTACCCTAACCTAACACAAGTTAAGATAAACCCTAAACCTACATAAACCTAACATACTAACCTAACTAACCTAAACAACAAGCACTACCCTAACCCTAACACTTAACCTAACTTACCTAACAAAAAAGTACTCAGCACTAATCCTAACATACACTTACTAATCCTAACCCCCTAACCACCATAAAACTAAAACACCTAACACTAACCTAACTCTACACTTACCCTAACATAAACAACACACACTTACAGGTAAACACTCACAACCATCAAACAACTTTTTACACTATAAACACTAACCCCAATAATACCTACACCAAGCACTAAGCCACATAACCCTAACTCTACAACCTAACATTAACCCTAACCCTAAGCTTAACTAA
>CM042170.1:54754324-54789324 GCA_023376005.1 Doryteuthis pealeii
AAATTAAAATCAATCTTATTTTATATAGAAACCAATTAAAATATAATTATAAGTGTAATATTTTTATATACGTTCATATTTAATTTTCTTAGTCTTTCTAATTTGATATATGTTATTACATTAAAATTTGAATAATTACACCCGGAGGGTGCATATTCTTGCTAGTATATATATATAATCCATATTTCGTGTAAATAAATAAACAGATGTGAAAATCCATGTTCATGTACACCCATTAACTGCCATTCTCTTATCTATTATTTACAAAAAGTAATTGTCTACATCGCTTCATAAATTTTATTATTAGTGTGAAAGAAACTGTTTTATTTAATATTTAGTCTTACTAATTGCATCTTCTCTTGTAATAATCACATTCATTAGAAATAAAAGGATGTATTCAATAACTGTGTGGGAGTTTGTATTGGTCCTTTACAGACATTAAGAAATGTTTTATTATCAACAAAAATAGATCATATCGCTAATTAGCGAATAAAAATGATATGGCCATTCTAAAATTTCTATTCTACAGTCGGGATAGTTTGATAAAAATTGTTTAATGTTTATTTATTTCGTCAACCCTTAAGATGAATACAGAGGAGTGTATTGCAATATATATATATATATATATATATATATATATATTGCTTTTTTATATACTTTGTTCTGTTTCAACTTCCAAGACTTGTAAATAAAATTGATACAAGAGAAAGAATACAAAATAAAATAGTGTATACATTATTTTGGGGCATCCTATATATATATATATATATATTATATATATATATATTATATTATTATTATTATTATTATTTTATCATTATTATTATTAAAGAAATGGATATAATAGAAACCTACTCGAGTTTCACCGTTAGGATCATCAGGGTTAAATCCACTGAATTAATCGAGTTAGCGATTAATTGCAGCCGATTACACGTGTGTTCATTGAATTCAATTTTTTTAATAAATACATTTTTCTATTTAACCCATAGATGGGACCCTAACGTACTACCACTCCAGGTCAGAGTGGACCAAGGAGCAATGCTCCACATTCCCCAAACCTCCAGAACTGGAACCTCACCATCGGATAGAGTTTAACGTCATTCCCAGGACATGTAGACCCTTAGCCACCGCCTTCTAGCACCCATGATAAAAAGGGTAGGGGCTTGCCATAAGGGCAATAGGGTTGGGAAAATCATATAGGTGCTAGGGCTTGACGTGACCAGCCGATTGATCAGACCACCCGTCTAGCTTAAGTAAGGGCCAAAGTGGAGTATTGCAAGTCATAGACTGCTCAGCCACCTGGGTTCTATCCTTAAGCGTCATGGGTCGCCACTCACGGCCAGCAGGTGGCACCAATTGGGGGGGGGGGCGTACCCCTCTGCAGAGATGCAGTCGGTGTATTCTAACGCCTCAGCCGACAGGGCGATGATTATAGTTAGTTACTTGAAACCATCTAATTGCTTGAGAAACAAAAGGACTGACTTAGGCATTAAATAACCCAACATGTGTTGATATGCCATGAAAATTAACCAACTAAATCATATTTCGTTGTTTTATCAACCATTTTTGTTTCACTGTTCGATTTCCATAATTTAAGGAATAATTTGGTTTACATGAAAAAAAATAAAAAATAACTTGAATGTTTATTTTCAAGATTTGAATTGAATCAATTTAAACTAAACAAAACTGAATAAATATTATGTTTATAGTCATTGGTAGTTTTCTTTTTGTATATTTTAGGTGAATAGAAGGTGAAAGAAACCATGGGGGTTAATGGAAGGTGAATGCAAATATAGGGGTTAATGGAAGGTGAATGAAATTATAGGGAGGAATGAAAGGTGAATGAAATTATAGGGGTTAATGGAAGGTGAATGAAATTATAGGGGTCAATGGAAGGTGAATGAAATTATAGGGGTTAATGGTAGGTGAATGAAATTATAGGGGTTAATGGAAGGTGAATGCAAATATAGGGTGAATGAAAGTGAATGCAAATATAAGGGCGAATGAAAGGTGAATGAAACTATTAATTCATATAGTTTCATTCAGCTTCCATTCACCCCTATACTTTTATTCACCTACCATTTACCCATACAGATTCATTGTTCTTCTATTTAACCCAATAATTTTATTCACCTTCTATTCACCCCTAAATTTGCATTCACCTTCCATAAACCCTATACTTTCATTCACCTTCCATTTTCCTCTATAGTTTTATTCACTTTTCATTCTCTTCAATAATTTCATTCATCTTCTATTCCCCTCTATAGTTTCATTCACCTTGCATTCATCCTTATAGCTTATATTCACTCCTATAGTTTCATTCATATTCCATCCACCCTTATAACTTCATTCACCTTCTATTCTCCCCTATAACTTCATTCACATCTACCTTGATAAAAATGAAAAAAACAAAAAAACATTCACCAGTTTTAAAAAAAAACATTGATTTAAATACCGAAAAATCATTTTCAATTAAGGAAATATTTTATCTATTCCTTTTTTCTCGGTTGCAATTAACACGATTTAGATGAGAATAATTCAAAACTCTTTAGATTGTTCTCCAAAGAGTTTTCTATTATTCTCATCGAGAACGCCCTTAGTGTCAGTGATCTGGGCCCCCTAGGTCAAAAAGGATTTCTATCAGCTTAACCCATTCCAGCCTGCCATCAGTTGCATGTAGATAAATACAAGCTTAATCAGGACATTAGTTTCTAAGGTTTCTTGTCTGAAAAAAAATATCCAGCAATATATCGTGATTAGCAGGACCTATGGATATACCATAGTATGATAATTTAATTATTACGTTTAATATGTTTATTTAAGAACTATTGCGATATACTGCATTATGTAAAAAAACAAATAATAATAATCTTGATTTAACTCTCTCTCTCTCTCTCTCTCTCTCTCTCTCTCTCTCTCTCTCTCTCTCTCTCTCTCTCTCTTTTTTCTTTCTTTCCTTCTTTTCATCATTGAATGGAACAGATTAGCGTTATCACTTCTCCCCCTCTCTCTCTCTCTCACACACACACACACACACACACATACACACACACACTATATATATATATATATATATATATATAATATATATATATATATATATATATATATCTGTTTTTCTTTCTTTCCTTCTTTTCATCTTTCATTGAATGAAACAGATTAGAGTTATCACTTATCTCTCTCTCTCTCTCTCTCTCTCTCTCTCTCTCTCTCTCTCTCTCTCTCTTAGCGTTATCACTTCTGCGCGCTCAACCCTCCTCTCTCCCTGTCTTTCCCCTACTCCCTTTCTTTCTTTATGTTTTTCTTTCTTTCTTTCTTTCTTATTAATTTTTTTTCTGTGTAGCATGTCCTTTTTCTCCCCTTTTATTTCTTTATGATAAAAACACAATGGCCCATTCTTTACCTGAGGTGACGGCAATTATTATTACGAACACATTTTATGATATTTTTGTGTTAAAATAAGCCGTTGTATTGATTACGGTGAAATGAAAATAGCCGACCAAAACATATGGCTTCCTCAAAGTGAAACAAACAAGGGGAGGTTACTCTCATTTATGTAACTAATGTTCAGATTACCTGACTCTTTTGACTTTTAGAATGATCTAACCCCAATCATTGAAAGAATTCTATAATGATTTTTTTCAAATACCACTAAACCATATTTTATATATATATATATATTATATATCACAAGATTATTCAAACTGTCCGTCAATTGTCTTTTTCAATGTGTTCATTCTACTTACTTTATTGATTTAATAAGAATTCAGCGGATAATTACCAACTGTTGCAGCAGATAATCAGGATTTACATTTTTGCATTTCATCTTGGAGAATTAGGACGGTTTCATTTTTTACCAGAGGGTGTTGGAATATGATAACGGTTGTACAATTAAGGAACAAGAGTATTAATATATAGATGAATAATCAGGATTTACATTTTTGCATTTCATCTTGGAGAATTAGGACGGTTTCATTTTTTTTACCAGAGGGTGTTGCAAGATGATAACGGTTGTACAATTAAGGAACAAGAGTATTAATGTATAGATGAATAATCAGGATTTACATTTTTGCATTTAATCTTGGACGATTTGGATGGTCTCATTTTTAATCAGGGTGTGTTGCAAGATGATAACGGTCGTACAATTAAGGAACAAGAGTATTAATATATAGATGTTTATCGCCAGTGTTGTGGAATACGGTTACATACCTATCTGGCAGACTATATTAATAGAACAGTCTGGGATTTGTAGACTTGAAATAAATATCTCTAACACATTGAGGCCCTTTCAAAAATTAGATCTTTTCTATATGAGCTTCTTGGGAATTGGGGGTCTCAGCAGGGGTAGACTGGCACTCATCTGGGTCCCTTGACAAAAATAAAAAAGGGATATTAGCCCCTTAATTCGCCCTACTCTACCAATAATTACACACACAGATATATATATATATTATATATATTAATATAATTATATATATATATATTTGGGAGAATATGCATTTAATTGAAGTCATACCTAATTTGAAAATTAATTAGTTGATAATTAATGAATTAGGCAAATATATCTGTTCAAATGTTAGGCGTAAACAAATCGATAAAAAGTCGATCTTTGTGTGTACATTTCGGCCTATTATGCCTCATCAGCAGAGTTATAGACAAGAAGCCGCTTTGTGTGTGATTCAAACCCTAACAAAGCGGCTTCGGAAGAATGCCCTGAAGAAGATCTACTTAACAGATCGAAACACTGCAGCTTCGGCTAATAAACTTACCACTCATTTTATTTAAACCTGTGGCTTTTCAAATTTCTCACTATACTACATACCGTCGGATTCACTTCCATCTCTTCACACACACACACACACACACACACACACACATATATATATATATGCCACTTGTCCCATATCACACAAACCATCCGAATAAGACGAACAAGACATGCTGGTCACGTCAAGCCCTAGCACCTATATGATTGTCCCAACCCTATTGCCCTTATGGCAACCCCCAACCCCTTTTTATCATATATGTGCTAAAAGGCGGTGACCGAGAGTCTTAATGTCCTGAATATGACGTTAAACTCTATCTGAAGGCGAAGTTCTAATTCTAGAACTCTAGGGAATGTGGAGTACCCGTTCATCACCATTACTCCCAGGTCCACCTGATCCGAATTGGTAGGTCCCATCTATCGGTTAGGTTTGGTTTGTTTTGTTCTACGGCATATCAACCTCAGTGGGTCATTTAATGCCGATAAAGTTTTGTAATAAATCAATTCTTAATGGATAATGCAATTTTGTTTATCAACTCATGTTTTTCTATTTTGCCCATAGATTGGACCCTAACAGGTACTACCACTCCGGGTCAGAGTGGACCAGGGAGCAATGGTGATGAAGGGGTGCTCCACATTCCCCAAACCTCCAAACCTGGACCCTCACCATCAGATAGAGTTTAACGTCATTCCCAGGACATGTAAACCCGCAGCCACCGCCTTCTAGCACCCATATGATAAAAAGAGGTTGGGGCTTGCCATAAAGGCAATAGGGTTAGGGCAATCATATTGGTGCTATGGCTTGACGTGACCAGCCGATTTATCGGTGGGAGTCTTGGAGTATTGCAAGTCATGCTCATCCACCTGGGTTCTATCTTTAAGCATCACGGGTCGCAACCCACGACCAACAGGTGGCCCCATTGGGGGAGTCTTACCCCTCTGCAGAGGTGCAGTCCGTGCATTCGGTCCGACAGGGCGGTCTATCGGTTAAAAATAACCAAATGAGTTTTTAAAAATATGTTTAAAAAATGTGTTACAAAAACTTGAATACCTTTCAAGAATAAATAAAACAAAAACGTCTTCAGTATAAAATAACCCAGTGGTGTTGACATGCCGTAAAACAGGTAATACCACTCCGAACTGTAGTGGTACGATTTAACCCCTTGCTGGGTGATGGGTGGTTCATGCCTTTCCCAAGGGTATTAGTCTGAAAGTGAACGTAATAGTACGAATAGGATTATTTCCTATAACTCCAACCTAAAAAGGGGGAACCACTCTGATTGACTGATTGACTGATAAATTATTTATTTATTTATTGCTCTACTAGAAAAAAAGAAGACGGGGTTAGGGTTAGGGTTTAGGGTTAGTTTAAAGGGAAAATAATGGGTAGATTAATTAACAGATAAAATTCATTCAGAGTGGTTCCCCTTTTGTTTAGGTTGGAGTTAAAGGAAATAACCACGAATAGAGTTCGAACTCTCTTACTAAGATGGTGCAATCCAGAACGTGGTTTGTTGAATGGCAAAACCATCCTTGGAGAGGAACAGTAGTGGTATTTTTTAACCCGTAGCTGGGTGATGAAGTGATTCATACCTTTCCCAAGGATATTAGTCCGAAAGTGAATAATAGTGCGAACTCTCTTACTACAATGTCGCAGTCCAGTCCAGGACGTTAGCTACTAAGCCACGGGGACTTCCCCCGTGAAAGGGCGGAGTAAGAGCCCAAAACAACCGAGTAGAAAATATCTCAAATGTCTACCGAATTAGTAATCTAGCACATACTAGTACTGAAAGTAAAGAGACTAATTGGGTTATCAAGGATATTGATTAGACGTTAGGGGTCACTGGCCTGCAGATTCAGCAGCCCACCGGGATTTTCCCCCAGGTCCCGTCGGCCCAATCGCCCCTAGACTCATTTCATAGCCAAACGTTTACATATATTATATATATATATTATATATATTAATATTATATATATATATATGTATGTGTGTGTGTGTGTGTGTGTGTGTGTGTTCATAATAGATTAACACCTTTGGCTACTCTGACTCAGGTACGTAAAATAATCCTGGACGAGACTGTTTACGTTTCACTTCACTCTAATGCTCTTGGGAAAAAGCGTGTTCTATATATCTATCTATCTATATATCTATCTATCTATCGATATATTATATATATATATATATATATATATATATATATATATATATATATATTCCAGGTCTGCTTAATATCTATTTATCTATCTATTCCAGGCTTTTCAATATCTATCAATCAATCTCAGTCTCTTCATATCTATCTATATATCTATCTATCTGTTTGTCTATCTATCTATCTATCTATCTATCTATCTATCTATCTGTCTGTCTTCTTAGTCAGACGCATATATATATATATGTGTGTGTGTGTGTGTGTGTGTGTGTGTGTGGAAAAGCCTTTTCTACACATGTTACAAACTCATGTGACAAACTCGCATTTAATATATATATATATATATATATATATATATATTCGACGAGCTGAGTTCAAAACCCGGCCATATGCCCAAGTAAAAGGTATGAAATCCTCAACTCCCTCATTCCCCGTCTATGGGTAAATAGTAGGTCAGACTGGGTTCTTTAGCTTTAATTACAGCAGTCGGTTTAGGAAACGGAGAAATTTGAATTCAAAACAGCTGTACTCTGCATAAAAATTGAGTTTGTGTTGCATCCTGCGTGGCAGAGGGGTTGGGTAAATGTGTGTGTGTGTGTGTGTGTATACACACCTATGTACTAGACGATTCGTGAGCCCTTTAAGTTCTTGTTGTAATAGCTGTCCATGATGATATTATGTTTCTATTTTAGAAGGAATGGGGGATTCTTAGTTACTTCTGTTCTATCGAGAGATGAGAAGAAGAGGAAAAAAAAGAACGTTCAGTGCGAACGCAAACCCCACAAAATTACCATTCAGTTACAATAAAGAGTTATTATTTTCTTAGAAGCGTTGATTGCTCTAATCAGAATAAATATCGTTCCAATGTGCCGTTTTTTTTTCACATTAGGTTTGTTTGTTTATTGATTTTAACGGCATATCAACCCATCTGGGGTTATGTCATGCCTAACGGTTAGGATCCACATTATGGTCACACCCACACACCCACACCCACACACCCCACACACACACACACACACACACACACACATATATATTATATATATATATATATATACATACATATGTATAAAATATATATAGAGAGAGAGATACAAAGTGTGTCAAAAAAGTATTGATATTTTTTGTAATTTCTAACACACCTTGTATTCGGAAAAAAATAACGTTCCATTCATTCTTCATTTCTATCTTGATAAATACAGCTTCAATCTGAATACTTTTTGCACACCTAATATATATAATATTATATATATATTATATATATATATATATATATATTAATATATATATATTCTGATGTAAAGAAAATAGCAATAAAGTAGCAATACCCTGAAAATGTATTCATATTCATTGAACGTACAGGTACATTGACACGTGCACAGGTACCAAGGTAAGAGGTGTACCCAGGAAATCACATGCACATTGTATACCTAGGGCAGAAACGGAATTGACCTTCAGATTTATGTATTTTCATCAGCATATATATATATATATATATATATATATATATATATATATATATATAAGTGTGTGTGTGTGTGTGTCGATGTATACATGTAGAGAGAGATAGATGGATAAATATATGTACAAACATATATATACATATATATATATATATGTACAAACACACATATATATATATATGTGTGTGTGTGTGTGTGTGTGTGTGAAAAGAAAAAGTGGCAGTGAATCCGGCAATATGCAACATTATGAAAAATTGAAAAAACTAACGAAAGCCCTGATGAAGATCTATTGAAACAGATCGAAACACTGCAGCGTAGGCGAAATAAACATTACTCGTTTATCAACTTTGTGTTTTTTCAATTTTTCATAGTATTATTATATATATATATATATATATATATATATATATAATATATGTGTGTGTTTGTGTGTGTGTGTTTGTGTGTGTGTGTGTGTGTCGATATATATATTAGAGAGAGAGATAGATGGATAAATATATGTACAAACAGATATATATATAATATAATGTATATATGTACACACATATATATATACAAACTTACATATATGTATACACACACACATATATATATATACATATATATAAACACATACACACACATATATACATACATATGCATAAATATATACACGCTTACACGTACATATATATACACATATATGTCTATATACCTACATACATATACACACACATATAGATACGCATATATATATATATATATATATATATATATATATATATATATAAACACATATATGTACACGTACCTATGAATAAACACATGTATACACACACATATATATGCACATATATACATAACACTCACACACACTATAATTTATTATAATAATATATACACATATATATGTGTGTGTGAAAGTGTGTGTTTGGGTGTGTGTATATGTGTATGTGTGTGTGTGTGTGCGTGTGTGCATGTGTGTGTGTGTGTGTGTGCGTGTGTGTGTGTGTGTGTGTGTGATGCTATCATTGCGCGCTGCACGACTCTCAAAAGATGTAGATAAAATATTTCTTCACTAACCTTTTTGGCGTATTCATTTCGCCTTGATTTCCTTTTAAATTTTTTTTACACAATAGAAGTCATTTTATGTAATCCGTAAAAAAAAATGTCCTCAGTTTAAGGGGTCGGCGTGTGGGGTGATGATAATAAACTCCCAGTAAAAATCCCTCTTTTGTTGTTGCTTGATGACACGATGTTGGAAATCAACAGGTTAAAAAAAATATCCTGTAATGTTTTTTTCTTTCTTTTGTTATTCCTTGGATAATTATCTCAATTTCTTTTCGTTATTTTTTTTATACGCACAAGATAAACCCAAGAAAAAAAAATAAAAGTACCGATTCCTCTTGGAGCAGAAAACTGTGACCAATTCCTCACACCTAATCACCAAAGATGAAAATAGTGAAACTGATGGTTTTTTTTTTTGTTTTTGTTTTTGTTTTTATTTGTTTGTTTTAGCCTCGCCGGTCAGTACACTTAGCCACGCCCAAGAAAGCACTGGCTTTTTTTTTAACCGGCACAATAATTGGATTCATTTCTTTATAACTTTAAAGGTAAAACATTATCAGAAAAGTTTTTTTTGTTTCTTGTTTATTTTTAATTTTTTTTTTAAATACGTACAAAGATTGTTGTTGTTTGTTTTGTTTGTTTTTTGGGTTTTTTTTCTTTAATATTTTACCTTGTTAGTTTGTTTACGCATATTATAATCACAGACAACTAGTATATTTTTGTTTAGACTAGTAAGATAAAGACGAAATTATTTAAATGGACCGTATATTAATAGGACATAACGATCATACCTAGTACAATAGCGCATTAGGTAGATATTTGTATGCTGTCGTGTTGTGTTCATCGGCGGGTAAGGTTAGCTACGTTGTGTTTTTTTTTGTTCTTTTTTCTTTAATTTTATGTGTGTATGTTTTTTTTTTTTTTTTTGTTTTTTGTTTTTTTAATTTTTAATTTTCCCATGCAAAAATTTTGACGAAAAACAAAAATTAAAAAACGAAAAAAGACTTATTGGAAAATAGGTAAAATAACAGTTGCAATTAATTGCAGTCGCGGTGCACGTGTCTGTTGCCAATAATTTGCGTTCGTACTTGTTTTTTTAATCGTAGTTTTTAAATTTCTTTTTTTTAAATATATCGTATTTTTCTCTTCTTTTCTCTTTTTTTTACGGGTGATGCGCTTGTGATCTTGGTATGAAGAAGAAGTTCTTTCTCACTTGTGGTTGTTTTACGCGAATCCGACCGGGCTTAAAGCAAATGAAAGAATCGAAGGTTACTTTGCACACACATACCCAACACACACACAACTCAACACACCACACACTGAAGTAGTAATGAGAGCAAAGGGCGTTTATCGTGGGGAGAGTGAGTTATAAGCGAGAGGGTGATTATGAATTGAACTCTCTTCTCTCTCCCCTCTCTCTCTCTCTCCTCTCTTTCCCTCTCTCTGTCTGTCTGTACTAAAAAGGAAAAAGAAAAGTCACAACTCACTGTGAGGAGGTCAGTAATTCACGAAGCTAAACCTTCACTGTTGCGTGTTATTTTGCCAACAGTGGCAGGCGGAGAAGTAATTAGAGAGGGAAAGAAAAAACGCAGCCTAAGAAAGAGAAGATAGTATAGTTAGATAGATAGATTGATAGAGAGAAGAGAAGGAGAGAGAGAGAGAGGGACAGAACGAGGAGAGAGAGGGAGAAGGAAGAGGAGAGAGAGGGGTGGCAGGTAGTGTGAGAGAAGGCTGAATTGATATAGAAGCAAGAAATCTCTCTTTTCGTACGCTTATGTATATATTAGAATTGTGAAACAGCCAAGACGGTGCTGTGTAAGCAAACGTTCATGTACTTTTTACAATAACAAGATGTACAAAATCGTACAAGCTTTTTAAAATATATACAGATTTTTCTTTTCTTTTAGGTAGGTTAAAACTTTCTTATTAATATAATCAATACTATTTTGTTCGCTTTGTTTGTTGTTTTTGTTCTGTTTTTTTGTTTGTTTTACTTTTTTAAATTCAAATAGTTTCACTGTAACAATAAGTAGATTAAATAGTTATTTTTTTTTCTCAGTTTAAAATTGAGCACATAAGCAATAATTCATTATTATTTATTATTATATTTCGCTCGATTTCCTTTTCTGTTTTGTTATTAAAAAAATGTTTTTTTTTAATTTATTTATATTTCCTTTCTATCTATCTTTCTTTTTTCTTTCTTTTTTTTTTTTAAGACGTTTCTATACACACGTAATTATTCTTTTTATACTTTAGTAACCGTGTTGCTGATAAAGCGGACAAGTTTCACAAAGGTTATGGACCAATAATACCAAATTTATTCCGTAAGGAAATCTTTTTTTTTTTCTTTTTTAGTTTTTTCTTTTTTTTGTTGTTGTTTTTTTGTTTTTTGTTATTTTTTTGTGTTTTGTCAATAATTCTTACGATCAATCGTTGCTGGTCGGTCCGCGTTTTTTAAAAGCTTATAAATATTCTTTTCTCTTTCTCTTCTCTCCGAAAAAACATTGAGTTTGATACTTCATACTAGTTTGGGTCGCGTTTCTCAAAACGTTCATACCTCTCTGGTCCGTACGCTATTTGTTTTCTTTCTTTCTTTCTTTCTTTCTTTCCTTTCTTTTCTTTTTTTCTTTCTCCCTCTCTTTTGGTCTTTCTAATTCTTTCTTTTCTTTTTCTTCTTTTCTTCTTTTTCTTTTTCTCCTCCTCTTCTTATGTGTAACAAGCCTTTTTTGAAAGGACTGAAAAGGTGGAGTAGAGTAAAAGTAATAAAAATTAAATATATAACCTTTTGTTAATTCTACTCGCACCTCTTTTAATACTATTTAATATATCATTTTTTCTTCTTCTTTTTCGTGTGCGTGGTGCGTGCGTGCGTGCGTGTGGTCTCCTTCTTCAGCGTGTGCTAATTATGTGTGTGCGTGTATATTTAAAATTTGTATGTCGTTTTTTTTGTAGTATTTCGAAAGAGCTGGAAAACGGTCCGGTAGTGGTGATAATACTAAACTGCAAAGCACTTTGTCAGTATTTGAAAAAGGCCTAGGGCGACGGCGTTGCGCGGCTACTAATTGAGGTGGAGCGCGTTGGCACAGGTACTCGCGAGCGCCCCACTCCATAAACTGTGTTATTCCAACTGTGCGTCTTGACTTCGACTCTCCTCCTCCTTACTACTCTCACTAAATTGCCTTGTCCCCCTCCTCCTACTTCTTCGTTTTCTGCCATTTTTTTTCTTTTTTTTTTTTTTTCATAAGCGATTAAAAAAATGATAAAAAACTCTTTGCATGACTTGCTCAGTCGTAAATCGATAAAATCAATCGAACTTCCTCTTCGTACTCCCCCACCCACCACTCGTCACATCTTTCTGTTTCTATTTACTTTATTTATTATTTATTGTTATTCCTTTATGTTTAATAATTTAATTCTTGTTGTGGTTTTTTTTCTTTTCTTTCAATATTTTTTTTTTATAATCGTTTTTTTTTCCTCTTTCTTTTTCATATCTTAACTTAATTCTTGTTTTTTTTTCTTCCTTATCTTTCCCATTTCTTAATCGAATAATTATTATTTCCTTTCTTTCTGTCTTTTCTTTCTTCTTTTTCTTTCTTTCTTCTTTCTTCTTCTTCTTCTTTCTTCTTCCTTCTTTCTTCCTTTCTTTCTTTCTTTTGATTGAAGGTTTCTTTTCTTTCTTTTCTTCCTCCCTTTCTTTCTTCTTTCTTCTCTTTTTATTTCTTTCTCTCTTTCTTTTTCTTTCAATTCCTTTTGAATTGAATGTTCTTTCTTTCTTCTCTTTCTTTCTTCTTTCTTCCCTCCTTTTCTTTCACCTCCCTCTTCTTTCTTTCCTTTCTTTCTTTTCTTCTTCCTATATGTTTCGATTCTTTCTTTCTCTTTTCTTTCTTTCTTCCCCCCCTTCTTTCTTCCTCCACCTTCTTTCTTTCTTTTTTCTTTCTTGTCTTTCTTCTTCCAATATTTCGATTCTTCTTTCTTCTTCTTTCTTTCTCCCTTTCTTTTCTTCCTCCCTCTTCTTTCTTCTTTCTTTCTTTCCTTTATTTCTTCCCAATTGTTCGATTCTTTCTTTCTTCTTTCTTTCTTTCTTTCTTCTTTCTTTCCTCCCTTTCTTTCTTCCTCCCTTTCTTTCTTTCTTCATTCTTCTTTCTTATTCTTCCCATATATGCGTTCGATTCTTTCTTTTCTCCCTTTCTTTTCTTTTCTTTCTTCTTCCCAATATTTCGATTCTCTTCTTTCTTTCTTTTCTTTCTTTCTTTCTTTCTTCCTCCCTTTCTTTCTTTCTTGCCTTCCCAATGATTTCTCGATTCTTTCTTTCTTCCTCCCATTTCTTTCTTTCTTCCCTTCCCCATATTTTCGTTCTTTCTTTCTTTCTTCTTTCTTTCCTTTCTTTCTTGTTCTTCTTCTCCCATTCTTTCTTTTCTTTCTTTCTTTCTTCCTTCCCAATTCTTTTCGATTCTTTCTATTCATTTCTTCTCAAACTCTTTCCGTTCTTCCTTCCGCTTCCCGCACTTTCCTATCACCTTCCCACCCTTCTTTCCTTCCTTCCTTCTTCAAGATTAATTCACACTTGATGTTAATTTCACACACTTTTTCCCCTTTTATTAATATCTTTTTAATTCTTTATTTTCCAGTGAAAAAAGAAAAACTTCCGTGTCTCAATCGATCGACTCTTTTATTAAAACTATCCGCACCTTTTACCGACACAAGAACAACAAAAAAAGAAAAAAAAACGAAGAAAAAAAATTAAAGAAAAAAAATTATTATAATTAGCTATCATTTTTTATTGATCTTTTTCTAAATCTTCCTCGACTGGGATTTCTTGCATCCAACCATTCTCGCACGATCTTAATGAGTTCGATTCTCACCGTGTGCCGTAAGTAAGTAAAGTCGTCGGGGTGGCCTAAAGTCGGTATCAGCCAGACATCGAGGGAGTCTATCCCTTTTCACTAGCGCTAGACCAAGGAGATTATTTTAGCGTCTAAGGTGGAGCGCTACACCTACCATCAGCTCCCCGCTTTACCGCGCACTGTCTAAAGTCGGTATCAGCCAGACATCGAGGGAGTCTATCCCCTTTTCACTAGCGCTAGACCAAAAGAGATTGTTTTAGCGTCTGAGGTGGGCGCCCACACCTACCATCAGCCCCACTTTTACTATACTGTCTAAGTCGTATCAGCCAGACATCGGAGGGAGTCTATCCCCTTTTCACTAGCGCTAGACCAAAGAGATTATTTTAGCGTCTGAGGTGGAGGACACACCTACCACCAGCTCCCCGCTTTTACAACACACTGTCTAAAGTCGGTATCAGCCAGACATCGAGGGAGTCTATCCCCTTTTCACTAGCGCTAGACCAAAGAGATTATTTTAGCGTCTGAGGTGGAGCGCCACACCTACCACCAGCTCCCCACTTTACTGCACGCTGTGCTACTCATACGCTGAGTTGTCGAGGGCCGTTATCGAACCAAGAACCTTGTGGTTCCTAACTGAATACTCTTACCGACTGAGAGGGCCGTGTGCCATACTGGGGCCTTATCAAACGTGACTCAGCAAATTCTAGGGAAAAAATGGGGGCACCTTGCCTGGTGTAATGTTTAGCGAACGAGACTAGCAGACCGTTACTAGGGATTTTGGATTATTTGGATTATTCGGTCTATTGTCCTCATCTTTATTGTTAGATCCGCAAAGTTTTCGCCGATGTGCCCTCCGGTCTTCTTCATGTATTTCATCTTTAAAAAATTCAGACAAATAGTACCAAACATTTCTAGTGAGTTTGATTCTCACTGAGTGTCCTATGATTATAGTCTTGGTTGATTTGGTTTTTTGTTTCATGGCATGTCAACCTTTGTGGGTTATTTAATGTCAAAGCCATCCCTTTTTTCACTCCATGATGATGAGGGAGTTCATACCTTTCCCAAGAGTATTAGTCCGAAAGTAAATGTATTAACACAACTGGAATTCGAACTCGCTTAATACGATGTCACAGTCCAATTACCTACTACGTCACAGGTACTCCCCCTTTTAGCCTTGTATCATTGTTAAGTTAAGCCTAGTAAATAACGGGCACCCTGCGGTGGTGTAGTGGTTAACGAGCTAGTCAAGCAAAGCATTAATACCAGGTGGTTTGAATATCGCTCAATCTGGCCTTGTACCAAACTAGGTTGAGTTTACTGAAGAACTACTTGGTTGGTTGGTTGGATTTTAACGGCATGTCAACCCATTGGGTTATTTTATGCCGAAGACTTCTTATTTCTTCTTGATATGGTACTCAACTTTTTAAAAATATATTTTTAAAAACTCGTTTTGTTCTATCTAACCTAACAGGTTCTATAATTCTGGATCAGAGTGGACCTGGGAGTAATGGTCATGAATGGGTACTCCACATTCCCCAAAGCTCCAGAATTGGAACTTCCCCATCAGATAGAGTTTAATGTCATAGCCAGGACTCTAAGACCATCAGTCACTGCCTTTTAGCACCCATATGATAAAAAGGGTTAGGGGTTACTATAAAGGCAATATGGTTGGGACAATCATATAGGTGCTAGGTCTTGACTTGACCAGCTGATTGATCGGAGGACGCCTCTCCGACCGACCGCCCGCCTAGCCTAAGTAAGGACCAAAGTGGAGTGTTGCATGCCACAAGGGTTCCATCCTTAAGCATCACGGTTCTTTACCCACAGCC
The DNA here is from genome assembly GCA_023376005.1 of Doryteuthis pealeii. Taxonomy (NCBI): domain Eukaryota; kingdom Metazoa; phylum Mollusca; class Cephalopoda; order Myopsida; family Loliginidae; genus Doryteuthis; species Doryteuthis pealeii. Next base: position 54,770,423 of record CM042170.1, read on the forward strand.
AACGAGTGCCTGGGGGGGGACTACTTGGTACAAATACAGAATAGCGCGCAAGAAATTAAATCATTAGAATCACATTTTACGTATACATAATATTAGATTACGGAAACTCGTGAAGTAGCCTAACCCTAACCCTAACACTAAGCACTAGCACTAACCCTAACCCTAACACTTAACCTAACCCTAACCCTAACACCAAGCACTAATCCTGACCCTAACCTTAACCCTAAATCCTAACCTAACACTTAACGTAACCTTAACCCTAACACCAAGTACTAGCACTAACCCTAACCCTAACTAACACTTAACCTAGCCCTAACCCTAACACAAGTACTAGCACTAATCCTAACCCTAACACTTAACCTAACCCTAACCCTAACCCTTAACCTAAACACTCACACTAACACTAACACTTAACCTAACCCTAACCCTAATCCTAACACCAAGCACTAGCACTAACCCTAACCCTAACCCTAACCCTAAGCCTTAACCTAACCCTAACCCTAAAACTAACACTTAACGTAACACTTAACCTAACCCTAACACTTAACCTAACTCTAACACCAAGCACTAGCACTAACCCAACACTTAACCTAACCCTAACCCTAACCCTAGTATCTCAAAGGTTTAGAGTACTTCCGTGAAATATGATGCAATGCAATGGTTTTTATACGTAATAAACATTGACGGGATGCCCTATTGTCGGTATAAGCCGATCAGCGAGGAAGTGTACTCCATTTTCGCTAGAGCTACATCAGAAAGATTGTTTTTTTCTTTTGCTGAGGTGGAGCGCCATAACTACCGTCAGCTCCCCACTTTATTACACAGATCAGATAACCCAATCTATGCTACTCATGCGCTGAGTTGGCGGGAATAGGTAAATCAGAACTTTGCGATTACCGAGGCGGCTGTTCTACCGACTGGGCTAAACTGGCTTAATTATATTATTTCTTGCGCACTATTCTGCATTAGTACCGACTACTTTTAGTAAAATAAATGTTCCTAGTCAGACTGGTAATATATATATATATATCTATAAATATATATAAAGATAATCTAATGAGTCAGACGAACCTACTATTAGTTTCGCATAAAGCTCTTCAGGGCTAAAATCTGACTGAAATCTGGCCAAATACTGTACCAATAGATTATTTTTTGTTGGTACGAATATCTTGGTCCTTTCTTTTTTTCAAAAAATTTTTTTCTTCCTGGTTGATGTTTGGTAGTATATTTTTACAATCAAACTTTCTGCTGTTTTTTTCTCTCCGCAAGGATCTACCAACACGCTTGGTATATTAAATTATATATAAATATAATTATATATATATAATATATATATATATCTATATATATAAAAGTAATTGGTAATTTTTGCTTGAAGCATTGTTAAGTATGTTATAATATATTAATAATTTGAAGGCAATTACAATGCGTATAAAAAAATAAAAACAAAAAGATGTTGTTTTTTTTGTCCTATCGATTTCAAAGAACACTTTATCTTCAGAGACGAAAATCAGAAATGAACGTCTTAAGTTTTTTTTATGTGGTTATAATTTTTTTCTTTTTCTTTTTTTTTTCCTCTTTTCTTTATACATATATATATATATATATATATATATATATATATATATATATATATATTATATATTATTAGTAAACCCTTACAGTAAGAAAAAAAAACGGCAAATAGTTGTTAGTAAAATATACTACCAAACTTCACCTGGAGAAAAATTTTAAAAAACGAAAAGGCCAAGAGCTTCGTACCAAGCGAAAATAGTGGATTTAACACTATAACTTTTGGCAAAAGATATATATATATATATATATATATATATATATATATATATAAAGGGAACAAACAAAGCGTTTGAAATGGCGAAGGCCGACAATTTTTTGGGAGATTATGTGCCTAATTAAAGTTATACCTAATTTGTTAATTAATTAATTATAATTAAAGGAATTAGGCGTGCATATCGGTTTAAATGTAAAGCATAAACAAATCGAGAAAGAGTCGATCTCTGCATGTACATTTCAGCCTATTAGGCCTCATCAGCACAGCTATAGACAGGGCAGTGCTTTGTGCGTGATTCGAAATATATATATATATATATATAATATTATATATATATATTAAACGCTAGGATTGTCTAAAGCTAAAACAGTAAAGAGTGCTCAATACCTAAGTAGAGCAAATAATAAAGTTAAACCTAATGAGTCAGATATAGCTATTAATAGTTTCACTTAGTAGATCATCAGGGCAAGATTTTTGTTGGTATATCTGACTCATCAGGTTTAACTTATATATATAATATATATATATATATATATATATATATATATATATATATATATAAATGATGCTCAACTTCGGAGATGATTTTTCTTATAACATTCTTTTTAATCTATCCACATTCCTAATTCCGGTGCAGGAGGTAAAAATATTTACTACGTAAGTAAATTTGTTGATTATTAGTTTTTCATTTTTTCTATTTTTCTGTTTTTTTTGGTTTTTTCTCCACTGAAAAGATGTGTTAGCAAAATTAGAATGTGCACAAAAACAGATGAAAATATTTATTCCGTTTTATCACAAAACAAAACACAAAAACTTTCGTATATGGATTAAGGGAAATTATATGCGCTATAGAAATCGACGTATATTTCTCGCTCTCCTCTCGCTCTCTCTCTCTCTCTCTCTCTCTCTCTCTCGTATATAAATATATATATAATATATATACTATATATATATATATATATTATTTATTGGGTACTACTATGCATAGCGATAAGTAGGTAATCCTATAGCTCAATATATTGTGAATATTAGGCTTAAATAGTCGTTAGAAAAATAATTCCGATCGCGGTTTCGGTGTTACTCCAACACCTTCATCAGGGGACTGTGGTGGGAAGTAACCTTTTTACGACTATATGTATATATATTATATATATAATATATATATAATATATGGGGGAAGGTCTGAAAACTTTTTGGATATATATATGTGTGTGTGTACATGTGTATGTGTGTGTGTCTGTTACGTTGTAAATTATATATATATGTATATAGTGTGTATATAATACGTGTGTGTGTGTATTTATATGTGTATATATATATATATATATATATATATATATATATATAATATTAAAATAAGTGTATTTTGGCTGCGTTTTTTCTTTTATACAGTTTTGTTGACACTGTACAGACATTCTTGTCGGACAAGTTTTGGTTGAACCGTTTCTAATTTTCGGGCCATCTTTTGGTCTATGTCAGGGTGGAACTGGGTAACAATCACCAAAGGTTTCAAACGAGCGCTTCGGCATACAGTTTCCCATCATCAGGTAGGAAACGATGGTTATGGTTTCGTGTCTCGTTTTTAACGAGAACGAGTCAGTTAGCAAGGAATTAGAAGTGGAGTAATAACCATTGGTAGTGGGAGTTGTAGGAATGGTAGTTGTTGCGAGCGAGCGATGCAGTAGTGATACATACACACAGACCACAGACACAGACAACACACACACACCACACACATATATATATATATATATATATATATATATATTGCGATGGTTGCACTCTTATACTGAAGAAGCCGGTAGTAATCCAACGTACAGTGTTATTAGAAAAGTGCTCAATATCTGTATAGAGCGTTAATAGATAAATAAATAAATATTTACTTTATATTTATTTGCATTGGAATATTTATATCATTTGCAGTTCATTTTCAAAAACATTTTTCGTGCCCTGAATGAACTGCTACACAGCAAGGAAACCAATGGTACAAAAATTGTTTAATGTGAATAAATATAAACTAGATATTTATTTTATTTATTTATCATCAAAATCTCTCTCTCTCTCTCTCTCTTCTCTCTCTATCTCTTCTCTCTCTCCTCTCCCTTCTCTTCTCTCTCTCTCTTCTCTTTATTTTATTTCAGCTCCTCTCTCGATGAGTCTGAATAAAAAACAAGCTCTGAAGATGATTTTTAATAATCGAATATTGTCAATATAGTATGAATAATGTATGAATATTTTCATTTTAACAGCTTGTGTGTTTTCATATCCTTTTATCTTATACATATACGGTCGTCGAATTCATTTCCTTTCCTTAACGTATATATATATTAACATATATATATATATATATATATATTATATATATATATATTATATGGGAGAATATGTGATTAATTGAAGCCGATACCTAATTTGAAAATTGATTAGTGATAATTATTAATTAGGCGAATAATATCTGTTCAATAGGGCCGGATGGTACATACAGAGAATTACTTTTTCTCGAATGTTTAGCCTTACATTTGAACAGAATATATTCGCCTAATTCATTAATATCAATTAATTAATTTTCAAATTAGGTATGACTTCAATCAAGCCATATTCTCCCAAAATTGTCGGCATAGCCATATCAAACTGTTTGCGTACTTTCATATATTTATATATGTGTGTGTGTTGTGTGTGTGTGGTTGTATCTGACGAGAGAGAGAGAGAGAGAAGGAGAGAGAGAAGAGAGGAAGAGAGAGAGATAGATAGAGGAGGGGGTATGTTCTGTTTAAACTCCAATGGCCTCACATATGTTGCGAACGAAAACGTGAAAATAAAAATAAAAAAACGATATTGTTTCGATTATCTGAAGTGAAAACAAACCTCCCAAACTTTCCAAGAGATATTGGTAGTTTGTGTCGATGCGAGAGAAGTCAAAGTAGTATTTTCGGACAATAGGAACAACCCCTCCCCCATTCCAGGGGGGCAAGGGGAAAACATCCCCAAATAAACGTCACTTTTATGTGAAACGCGCACTGATTTTCGCCGGCTTGTCTGTATAAAAAAACTCTTAGCACTTAGTTCAGTTGAAAAACAGACAGGTTTACGGCTGCCAGTTTGGTTGGTGCGGGAGTCGGGGGTGGGCAAAACGGGCTGATAAGGTAGTTATTTTGTAAGTTAGTCAAAGAGGGGGGGAGGCAAAGAAGAAAGGGTTGAATAGTGTGGAGTGCGAGAAAGAGGTGAAGGCGGCTGGGTGGAGAAGAAAAAAGAGAGAGAGAGAGACGAGAGAGAGAGAGAGAGAGAGAGAGAGAGAGGAGAGAGAGAGAGAGGCGGTGAGAGAGTGAAGGCAAGAAGTAGGGTAAAGAGGAGGGTTGGTATTTGAAGGGGCAATAATGTGCGCCTTCGAAATGAATGCAAAATTAGTTATCTGTGAAGAAGAAGAAGAAGAAGAGAAGAAGAAGAAGAAGAAGAAGAAGAAGAAGAAGAAGAAGAAGAAGAAGAAGAATACAGTAAATGAAGGTATGAATAAGAAAAAAGAAAGAAAGAAAGAAAGAAAGAAAGAAAGAACGAGTGAGAAAAATTAAGAAAGAAAGAAAGAAAGAAAGAAAGAACGACGATGAGAAAAATTAAAAAAGAAAGAAAGAATAAGCAAAAAATAAAAAAGAAGATAGAAAGGAATTGATAATCAAATAATAAGAAAGAAAGAAAGAAAAGAAAGAAAGAAATTAATAATCAAAGAAAGAAAGAAAGAAAAGAAGAAAGAAAAGAAGAAAGAATAAAGAAAAGTGATATAGTGAATATAAATAAATAATTAGCAGATATAAAAAAGAAAGAAAGAAAGAAATAATACACTGAGAATAAGAAAGAAAGAAAGAAAGAAAGAAAGACATTTTTAACCAGAGGGTGTTGCAAGTTAATAACGGTCGGAAGATTAAGGAACACGGATATTGACATATAGAAGAATTTCGTTGCTTAAAGTTTTATGCAGTGTGCACAATCATCAGACGGAAATATTAGACTCTCTTAATCCTAAGACAATTCACCTAGTTAAGAAATAGTCTTGTATAAAATAGTAACAAATAATTCCTTATTGGTGACAGAACCATAAATTGTTGGATATTACTGTGAACGGAAAATAAATACCTGACATTCAATGCGGGACGAGACATAGACATTTTGGTTATTCTTAATTATACTGGGTGACCCCCAAAAATAGAACCCACCCACAAATTTTGTTTTGTTTTGGTTTGGTTTTGTTTTACGGCATATCAACCTCAGTTGATCATTTAATGCCGATAAAGTTTTGAAATAAAGTCATCTTTAATGGATACTCAATTTTTTTATAAATACATTTTTCTATTTAACCCGTAGATGGGACCCTAACAGGTACTACCACTCCAGGTCAGAGCGGACCAGGGAGTAATGGTGATGAAGGGGTGCTCCACATTCCCCAAATCTCCAGAACTGGAACCTCACCATCAGATAGAGTTTAATGTCATTCCCAGGACATGTAGACCCTCAGCCACCGCTTTTCTAGCACCCATATGATAAAAAGGGTTGGGGCTTGCTATAAGGGCAATAGGGTTGGGAAAATCATATAGGTGCTAGGGCTTGACGTGACCAGCCGATTGATCGGAGGGGGCCTCAAAGTGGAGTGTTGCGTGTCATTGACTGCTCATCAACCAGGATTCCGGCCTTAAGAATCACGGGTCGATATCCACTACTGTTTGTTTGTAAATTTCATGGACTGCTCAACCACCTGGGTTCTATCCTTAAGCATCACGGATCACCACTCACGGCCAACAGGTGGCCCCATTGGAGGAGTCTTACCCCTCTGCAGAGGTGCAGTCGGTGCATTCTAATACCCCATCGACAGGGCGGACAAATTTTGTAATAAATCTGTTAATAATAATTTTTTCCTCGTTCAGAATATACAGTCAACTTGGTGCATGAAATATTGTAAAAATAATTTTGTCCAATATGTCATTGTCAACAAGGAAAAAAAAACATTTCGCATGGACGCCTATTTCACCAAACAATCATACACTGTAGTGCAAACCAATTTTCAGAGAAAGTTTCGATGTCACCGTTCTCCATCAAAAAGCAGGATTTTTGACTGGGTCCAGAAATTCAAAGAGTTTGGAACTGTGCAAAATCTTAATTCTAAAGGTCTAAGAGACACTTATTCTGGTCGGAGGGTGAGTGCTAGGACAGAAAGAAACTCCGTGGTGCCCATTTGGAGCATATTTTAGACAGAAAATGCCTTTCAGGCAAAGCAACTGAAATAGATGAAACTTTGAGGAATGATTGTAGAAAACTGAAGTTTAAGTCCAACAAGTTTCTTGAAATTTATAGACGTTGATAAGATTAATTAAAACTTATTTGGGGTCTGTTTTTTTCGTTGTTTTTGTTTTACCAGGGAGATTGTATTTTCTGTGATGAAGCGCCATACCTACCATCAGCTCTCCACCTTACCGGACATATCAGAATCTACAGTCATTTCAGAATATACAGTCAACTTGGTGCCTAAAATATTGTAAAAATGATTTTACCAAATATGGTCAACCAAGAAAAAAACATTTTGTGTGGAGGTCTATTTCACCAAAAAATCATACACTGTAGTGCAAGCCAATTTTCAGAGAAAGTTTCGATGTTACCGTGCTCCATCAAAAAGCAGGATTTTTGACTGGGTCCAGAAATTCAGAGAGTATGGAACTGTGTAAAATCTTAATTCTAAAGGTCTAAGCGACACTTATTCTGGTTGGAGAGTGAGTGCTAGGATAGAAAAAAAAAACATTGCAAGTTTGCCTCCAACACCGGGGTACCCATTTGGACTCCAAATTGGAGCATATTTTAAACAGAGAATGCCTTTAAAGGAAAGCAACCAAGATAACTGAAACTTTGAGGAATGATTGTACAAAGACGGAAGTTTAAGTTCAACAAGTTTCTTGAAATTTTATAGACGTTGATAAGATTAAATAAAATTTATTTGGGTTCTGTTTTTTTTTGTTTTTTTTTGGGGGGGGGGTCGCCTGTACATTAGAGATTTTCTAAGTTTGTATCTACACTTCCCAGGATATTCATTTCTGTTGTTTTGAAGGTTTTCTTATACGGGAATCTAGTTTGAAAGTTGTGTTTATATACAATAAAAATCAGGACAACAGTCCGAAATATCAAAACTATTCATATCAAGCCTATTTTCCTAGATACAGATAAGATGACTTATTTTTAAGGTAATTAAAAAAACAACACCTAAACAGAGCCCAAGGTTACAGTGGTCTGAACGTTGTGTGTATAAAGATGAGGACAACAGTCCGAAATATAAAAATTATTTATATCAAGCCTTATCTAAAAAAAAATCCTGACAAGATGTTTTATTTTTAGGTAATTAAAAAAAAACACAACGCTTAAACAGTGCCTGAGGTTACTGGGGTCTGAACATTGTGTTTATACAGACCACAATAAAGATGGGAAAACAGTCCGAAATATCAAAACTATTCATATTAAGCCTCTTTTCCTAGATACAGACAAGATGACTTATTTTTAAGGTAATTAAAAAACCCACCTAAACAGAGCCCGAGGTTACCGTGGCGTGAACGCTGTGTTTATACAAATAAGGACAACAGTCCGAAATATCAAAACTATTCATATCAAGCCTCATCTAATAAATACAGACAAGATAACTTATTTCAAGGTAATCAAAAAAAAAAAAAAAAAACAATACCTAAACGGAGCCCAAGGTTACAGTGGCATGAAATTTATGTTTATACACAATAAAGATGAGGACAACAGTCCGAAATTTCAAAATTATTCATATCAAGACTCATCTCATAAATAAATATGAGTATAAGAATGCTGAGTGCTTTAATAAAAGTTGCCAAATGTAGAAATATATATAATTACCAACCCCTCCGCACGGGAAGGATGTGACACAAGGTCAATTTCTTAAGCGGAGTTTGACAGGCTTTGAATTCAGAGTTTTCCTTCTCCTAGACCGGTTGCCTAACAAAGGTTAAAGAGCCCAGCCTGCCCTACTATTTACCGATAGCTGGAGGGTGAGTAGAATTCATACCTTTCCCAAGGGTATTAGCGCTGAGTGAAATGCAATTAACGTCCAGGATTTGAACTCGGAGCGACGAGTCTATTTCCTATGACTTTAACATTACACCACACGCTTCCTAATGTGGATGTAGAAATATAAAAACAGATTACAGGTTTATTTTCATGTTAATTCCATTAAGAAGCTGCTACAAGAAAGGGAGGGACAGGAAGTTAACATCGGAAATACCACGCACGCGCATTGTTGGGTTGATGGAGTGTCAGGAGGATTTGTGGCTTGTTCTCGGACAGAACTCAAAAGTCGTGGATCGTTGCTCTCCCCGGACTGAGGTAGATATTTATCCAACACGTTCACCGCCACGGGTAAGATGAAAAAAAAGTATTATTATTTGTATTATTCGGACTATTGTCCTCATCTTCATTGTTATCTGTACAACGTTTCGGTCGATGTGCTCTTCTTCAGGTATTTCTTGTCGGACTCGGGAACCTTCTCGGAGCCCGACAAGAAATACCTGAAGAAGGCCGGTGGGCACATTGTTACATAATTGTTAGTATCCTAACAATTATGTAGGGTTAGTGTAGACATCAAAATGGCTGTTAGAAATTACGGTTAGCAGTTTTTTAAGGGAGTATGTGACGATATCATGGAAGATTGAATGGCATATGTTGAACTCGTGTTAACCCCTTTTCTGGTAGAATTAGTAGAGAAATGAGAAACAGGCTCTTTCCGGTTTTGATTTGAAAGAGTAAGTTAAGTCAGTACTGGGCAAGCCATGGAGGTAGCAAGATAAGTGCGCTCCTATACTCACACTCTGCGCAGTTAGTCTGGATGGAATTTCTAAATAAAATATAATATAAAGAAAATCTAAGTCTTGTGTTATTTATCCAAAAACTACTAATTACCCAGGGCTTCTGATAGATGAGTGATCCCTAATGGAAGACCAACACGAAATCTCCAAATGAAAGTTGCAGACCCTAGAAGAAGAACTCCCAGCTACATAAGATAGTGAAAGATGATCAGAAGAATATATAACATCATCAGCCGAAACGTTGTACAGATAACAATGAAGAGAGGACAATAGTCCGAATAATACAAATCTATATTGATAATGGAGATTTGCTTCCGGTTTTTGTATGTAACAAAAACTACGTCACTGTTTACGTCACATTACCCACGGGTAGAATGTGATAAAAGGTGGTAAATATGGGGCATTCGGCGAGGATCGAACTCGCTATTCATTAGCAATGGAGCGAGATTGCTAACCATTACACCACAGATGGAACGGCCTTTTTAACCAACCGGCTCGCCACAGGTAAGATGTGACTGCTAGAAGCCATGTGGAGAACCTCCCAGTCGCATTGACTGGTAAGGACGTTTGAAGAGAGAGACAGAGACAGAGACAGAGAGAGAGAGAGACAGACAGACAGAGAGACAGAGACAGAGACAGAGACAGCTAGATCTATCTATCTATCTACCTATCTGTTTTTAATATGTATGAAGAGCGAACGAGAGAGAGAGAGAGAGAGAGGGGGGGAGACAGTGAGACAGACAGACCTATCTATCTATCTACCTATCTGTTTTTAATATGTATGAAGAGCGAGCGAGCGCGAGCGAGCGAGAGACAGAGAGAGACAGAGGACAGAGACAGTTTTTCCCACCAGCGTTTGCTGATGGTCTTTCACTGGGGTGAGTGATAACAAGACTCCTCAAATCTCCAGGACTCTCCTGAGTATTCCAGCTGATTTCAACAATGCTTTTGTCTAGAAGGTCTCAATTCTTCCTCTGATTTCCAGTTGCAAGCTAATTAATAAGTATTATCTAATAACCATGGAAAATGGTTATGTAAATAACTAAGGGAATTGCCACGTTGGTGCTGACGTAGTTTCGGATACAGACAGACCACATAATGTACATGATAATTTTCTGTGTGAACTCATGTAATCATAATATCATTGAAAGTTCTTTGTGGTCTGCGAAGGGTTAATGTTTGGGGAAATTACAATGTGTGGGCGAACCGAATGTTATATGAACTGCCGATGCTGCTCTTGGGTGAGTCATTTTCAAGACTTCGAAGGAGACGGGTGAAACTAGATGATGGGATAAATATTTTTTCTTTCGTAATAAAATTCCACCAACTTTAGGGTATGACTATGTATTGGGAAAGTTTGAAAGATAGATAGAAAGTGCCGATGCTGCTCTTGGGTGAGTCATTTTCAAGACTTCGAAGGAGACGGGTGAAACTAGATGATGGGATAAATATTTTTTTTTTCGTAATAAATTCCACCAACTTTAGGGTAGGACTATGTATTGGGAAAGTTTGAAGATAGATAGATAGATAGAGATGATCCGATGCTGCTCTTGGGTGAGTCATTTTCAAGACTTCGAAGGAGACGGGTGAAACTAGATGATGGGATAAAATATTTTTTTCTTTCGTAATAAAATTCCACCAACTTTAGGGTAGGACTATGTATTGGGAAAGTTTGATAGATAGATAGAAAGATAGATAGAAAGTGCCGATGCTGCTCTTGGGTGAGTCATTTTCAAGACTTCGAAGGAGACGGGTGAAACTAGATGATGGGATAAATATTTTTTCTTTCGTAATAAAATTCCACCAACTTTAGGGTAGGACTATGTATTGGGAAAGTTTGATAGATAGATAGAAAGATAGATAGAGTGCCGATGCTGCTCTTGGGTGAGTCATTTTCAAGACTTCGAAGGAGACGGGTGAAACTAGATGATGGGATAAAATATTTTTTCTTCGTAATAAAATTCCACCAACTTTAGGGTAGACTATGTATTGGGAAAGTTTGAAAGATAGAAAGATAGATAGAAAGTGCCGATGCTGCTCTTGGGTGAGTCATTTTCAAGACTTCGAAGGAGACGGGTGAAACTAGATGATGGGATAAATATTTTTTTCTTTCGTAATAAAATTCCACCAACTTTAGGGTAGACTATGTATTGGGAAAGTTTGATAGATAGATAGAAAGATAGATAGAAAGTGCCGATGCTGCTCTTGGGTGAGTCATTTTCAAGACTTCGAAGGAGACGGGTGAAACTAGATGATGGGATAAATATTTTTTTCTTTCGTAATAAAATTCCACCAACTTTAGGGTAGGACTATGTATTGGGAAAGTTTGAAAGATAGATAGATAAGTGCCGATGCTGCTCTTGGGTGAGTCATTTTCAAGACTTCGAAGGAGACGGGTGAAACTAGATGATGGGATAAATATTTTTTCTTTCGTAATAAAATTCCACCAACTTTAGGGTAGGACTATGTATTGGGAAAGTTTGAAGATAGATAGATAGATAGATAGAAGCCGATGCTGCTCTTGGTGAGTCATTTTCAAGACTTCGAAGGAGACGGGTGAAACTAGATGATGGGATAACTATTTTTTTCTTTCGTAATAAAATTCCACCAACTTTAGGGTAGGACTATGTATTGGGAAAGTTTGAAAGATAGATAGAAAGTGCCGATGCTGCTCTTGGGTGAGTCATTTTCAAGACTTCGAAGAAGACGGGTGAAACTAGATGATGGGATAAATATTTTTTTCTTTCGTAATAAGATTCCACCAACTTTAGGGTAGGACTATGTATTGGAAAAGTTTGATAGATAGATAGAAGATAGATAGAAAGTGCCGATGCTGCTCTTGGGTGAGTCATTTTCAAGACTTCGAAGGAGACGGGTGAAACTAGATGATTGGATAAATATTTTTTTCTTTCGTAATAAAATTCCACCAACTATAGGGTAGGACTATGTCTTGGGAAAGTTTGAAAGATAGATAGATAGATAGATAGATAGATAGATAGAAAGTGCCGATACTGCTCTTGGGTGAGTCATTTTCAAGACTTCGAAGGAGACGGGTGAAACTAGATGATGGGATAAATATTTTTGTCTTTCGTAATAAAATTCCACCAACTTTAGGGTAGGACTATGTATTGGGAAAGTTTGATAGATAGATAGATAGAAAGATAGATAGATAGTTTGTTGCGGAAGTGGTTGTGGTGTTGGTGGTGGTCACGTGTGATAAATTTGTGAATTCCCGGATGGAACAAACAGGTTGGTGTATTTAATTTTTATTTCTTTGTTGGTCAACTATGGTGGTCGGAGTAGTGACTGTCCATTGTCATGTGGGGGTCATGACTAATTCACCCACCCTTTGAAAGCAATCCAGGGGCGGTGGCTGCCCGGGGTAGGGGGGGAGGATTCACGAATTATATCACTGGCCAAACATATCTGACTTGGACTGTACACTCACTGTGTGCCTACTGTTTGTACAGTCCCCGGGGTAATTGTAATTTGATTTTCACAGAACCAAAGAAAAGGGGACGACAGGGCTGGTGAGGAGGGGGAGGGGTTGGGATACACATGTAATTTGGGGTAGGGGTTGGAGGCTACCTACTTGCTTATATAAGGTCGGTCTATTAGATAATGAGACAGATCATGCAACAATATATATATATATATATGTATATATATATATATATATATTATTATATATTATATATAATCAACACAATTATAAATCCAGTCTATCTTCCAAATCAGTTTCCCTTGGGAAGCCAACCAACAATGGAGATACTGTTCTTATGACTGGGAACAGTGGTATAATATATATTATATATATATATATATATATATATATATATATATATATGAGTTAAGGTAGCGTGGGCATGGAGTTATCACCTGGATACTGACAGTTTCTCTTCTCCCTTTCTTCTATTACCTTCTTTCTTTTTTTCTTTCTTTCTTTCTTTCCCTTCTCTTTTTCTTTCTTTCTTCCTTCCTTTTCCCTTTCTCTTTCTTTCTTTCTTTCCCTTCTCTTTTTCTTTCTTTCTTCCTTCCTTTCCCCTTTCTCTTTCTTTCTTTCTTTCCCTTCTCTTTTTCTTTCTTTCTTCCTTCATTTCCCCTTTCTCTTTCTTTCTTTCTTTCCCTTCTCTTTTTTCTTTCTTTCTTTCTTTCTTTCTTCTTCTTCCTTTCCTTTCTTCTTTCTTTCTTCTTCTCTTTCTTTCTTTCTTCTTTCCTTTTTCTTTTCTTTTTTTTCTTTCTTTCTTTCTTTTTCTTTCTTTCTTTCTTCTCTTTTTCTTTCTTTTTCTTCCCTTTCTTTCTTTCTTTTTCTTTCTTTCTTTTCTTCCCTTCTCTTTTTCTTTCTTTCTTCCTTCCTTTCCCTTTCTCTTTCTTTCTTTCTTTCTTTCTTTCCCTTCTCTTTTTCTTTCTTTCTTTTCCTTCCTTTTCCCCTTTCTCTTTCTTTCTTTTCTTTCTCTCGATTATGCGATTTTCAGATCAAACGGACCGATATTGATCACTACTTGCTTAGAAATATAACACCTATATTATCCACATAATTATATTATTATATATATATATATATATTATATATATATATGGTGTCTCAATAAATGTATACGAACTTTGAATGCCTGCAGATGAAATATATATAATAAATTACTACTACTGCTATTACTGCTATTACTACTACTACTACTACTACTACTACACACACACACACACAACACACATATATATATATATATATATGTGTGTGTGTGTGTGTGTGTGTGTGTGTGCGTGTGTGTGTGTGTGCTGTATGTAGAACATAGAAAAACACGAAGTATTCTAAAAAGATGAAATTGTTCATGGTGGTGAAGTCGACGTAATAACGTTTCGGTTTTTAGCCAACCTTGATCAGGACTTGAGACAGAAAAATAATTGTGTGGGTAAGTATTGCGTGGATGACTATTTTCCAAATACTGTCGTATTTACATCCCTATTTATTCCCATATATATATATATATATATATATATATATATATATATATATATATACATATATATATATATATATATATATATATATATATATAGTTTACAATACATTTAAAAGTCCGTTTTACCAATGGTTTCTGATGACGACCAATCACCTAAAGGTGATGTTCCGAAACCATTGGTAAAACGGACTTTTAAATGTATTGTAAACTATAAATAATTAAATACAGCTATTACAGAAGTAATTGAGCACTTTATTATCATGTCTCCAATACTAAGAAGGAATTAACTATTATATATATATATATATATATATATATTTTTTTTTTTTTTTTTTTTTTTTTTTTTTTTTTAATTAGGCGTTATTGTGAAGCATTAAAAATAAATAAATGAATGAACTCGATATTATGGAGTATTGGATTCACTTACTTTTTAATTATTTTTACATAAAATTTTCAGGTTCGTTAGATACCCTTTGTCAAATGTTACTGTTCAACGGTTTCTTTGTCTCTGTTGTTATCGACAGTGGCAGCGTTTGTAAAATATTTGTAATAACGGAGAATTCCGATATCTGCGTTTAATCCCTTCACGTGCGTTTGTAATTTTAGAATCCATTTAGATTCTGATTGTTTTCTAGATTGCGTTGTTGGAAATGCGTGTTCTAATAAGATGCATTTGAGGTGTGTAAGGTTGTGTGATAAGGTGTTAAAATGAAGTGCTATTGTACTATGCGGGGATTTCAGATTTATAGTGGATTTGTGGTTATTTAGTCTTAGTCTAAAGGGTGTTGATGTTTCTCCCACATATCCACTATTTCTACATTGTGTGCAGTATAAATAGTATATATATATATAAGTTTTATATATACATATATAAGTTTTAATCCATTTGCTATTAACATCAAAATTAACTGCCCATCCTGGTAATAAAATATAGGAGTCACTTACACCTATACAAATAGATACATGCACTGGCCACCCAATTTGAAACAAACAATTACCAAACCTAATTGAAAACATTAACCAAGTGCTCTCAGCATAAACATACGCACACACGTTCGCGAATACACACACACACACACACACATACCTGACGATGACCTAAGGTCGAAACTAGTTGAGAACAATTCAGAAATAACATAAAAGAAATATTCCTGTTTGTCTTATCACCTTTTGTTCATTATATACATTGGAATTATATATATATATATATATATAATATATATATATATATATATATATATATATATATCATTCCAGAGTCTTTTTATCAAAAGAATTAGCAAAAATTTCGGTTTTATTGCCAAAACATATAATCGGTATTTATCAAAAATTTTATCTGGTTTATTAACATATTCGTTTGATTTAGAATCGTGGTTGGCATCCATTGTTTGTGTAGATAAGAGAGGAGAGGTGAGGGGAGAGGTGAGGGGAGGGGGACAGAGAGAAAGAGAGAGAGAGGAGAGAGGAGAGAGAGAGATGTATTTATTTTTAAGCGCGAAAGTTTTTCATAAAAATAGATGTATTTAATCTCCTCACACACTGATGCTGCTTGGGAACTCTGGCGATAAGATTTGAAAAAAAAAAAAAAAAAAAAAAAAAAAATGGACGAAAAAAAAAAAAGCGACATCGCTATAATGGAGGCGTTTGTGTTAGCTTGGCCGTTTTTAATTCTGCAAACAATGGAATTCCTTTGTGACTCAGAAGACTTCTAAGATTTCGATCCTCTTCACAGATACGGCGAAGAATATCTGAAATGTCGAGGGTTAACGTAGCCAAGAAATGAATGCTGGGAGGTTGGTCGGGGCCGTAAATTGAAATAAAGAGAGGAAAGTTGAAAAGCGACGATGGCGGGAGATCATCATCATCATCATCATCATCATCATCATCATGTCCCGCTTGTAGCACGGATATTCATGACGATCTCTCGCTAACCGCCCCTATCACTCATTGCCCTCGGGAGGTCCTCTGCATAGTATCCAGTATCAGCGCAGACCTGGTCAATGTAGGTCTTTGCTGAACGAACCACACTGATATAGCCATGTACTGTTTTTCATAGGAGAACGTCACTTATGAGTTCGTCCTTGCTTCTCCAACAGTGTCCAGTGTGTCTTGTTCGTTTAGTAGCATGGACACCAATGACGATCTCTCGCCAATTGTCCCTATCACTCGACAGAGCTGGTCAATGTCCGTCTTTGTTGGACGACCCTCACTGGCTTGCCCATGTGCTGGCTTCCATTGGAGAACGTCACTTATGAGTTCGTCCTTGCTTCACCAACAGTGTCCAGTGTGTCTTGTTCGTTTTACTTGGAAGGTTTGTGTGATGTGGGGCCGTTCATCTGTTTTCTCATGGGGCGTTGTTTCCACGTCTTGTTTACGAGTGCATGCAGTATTTGGCTGAACTTGCACAAAGGTATCAAAATTAGGGTGACTCAGAAAAAACAGAACCCACAAATTTTGTAATAAAGCTGTTAATTTTAACTATGGGGGTCTAGGGTTAGGGTTAGGGGTTAGGGTTAGTTTTAGGGGTTAGGGTTAGGGTTGGGGTTGGGGTTTAAGGTTAGTTTAATGGGAAAATTAATAAATAATTTGGGTTCTGTTTTTTCTGGGTCAATCTAATTTTGACACCTTTGTGCAAGTTCAACCCAGCATTTTTGTTCAGTTTTAACCCAGCTTATTCTCTTGGCGTTTCGTTGGGTCCAAGTGGTGCAGCCGTACAGTAGCACTGATACGGCTTGGAAGAATGGTGCAATGGTTGGCAATCTAATTTGTTAGATCCATTACTACTGTTAAGTGAGTTCGATTCTTGTGCCCGCATACTTGTGACCGTGTGTCCCACCCTACATGCGAACGGGTTGGGTAAATGATTTCATTGCCAAGCTAGTCTCGCAGATCCATTACTACTGAATAGCTAGTTGGAACCTCGCTTGATGGCCGCATGCACGTGACCTTGGGTCACATCCCACCCGTTGAGGATGGGCTTGGTAAATACATTATCAATCTAGTCTCGCAGATCCATTACAACTGAATAGCGAGTTCGATCCTCGCTGGAGGCCTTAATACTTGTGACCTTGTGCCACATTCTCCCGTAACGGACGGGTTGGGTAAATACCTACATCATATTAGGTCGTCTCATCGAAATTTAATGGTTAGCAAGCTCGTATCGCAGATCTATCATTACTGAATAGCGAGTTCGTTCCTCGCTGGATGAACGCATACTTGTGACCTTGTGTCACATCCTATCCGTAGCGAATGGTTTAGGCAAATAGGGTGTCCTATCATAGTGAAATGGTTAACAATCTAGTCTCACAGATCCATTATTATTGAATAACGTGTCCGATCCTCGCTTGATGGCCGCATACCAGTGACCTTGTGTCACATCCCACCCGTTGAGAATGAGCTCAGTAAATGCATTATCAATCTAGTCTCGCAGATCCATTATTACTGAATAGCGAAGCCCTAATACTTGCGACCTTGTGTCACATCCTACCTGTAACAAACGGGTTGGGTAAATACATTATCAATCTAGTCTCGAAGATTCATCATTACTGAATAGCAAGTTCAATCCTCGATGGAGGCTCTAATACTTGTGACCTTGTGTCACATCCTACCTGTAGCGGACGGGTTGGGTAAATACCTACATCATATCAGGTCGTCCCGTCGAGGTGTAATGGTTAACAAGCTCGTATCGCAGATCAATTACTACTGGATAGCAACTTCATTCGTTACCACATGCCCCATAATGAGTCACCTTGTGTCACATCCTACCCATGGCGAACAAGTTGGGTAAATAGGGTGTCCTATCATGGTGTAATGGTTAGCAAGCTAGTCTCGCAGATCCATTACTACTGAATTGCTGCATGCCCCATACTTGCAACCTTGTGTCACATCCTACTCATGGTGAACAGGTTGGGTAAATAGGGTGTCCTATCATGGTGTAATGGTTAACAAGCTAGTCTCGCAGATCAATTACTATTGAATAGCGTCTTCAATCGTTGCTGCACGCCTCATATTTGTAACCTTGTGTCACATCCTACCCAGATTGGATAAATAGTGTGTCCTATCATCGTGTAATGGTTAACAAGCTAGTCTCGCAGATCCATTATTACTGAATAACGAGTCCATCTCTGCTGGATGCCTTAATACTTTTGTCTTTGTGTCACATCCTGTGGCGAACGGGTTGGTTAAATACCTGACCCTTTTCCCTCTTGTCATTTCGAATGTAATTTTTTTATTTTTTTTTTTTTTTTTGTCTCTACTTTTTTCATGTTTGATTCTCTTGTAATTTTTCACCATTTTACCATT
>CM042170.1:54796824-54804324 GCA_023376005.1 Doryteuthis pealeii
CACATCTGTATATATATATATATATATATATATATATATATATGGCAGACTGTGCTCTTTAACCTTAGGTAGGTAACCAGTCTAGGAGAGGGATAACTCTGAATTCAAAATTCCTGAGGTCAGTCGTTGATTGGGTTCGTGGCATTCCTTGATGCACCAATTCTTTCCTATCGACAGTACAAAAAGTGTGGAATGGTCCTACACAAGCCTTCACCACTATAAACAAATCACTGTGTTGGTTGTTCACTGGATGAACACTCATGCGTCGAAAATCGACGAGAGAGTCAATTTTTTTAAAATAGATATATATATATATATATATATATATATATATATATATATATATACTATAGTGTGAGATGGTCACTGTTTCAGCTTTTGCTGGAATGGCGTGCCAAAATGCAGTATTATTGGTAGAGTGCTCAATATAAAAATAGAGCTGTTATATAATATAATGAAATAAATATATAAAGGTTTTACATATCTATTTATTTGGTGACAAAGGAACATTCACGACCATATTGGTTTCATGCGATGCAATCATCACATGAAAAGGTTTCAAATGCCTATGGCCGTGAATGTTCCTTTGTCACCCAATAAATAGATATGTAAAAACCTTTATATATTTATTTTATTATTTATATATATATATATATATATATATATATATATATATATATTATATATATATATATCTCCACCTTTCTTCTTCTCTCTCTCTCTCTCTATCTCTCTCTATCTCTCTCTCTCTCTCTCTTTCTTTCTCTCCCTCTCTTTCTCTCTCTCTCTTTCTCTCTTTCTCTCTTTCTTTGCCCTCTCTCTCTCTATTTCTCTTTCTCTCTCTCTCACTATCTATCTATCTATGCCCTTGCCCAGATCTTTCTTTCTTTCTTTCTTTCTTTCTTTCTTTCTTTCTTTTATAATTTGCTTCTCTATCTCTTTCTCTTCTATCTTTCCTGTTCTTACAAATATATCTTTCTTTCTTTTTTATTATTTCTTTCTTTCTTTCACAATGTGTTCTACTCTTCTCTGTCTCGTCTGTCTGTCTGTCTGTCTGTCTGTCTCTCTTTGAAGTCCGTTTGGTGGAGGGGTTATGGTACTCGCCTGTCAGCTTGACAGTCTGGTTTCGAATCACGCACAGGGCGGTCTTCTTATCTATAGCTCTGCTGATGAGGCCTAATAGGCCGAAATGTACATACAGAGATTAATTTTTCTAGATTGTTTAGCCTTACATTTAAATAGGCATTCCCGCCTAATTAATTATTTAATTAATTAATTTTCAAAATTAGGTACGACTTCAATTAAGCACATATTCTCAAAAAAAAAAAAAAAAAAAATATATTAATATATATATATATATATTTCGTTGAACAACACAGCCATTTTTTGTCTGCAAATCTTGTTCTGTGTCCTTTCAAGTTGCCGGATTGATCTAATTATATCTGGCGAAAATTTGCTGATATATTTGCCATAACTTATTTCCCGAGTACTTTCCACCCTATCGCGGGCCATCTTCAGGTGTCGTTCATAAACCATACAACATTCCGCTATTCTATTATATTGAAAGGACACAGAACAAGATTTGCAGATAAAAAATGACTGCTTTGTTCAACGAAATATGCCTTAGAGAAGAAATGCTGCCTAACTACACACACACACACACACACACACACACACACACACACATATATATATATATATATATATATATATGTATATGTGTGTGTGTGTGTATTCTATTTTCCCTGACTATAATAATGCCTTGTTCATCTATTCACACCCTTCTTTCTTTCTTTCTTTCTTTCTTTCTTTCTTTCCTTCTTTCTTTCTTTTACTCTTTACTTTCTTTCTTTCTTTTTCTTTCTCCTTCCTTCTTTCTTTTTCTTTCTTCTTTCTTCTTCTTTCTTTCTTTCTTTTCTTTCTTTCTTTTTCTTTCTTTCTTTTTTTTTTTCCTCCTTCCATTCTTTCTTTTTTTCTTATTTTCTTTCTTTCCTTCTTTCTTTCTTTCTTTTTCTTTCTTCCTTCCTTTCTTTCTTTTTTCTTTCTTCTTTCTTTCTTCTTTCTTTCTTTTACTCTTACTTTCTTTCTTCTTTTTCTTTCCTTTTCTTTCTTTCTTTCTTTCTTCTTTCTTTTCTTTCTTTTTTTCTCTTCTTTCTTTCTTTCTTTCTCTTTCTTCTTCTCTTTTCCTTCCTTTCTTTTCTTCCTTCCTTTCTTTCTTTCTTTCTTTCTTTCTTTCTTTCTTACTTTCTTTCTCCTTCCTTTCTTTCTTTGTTTTCTTTCTTTCTTTCTTTCTTCTTTCTTTTTCCTTCCTTTCTTCCTTCCTTCCTTCCTTTCTTTCTTCTTTTTCTTTCTTTCTTTATCTTGTTTGCTTTCTTCTTTCTTCCTTTCTTTCTTTCTTTCTCAATCTATTTTAATCACATCTCTCTCTCTCTCTCTCTCTCTCTCTCTCTCTCTCTCTCTCTCTCTCTCTCACACACACACACACACACACACACTCCCTTCTTGCCAATGCCTAGTTCTTTATCTTTCTTTCTCAATCTATTTTGATCTCCATTTACTATATATATATATATATATATATATATATATATATATATATATATATATATATATATATATATATCCCGCTTATCTCTCCATCCCCTCGATATAATTATCCTTGGTAATGTGATATTTCGTGCCTCCAATCAGCCATACTGAAGGGGACCGACACTCTCTAAAGGGAACTCGGAGATTCGCTACAATTTTCACCATTCTTGATTTGCTTGTTTAACCATGCGTTGAGGGGGGGGTCTGGGGTCTGGGGGGAGGAGGGGAAGGTTACACATGAACAAGTATTTGCTTTGCAATTATACCTATCACCGTAAATATCACTGTGAAGTTGGGAATATTAACACAGCTGAGTAAATAAAACGTGTCGGTGGGGCCTACACACACACACACACACACACACACATATATATATATATATATATATATATATATGGTTAGGAGGTTGATTTAGAAGGCTATCACAATGCAGATGTAAAGAAAAAAAAAATAATAATACGGTAGCAATGATGTTGTGTGTTAACCTGTATTTAATTCTTGAATTTTCGAGATAATATCTCTTTTTCAAAAAATAGATCACTGGAACTGAAGCAGTCTAGTTATGGCATTTCTTTTTAAATGAATTTTTTTTTAAGTGATGGTATTTTGAATCTCCCTCTGTTTCAAATCTTTTTATCTTATTTAGTTTCATTAGCCTTTCTAATTTAATGCGATATTTCATTACATTAAAACTTAAATACTTGCACCCGGAGGGTGCATATATTTGCTAGTAACAATAAAGATGAGAACAACTGTCCGAACAATCTATTTAATGCAAATACATCTAAAGGATTCAGATAAATAAGTTCTGAACATTTTGTTTATCGACTTCAAAGCTATTTGAGACCGGAAGTCCGCACTTCCCGGAAGGATACCGGAAATGGTGATAATAATAAATTAAGATTTGCTTAAGCCAATCATATTGTTTTTAGCTCTTTTTTTTTCTTTCTCTCTTTCTTGGTCCTTATAGCTGTCACATTTTTATTAATTTGATTGCATACATGATCATTTATAATGACATTTGAGGACTGCTAAGTGCTTGGGTTTCATTTTTTTTTTTTCGAAAGCTTCTCCCCTCTACCCTTCCGCTCGTCTTTCGTCATGGAGAGAAGATAAACAAATGCTACTTTTCGCATCTCTCAAACTAGAGAGTTCCGTTAATCGAAACTGACACTGAACGGAAAATAAAATGGTACTCAGGTCGCGTCTAATATAAATATGCCCGATGAATAAATACACTGTGACAATTTATTTGTTTCACAGATACACACGCACAAAACACCCACTAACATTTCGTATAATAATAATAATAATAATAATAATACTGGACCTTGCCAGAGAACTAAAAAAAGTTATGGAATATGAAAGTGAAGGTGATACCAATTGTAGTTGGTGCACTTGGAATAGTCCCAAAAGGATTGGAAAAGGGTCTGGAATGTTTGGAAATCAGGGGAAGGGTTGAAACCATTCAGAACACTGCACTGCTGCAATCTGCTAGAATACTCAGAAGAGTCCTGGAGACCTGAGGAGATTTGCTCTCACTCAGACTCCAGTGAAAGACCATCAGCTAATGCTGATGTGAAAACTCAAAAGGAGCAAATAATAATAACAATAAAGGTGATTGTAGGAGTTATCCCCCAGATAACCGTCGAGTTAGCAGACAGGAATAACATACAAGCTGTAACTTAAATACAGTCCTTGCATGCTGCTGGCACAGTGCAGACTGAGGCTGAAGAGTGGGTACTTATCCAAATCTCTACTCACTCTGAATACCATCAGCCAATCAAAACCCAGGAAATGGACTTGCCAGAGTTCATAATGGAATAACCCAAAGCTGCATATAAACACCTGCCAACACTCTAGAGATAGTTTTGTAGTCGGCTTGTAACAGAGCTGAAGACTTGAGAAATCCAACAGTGATCCATTGGGAATTGTGTAAAAAATTACATACAACAAAATGGTATATGCATAAACCAGAATCTGTTCTTGAATGAAACACAAAAAATTCTCTGGGACTTTCAAATAAAACGGATCACCTTATCCCAACCAAAGAATTAGGCCTAGTATTGATTAACAAGAAAAAAGAGACCTTGTGAACTAGTAGATTTTGCAGTTCCTGCAGATCACAAGGTGAAGATGAAGGAAAACGAAAAGATGGACAAATACCTGGACCTTGCCAGAGAACTGAAAAAGCTATGGAATATGAATGTGTGTGTGTGTGTGTGTGTGTGTGTGTGTGTTGTGTGTGTGTGTGTGTTTTGGTTTGGTTTGGTTTAGTTTAGTTTGTTTTACGGCATATCAACCTCAGTGGGTCATTTAATGCCGGCAAAGTTTTGAAATAAATTCATTCTTAATGAATACTCAATTTTTATGAACTCGTGTTTTTCTACCTAACCCATAGATGGGACCGTAACAGGTACTACCACTCCGGGTCAGAGTGG
This sequence comes from Doryteuthis pealeii, assembly GCA_023376005.1. Classification (NCBI taxonomy): domain Eukaryota; kingdom Metazoa; phylum Mollusca; class Cephalopoda; order Myopsida; family Loliginidae; genus Doryteuthis; species Doryteuthis pealeii. Next base: position 54,801,855 of record CM042170.1, read on the forward strand.
ACCAGGGAGCAATGGTGATGAAGGGGTGCTCTACATTAACAAACCCTCCAAAACTGGAACCTCACCATCAGATAGAGTTTAACGTCCTTCCCAGGACATCTAGACCCACAACCACCACCTTCTATCACGCATATGATAAAAAGAGTTTGGGCTAACCATAAGGGCAATAGGGTTGGGAAAATCATATAGATGCTAGGGTTTGACGTGAACAGCCGATTGATCGGAGGGGGCCTCTTCGACCGACCACCCGTCTAGCCCAAGAAAGGGCCAAAGTTGACTGCTCATCCACCTGGGTTCTATCCTTCATCACAGGTCACCACTCACGGCTAACAGGTGGCCCCATTGTGGGAGTCTTACCCCTCTGCAGAGGTGCAGTTGGTAGATTCTAACGCCTCAGCAGACGGGGCGCAGTAAGAAGTGTAATCAAGTGAGATCTACCATCTCTAATCTAATATTTCTCCCTGTCTCTTTTTATTATATACCCGAGAATGTTAGAGGAGTATAAGGTTCAAAGTGATAATACTTGAAGATAAAACTCCAACAAAGGTTGATAGACAAAACATTTTATATACAGCACAGAATAAACAGGGTACATAATACATAGAGGTGTACATAAACATACATAAGTAATACAAAGTTACACGTAAAAGGATAAACATAAAAGCAACAGACATGAGACTAGGAATAGTCCATGCTGTATGAATCACTTACAGTAATGTAAGGGGGGGGGCAAAGCCCCAACAAGAGGGGGTAGACCAGAGTCTAACCCATAGTGTCTCGTAAGTCGAGCAGCGGCAAAGAGACAAAGAAGTTCAAATCAGCCGCTTAAATACACCCGAGGCCCCTAGCGGGAACCAGCGAAACTAAACGGGCAGACAACTCTCCAGGCAAATACGAAAATAACGCCACAGGGGTATATATGGCTATACAACAGACCTGCGGACCGGTGAAAAAAAACTTCATGACAATTCTAAGGTGATTTTAGTTCCGTGATTCTCAAGCGAGTACCACATGACCTACTGTGGACGATATAACATAAAAAATATTTCATCATAAAAATACAATAGGATTTTTGTACCATATGACTTTTAGGCACCCCTTTTGCGATCTCGATTCATAAGGATATGTTTTTCATTTACACCGTCGAAATCCGGTTGTTTGTTAACAGACATTTACAGTTAACAGAGTTTTTTTTAAATTATAATACTAACCCCTAACCTAACCCTAACTGGATTTTGACGGAGTAAATGAAAAACATGTCCTTATGAATCGAGATCGCAAAAGGGGTGCCTAAAGGTCATATGATCCGGATTTTTAAACATAGAATGGATAGGGGTGCACCAGAGTAAAAGTGAAATAAAAAAAAAACAACTTCTTGACAAGGTAAAGGTGACTTTAGGTCGGAAGTTCTCAACCGGGAGCTATATGCCCCCTCGAGGATAATATAATATTTTGAGGAGTCTACAAAGTCGTCGGGGTGGCCTAAAGTCGGTATCATCCATACAGCAATGGAGTCTATCACATTTTCACTAGAGCTAGACCAAGGAGATTGTTTTGGGCATCTGAGGTGGAGCTCCTTACTTTACCGCACATATCCCCGAGCTACACATACGCTGAGTTGGTGAGGGCCGGTATCGAACTAGGAACCTTGTTGCGCGCCCAGTCGTTTCTGATGGAGTTCCCGATTGATGCTATTCGGATTTTGAACGCTGATTGTAATTCATTGCCAATTGACAGATGTGTAAGGCGAGTCGTGCATGGATGTCAAAAAACATCCACAAATGGTGTGGAGAGTTTGAAAGGACGGAACCTAATATTCTGTGAATTGTAAAAGTATCACCGGTTATAAATATCAGGATCAGAGAAAATTCGCGCGGTTAAATCAGGCTTAAAGCGGTAAATTTCGTTTGATCATTGAAGTAAGGCAGTGTCAAATCTGATTTGGATTTAAATGGAAGGTTGCTTACAAACGCCGGGTACCGTATGCGGCTTATGGCTCCATGCCAGACAATGGAGAGATCAGTAAGTAGCAAAACAATATATATATATATATATATATATATATATATTATATATATATATATATATGTGTGTGTGTCGTCTATCGCAAAAGATTTATACACACACACACAACCACATACCTAAAAAATGCACAATGTTACCTTACGATACACACACTTACACCGTCCCATACTCACGCCATAAAAGAAAATATTTGACGTCATATTTCAAACCGTCTTCCCTTTTTTCAAACCTCAAAAAATTTTTAAACAGATGAATAATCAGGACTACCACTCGCTTTTCTTGTTATTCTGTGATAAAAAATTTCTTATCACCTTCCATATGCCCACAAATGCCCTGAAGATGATCTAATTAATAGATCGAAACACTGCAGCGTCGGCCAATAAACTCACCACTTAACCATATTAAACCTGTGTTTTTTCATTTTTCTTGATATACTACATACCGT
>CM042170.1:54806824-54821306 GCA_023376005.1 Doryteuthis pealeii
AACATTCAAAGAAACCTAAAGTGCGTAACAATGCACATCCCACGAACATTTGTATTATTTTTCATTTTTCCCCCTTTTTCGTTTTTTTTTTTTTGTTTTGTTTTTGGCGAGGGGGTGAGGGGGCGGATTTATCTTAATACGGTCAATGCAACAGGCCAGAAAGAACCGGTCGGACGGGGCTCTCTGATGGTGTTACGTGAGCAAGAGAAAAGGACCACAGAAAGGAAAAACAAAACAACAAAATGTAAAACAAAACATACAAAAAAAAAAAAAGAAAGAAAAAAAAAAAGTTAGCGAAAACGAACGCCCACTTTCGGGACAAACATCTGTTGTTAGAATGCATAATATCACGTGGTGTGGGGGAGGGAAGGTCATTGAGTGCAAGTAAGTAGTTTTTAGATTGATCGAAATAAAGAGTCAATGGTTTCAAAAGATCGAAACAGATTCTATATATATATATGTATGTATAAATGTTGCCAACACCTCTGCCTGAGCAGGATGCGACACAAGGTCAATTTGCCTTCTGCTAGACTGATACATAGCCAAGGCTGGAGAACCCAGTCTGCCCTACTATTTATCCATAGCTGAAGGAGGGAGTAGTTGGATTCATAACTTTCCCAAGTGTATTAGCAGTATGTGAAATGCTGACAATTTCGTCCAATATATATATATATATATATATAATATATATATATATATATATATATATATATATGGATAGTAAATATGGAAAATAAATCCGACAATATTAAGAAATTTGAAAAAACAAATGTTCCGAAAATAGGATGAATTTATTTATCGATGTTTAAACGTTTCGGTTTCTTTAAACCTTCATCAGGATGTATCTTGGGGTGAAGAAAATAATGGATGTTTTATAATGACAGGAGATGAAAATGTTTATAAAATCTTTTTTGTTGTGTAACTGTATTTGTTCAGCGTTATAATTTATATATATATATATATATTTTTTTTATTTTTTTCTAAACTCTACCGGTGTGAACCCCCCCCCCCCCCCCGATAACTCAATTTTTCAAAATAAATAAAAATTTTAAAACTGACATCTGGGCGAAATAATTTAAAAAAGAAAAGACCAATACACCTGTACTTTCTGAAAATGATCATCAGTTTCGTATGTAGTAGCCAAAATAAAAACACACACGTTAGAATGCACGGATTGCACCTCTGCAGAGGGTAAGACTCCCCCAATGGGGCTACCTGTTGGCCATGGGTGGCGACCGTGATGCTTAAGGATGAACCCAGTTGGTTGAGCAGTCCATGAAATGCAACACTCTACTTTGGCACTTACTTAGGCTAGACGCGCTGTCGGGGAGGTCCGATCAATCGGCTGGTCACGTCAAGCCCTAGCACCTATATGATTGCCCCAACCCTATTGCCCTTATGGCAAGCCCCAACCCTTTTTATCATATGGGTGCTAGAAGGCGGTGGTTAAGGGTCTTCATGTCATGGGAATGATGTTAAACTCTATCTGAGTGTGGAGCACCCCTTCATCACCATTGCTCCCTGGTCCACTCTGACCCGGAGTGGTAGTACCTGTTAGGGTCCCATCTATGGGTTAAATAGAAAAACATGAGTTATGAACAAAATTTAATTATCCATTAAGAATTGATTTATTTCAAAACTTTGTCGCATTAAATGACCCACTGAGGTTGATATGCCGTAAAACAAAACAAACCAAACCAAACTGCTTACTGTTTGCTTACTTTGTCTAGGTGCTTTTACTTCGGACGCCATTTTCTTTGGGCTGACTTCTTCTGTTCTTCTTCCAGGGCTGGACTGAGCTGGTCATTGTCTTAACAATTTAATTAGCACACAAGACTTGCTTATACTTGATAAAGCTTTTATTTATTAGCCCATGATTGATTCCGCCCTAGAGTGAGACCGACTCATCAGAGCCGACAAACAACGTCTGCACTCCTTCAAAGCAGGGTCGAAACTGCTAAACTAAACTAACTATTCTCATGTTTCTGCGCCGAGGTCAGTTGGGGTCATCTAAAATATCAATCATAATCCCCAACGGTTATGGAAAATTACTCATCTCCAGTTTTAAATCTAACGAACTTTATATGTACGTTATAACTTACTCAAAACAGAGATTCGGTTCATAAACAAGACGTACACAGTATTCTATTATTGTATCACTTTATCTCTCACCCCTCACCTTCTCTCTCTTTGTCTGTCTGTCTATCTCTTTCTCTTTCTGTGTCTGTCTGTCTGTCTGTCTATCTCTCTATACAAATATATATGTCTCTCTGTCTCTCTATATCTATCTGTCTATATCTCTATGTCTATCTGTCTCATCTATATGTATGGATGTCTGTCTCTCTATGTCTGTCAATCTATCTATCTATCTTTATATCTGTCTATTTCTATATTATATATGTCGGTCTCTCTCACACACTCTCTCTCTCTCTCTCTCTCCTCTCTCTCTCTCTCTCTCTCTCTCTCTATATATATATATATATATATATATATATATATATATAGGAGGTTGATTTAGAAGGCCATCACAATGCAGTTTGAAATAAAAAATAAATATACGGTAACAATGGTGGTGTGACCTGTATTTTTTTTTTTATTATTTCTTGAATTTTCGAGGTAATACCTCTTTATCAAAAGAATTGAACTGAAGCGTACAGCCATGGCATTTCTTCCTAAATTTTAGGAAGAAATGCCATGGCTGTACTGCTTCAGTTCAATTCTTTTGATAAAGGGTATTACCTCGAAAATTCAAGAAAATAAAAATAAAAAAAAAATACAGGTCAACACACACACCATTGTTACCGTATTATTATTTTTTATTTATTCCAAACTGCATTGTGATGGCCTTCTAAATCAACCTCCTAACCAATACATACACAATGCTTCAAGCAAATTATGAAACTCTCTTATATATATATATATATATATATAGTGGCGTGCGGTGAAATGGTTAGTCGTAGGAATTATAAACTTACATGTACATTCACAATTTATGACTTCTCACAAGTTGCAACTGATCGATTATAATGATAAGTATAAACTCGTAAGATCAACTGACAAAGAATTACTAAATAACTTCTGTTTATATTGTAAAGTAACATTAACTATCTTTAGACCTTGTGACAATTTCACTTTCAAGTCTTTTAAAGCCGCCAATGCAATTTTACGGCGACGTGCTGCTTGTAATGTTTATCCACATGTCCAAATAATAAATGTATTGATCAGTTATTAATAATGAAGTGAAAAAAACATGGATGGGTCATAATAAACTTAGTCTGGTCCCCAAGCTGTTGGTTTTTAGCCGGGCAACAGCTGGTGATCTGCTGAATGGTCACAAATCGGGACAATAAATTGCCGTGGTGTAAAGGCGTATGGTGTAATGGTTCTTCATTGGCATTGCAGTCTCGGAGGACTATATAATTCTTGTGCCCCTGAAATTACAGCACCTCCTGTGACTGTGAAGTCTAATGTTCGAAAAAACATTCTCGACTACATATGTCGCACGTGAGGGCTGTCTCTGAAGATATCGATGTGCCAGTGCTTTGTTGCCGCCGATTTCTTCTGGGCCTCTTGGCTTCATGGTGTTGCGCCAGGATGGCTTCTCAACATGAACAGTCCGCTACGAGAGCCTGCCGCCACCGAGGGCGGTCCTGGGACAAATTTTCCCAGTTGGGAAACGTAATGGTTAGAGTTGTAGGAAATGGACCCGTCCACAGGAGTTCAAATCTTGTACGAGTCTGTTTACATTTCACATAGCGCTAATACACTTGGGAAAGTTATGCATCTAACTACTCTCTCTCTAGCTATGGGTAAATAGAAAAGACTGAGCTCTTCTGCCTTGGCTTGGTAACCAGTCAACCGCAACAAGACGAAAGAAATACTACTAGAAAAAACTATTTATGTACAATAATGTCTTGTATTAGTGAATTTAGAGGTGCAATGGTATAAATTCAAATATTATCCCTCCAGCTATGGGTAAATAGTAGGACAGACTGGGCTCTTTAACCATGAGTATGTAACCAGTATAGATGTAAAACTCTGAATTGAAACCTGTTAAACTCCTCTTAGATAAAAAAAAAAAAAGATGAGTATTAAAAATGTGTTTAAAAATTGAGCTTGAAAAAGATTCAATACCCAACAAGAATACAACAAAATGTCTTTGGCATAAATAACCCAACAAGGGTTAAAATGCCGTAAAATCTAATCATCAACCAACCAACCAACCAACCAACCAGAATTGGAACTTTATCACTGGATGCAGACACGAACACCATCGGCCATTGCCATCTAGAACATATATACATTTACCAACCCCTCGCGCACGAGCAGGATGTGACACAAGGTCAATTTCTTAAGCGGAGTTCAACAGGTTTGAATTCAGTTTTCCTTCGCCAAGACCGGTTGTCTAACCAAGGTTAAAGAGCCCAGTCTGTCCTACTATTTACCCATAGCTAGTTGGAGAATAGAATTCATACCTTTCCCAGGGGTATTAGCGCTAAGTGAAATGCAATTACCATTTCAGGATTGAACTCGGGGCGACGAGTCCATTCCCTATGACTTTATCCATCCTCTCCAATCACCCGTCTAGCCTAAGAAAGGACCAATGGGGTGTGTTGCAAGTCATGGAATGTTCAGCCATCAGGAATTCCTTCCTTAAGCATTACGGGTCACCAGGTGGCCCATTGGCGTATTCTACAACCTCAGCCGACAGGGCGGTTACGGTAATCCTGTGAAATTAACGATGTATCTAATCTTGAATAACTTAATAATAATAATAATAATAATAATAATAATAATAATAATAATAATAATAATAATAATAATAATCCAGGAGAGCAGACCTAGTGTTGATTAACAAAAAAAAAAAGAGAACGTGTCAACTGGTGGACTTTGCGGTTCCAGAAGATCACAGGGTGAAACTGATGGAAAATGAAAAGATGGATAAATACCTGGACCTTGCCAGAGAATTGAAAAAGCTGTGGAATATGGAGTGAAAGTGATACCAATTGTAGTTGGTCATTGGAACGTCCCAAAAACTTGAAAAAAGACTGGAGGATCTAAAAATCAAGGAAGAATTGAGACCATCTAGACTACTGCACTGCTGTAATCGGCTAGAATACTCAGAAGAGTCCTGGAGACCTGAGGAGACTTGTCACTCAGACTCCAGTGAAATACCATCAGTTAACACGATGTGAAAAACTCAAAAGGTGCGAAAATAATAATAATAATAATAATAATAATAATAATAATAATAATAATAATTTTGACCATGCAACAAAATGGTATATGCATAAACCAGAATCTGTTCTTGAGAACGAAACGCATAAAATACTCTGGGACTTTGAAATAAAAACGGATCACCTTATCCCAGCAAGAAGACCAGACCTAGTATTGATAAACAAAAAAAAAGAACTTGTCAACTGGTGGATTTTGCAGTGCCAGCAGATCACAGGGTGAAGCTAAAGGAAAATGAAAAAATGGACAAATATCTAGATCTTGCCAGAGAACTGAAAAAGTTATGGAATATGAAAGTCAAAGTGATACCAATTGTAGTTGGTGCACTTGGATCAGTCCCAAAAGGATTAGAAAAGGGTTTGGAAAGTTTGGAAATCAGAGGAAGGATTGAAACCATTCAGAACACTGCACTGCTGCAATCTGCCAGAATACTCAAAAGAGTCCTGGAGACCTGAGGAGACTTGCTGTCACTCAGACTCCAGTGAAAGACCATCAGCTAATGCTGATGTGAAAACTCAAAAGGAGCAAATAATAATATCTTTTTCACTTTGTATTATTGAGACCTGTCAGCTGTTCCTTATATTCCAAACATTCATCTTATCTCCATATAATATTTATAATCTTTCCATAGATTATCCAACCTTGCCTTAAAGTTCAGAGATGGGGCATTCACTACTGATGATGGCAGTTCAACAACTTCAAACATATATTAGGGGAAGAATACAATATTATTTTTATGCCTTTAACATTTGAGAGGTTCTGTGTAGAGGACAGACAGACAGACTCTTCCCGATAAATAATTAATATACGTTTTATCTATCCATCTGTCTGGGGTCGGTCAATGGGGGGGTCTACGGCTTCATGTCTGTCCTCCTGTCTGTCAATCCCTCGGTCTGCTACTCAATTAATTTGTCGAATAACAACCACTTCCGGTCCTTCCTTTGCGCCACGCCTCGACCCCCGATCCCCCCCCCATTAACCCTCTTCCGGATTCACGCGAACCAATGAAGGGAAAAACGATACGCAGTTGGAAATCGGCCTATTCTGGATGCGAAAACGGAAGTCGATCGTTTTTCATGTCACGTGATCAGGTCACGTGTTCGTCATGCCTGGTGGCGCGAAACCGACAATATACTCCTGACTGAATTCGTTACGTTAAACCAATGTGGGTACGCAAATAGATGCGTTTTTTAAATTTTTTTTAATTCTTTTTTATTTTTATTTATTTATTTATTTATTTATTTTTTGTTTGCGGGGGTGCAGGTTTGGTCCAAGAGGTAGAGGTGAAGCCAGAGTCTGTTCGAGTGAATTCTGTCTAGCATCTTCACGAGCAGGTCTTTGATTTAGAGTGTTTCCTTCTCCCAGATCGGTTGCCATAGCAAGTTTAAAGAGCCCAGTCTGACCTACTATTTACCCATAGCTGCATGCTCTCTCTATATATTCACCAACCCCTCCGCACAAGTATGATGCGGCACAAGGTCAATTTCCTAAGCAGATTTTGAATTCAGAATGTTCCTTCTCCTAGATGGGTTATCATAGCAAGTGTAAAGAGCCCAGTCTTTCATACTATTTACTCATAACTGGAAGGGGATTAAACGGTTTAGTTTGGTTTGGTTTGTTTGTTTTACGGCATATCAACCTCAGTGGGTCATTTAATGCCGTTTTTTAAAAATAAATCAATTCTTAATGGATTATACAATTTTTTTATAAATACATTTTTCTATTTAACCCATAGATGGGACCCTAACAGGTACTACCACTCCGGGTCAGAGTGGACCAGGGAGCAATGGTGATGAAGGGGTGCTCCTCATTCCCCAAACCTCCAAAAATGGAACCTCACCATCAGATAGAGTTTCCCAGGACATGTAGACCCACAGCCAGGACTAACTGAGGGACTAACTAAAAAATCCACCTCTACCCAGGCGACGCCGGGTAGCCGCTTCTAGTCTATCTATAAAGTTTACTATCATCTTAATAAGGTAAACCCTTCATACTTAATTACAATATCAACATTTTAAGAGCCAATACGATAACTTAAATCCTTATTTTCAAATATTTATTCAGGAATAGAATATTATGAAGATGGAGTAAAATCCGGCAGTATGATAGAGATAAAAGGAAAAGTGGACAAAAAATAATGACTCAAACAAGTATAAGTAGTAGACAAATATTTCGTCCTTCTTTACGCGAAGGACATCACCAGTCTAACTTTATTCAATAAAGTGATAAATATTCTGATGATGTTCTTCGCGTAAAGAAGGACGAAATATTTCTCTCCTACTTCTACTTGTTTGAGTCATTATTTTTGTCCACTTTTCCTTTTATCTTAGCTCATAGAATATCATGTTGGAAACATTTAGAATGTTTTTAGGTAAAGATATTTTCAATTTTTTCCCTTGTTATTTAAAAAAATTCTATTCATTATCATTTATTTATTTGTTTTATCTATTCTTAAAATATTTTTCTGGGTCTCTGCAGATATATTGCGCCCCAAGAGATCGTGCTTCTCTCCCACTATCCTCAGTTGCTGGCTCTGCGGATTCCGTACAAGGCCTCTGGACACAGGCAGATAAGAAAACTCGGCTGATTCAAGCAATATTTTGTTGTGTTTTTGTTTGTTTCTTTGTTTGTTTGTTTGCTTTTTCGTTTGTTTTATTTGTTTTATTCTTGTTTTTTTTTTTTTTTTTTTTTTTTTTTTGTTAATATGGAACACAAATTCCATGCCATAAATAACCTGTTCCATTCTTTTGTAGATGGTCTGAAACCAGCGCCATTTTCCTTGGACTTTTGTATTTCCGCTTCGTCGAATTTACCGCGTTGAACAAAGAAAACATTTTTTTTTAAATAATGAAAAAAAAAAAATTACAATAAAAATCAATAAATGAAAAAAAGAAAAGAGAAAAAGAAAAAAAGTCTATCACCCAGCAACCGAAGCAAAAATAAAATTAAATCAAACGATTTTTGCTGTGTCTGTTATTTTTATTTTTAATACGCCCACAATTTATCATTGCATTCGTTATCATAGAATTCAATTTATTCTTCACACCGAGATCTGAAAGGTTTTATTGGGAAACAAGTTAGTTCAGTACACCAGTACTGTTTGGTTTTGATTTAAATTATAGATTTAATGACATACACACCTTCTGGGGTTATTTAAAGTAAGCAAAGAGTTAAATAGACATCAATGTTTGCCTAGTTATCCTTTCATCTTATTTATGTTGCTTTTTATCACCATCGTGTGTCACTCCGCCGAAAGAAAAAAATACCAAAAATCAGGGAATTAACCGAATTTAATGGAATTTTCAGTCAATGAATAAAAGATATGCACCAGTTATTTTATTTAAAAACTTTTACATTTTTTTCAAGTCAGTTAAGTTTGAACCACATATCTTTGAGAATCTGTGTTATGCCTCAAAGATATGGGGTTATTTAAAGTAAGCAAAGAGTTAAAAAGCCATTAATTTCTGACTAGTTTTTCTTTCATCTCATTTATTTTGCTTTTTATCCCAATGCCCAGGTTATTGGATTGGTTTCTTTGTTTAATGGCATATCAACCTTTTGGGTTATTTAAAATAAGCAAAAAATTTTGATTTTTCTTTATCTTATTTATTTGCTTTTTATCCAATGCCCAGGTTATTGGAAACATATTTTTTGGGAAATTTTAATGGGGCGTTAGAATACCGACTGCACCTCAGCAGAGGGTAAGAAAAAATGAGGTCAATTTTTAAGCGGAGTGTAATGAAAACGATAACATCGATAGACTTTGGAAAGTTTTATTTTACTTAGAACAATTGGCACACTTATTTAGAGTTATATAGTTTAGTATCCTAGAGAGTTCTCCAGAGGGGAGGTAATCATAAAGTAGGGGAAGTAACTCTCAATTACTTATTAACCGGGGTTAATAGATTTGAATTATGAGTATTTCTACTTTGAATAATTGATACACTTATTTAGAGTTTATATAGTTTAGTATTCCTAGAGAGTTCTCCAGAGGGGGAGGTAATCATAAATTAGGGGAAGTAACTCTCAATTACTTATTAACCGGGGGGTTAATAGATTTGAATTACAAGTATTTCTTCTCGGCTCGTTGCCCAGTCTGCCCTACTATTTACTCATAGTTGAAGTGAGAATAGTTAGATGTGCTAGGTGAAAATGCGAACAGCTTCGTCTAGGATTTGAACTCGTTTCGCTGTGTCCATTTTCTACGACGATAACCATTAAACTACTCGCTTCCATGGAATTATATAAACAGCCAATTAGTAATGAAATAAAAACCAAATAGACAAATATAAAGAAAAACAGAACAAAACAATAAGAAAGGCATACCTTTGACGGTCATTTGACTAGCCAACCGGAAGTTAATTTGTAATTGAGAAAAAAAAAAGAAACTTCCGGTGCTAGCAGGGATCCCTTATAAGTGCATACAGATTTGCCGTGAATGAGAAAGGAACTCACCTGTAAAAGAAGAAGAAAAAGAAAGAGAAGAAAAATTAGATGCATTGAATGGGTTTGTTGTTCTTGATGGTGTAATTGGAACAGAAAACGAAACGTATTATTATCAAAATATCATCTGCTAATCAACAGTCTATTAAATCAATGTGCCGTACACGGAGAACTACGTAAACGTAGATTGCACACGTACACGCAAATACACATGCGGAAATAGACGCACACACGTACACGAAAATACACACACGCATATACGCATAAATAAACACAGTGGTATACATGCACTCAAATAGACACTCCACACGCACAAGCATTCATACACTCACAGATACTTGAGTATAACGACACACATATATATAGTGGAGATTCAGGGTCTGTCTGTATCCCGCCCTGTCGGCTAGGGCGTTAGAATGCATCGACTGCACCTCTGCGGAGGGGTAAGACTCCCCCAAATGGGGCCACCCGTTGGCCATGGGTGGCGACCCGTGATGGTTAAGGACGGAGTCTTGGTGATGAGCAGTCCATGACTTGCAATACTCCACTTAGACCCTTACCTACGCTAGACGGGCGGTCGGAGAGGCCCCCTCCGATCAATAGGCTGGTCACGTCTAGCCCTAGCACCTATTGCCTCAGCCCTATTACCTTAAAGGCAAGCCCCAACCCTTTTTATCATATGTGTGCTAGAATGCGGTGGCTGAGGGTCTACATGTCCTGGGAATGACGTTAAACTCTATCTGATGGTGAGGTTCCAGTTTTGGAGGTTTGGGGAATGTGGAGCACCCCTTCATCACCATTGCTCCTGGTCCACTCTGACCCAGATGTACTTCCTTCTTGAACACTATGTATTAGCTATTCCTTGTTTCAATCATGTTTTGTAATCTTCTATTAAGATTGTTCAGGTAAATAAATAATTGATATTACTTTCGTCGTGAATTGTTCTTTCGTACCGTTCAAGGACATTATATATACAATCAGTCTATACATATATAAAGGGCAATTGTGTATATGTGTATGTCCGGAGGAAACTTCGAAAATAAAACAATTAATGACAAAGTAAATACATATATACATCACTATCACCATGGCTTGGTTTTTGAGCAAAAATAATGAAGATTTTATTTATATTTGGGAAGATATTTAAAAATTAAAATTTGTATCGTAACAGAAGGTAATTGAAATATGATGTTGATTGATTGAATTAATCGCCTCATTTATATTGTATCTTTTTTTAATTGTTAATTATTGAATTAAAATTTCTTACTATATTGTTATATATTTACGTGGGGATTTTATTGGGCATGCGGTGAGGATCTAACTTGTGATAAGTAATAATGGATCTTCAAGACTAACTTTAAGAAAAATCCCAGTTGACGCCGGGTAGCCACTTCTAGTCATAATATAAAAGGCTATTTGCCTATAGGACATTGTTCTTATACACTATTTATAACCTATTCTTTGTATATAACTTGTCTTGTATTTTTCTATTAAGTTTTGCCCAAGCTATAAAGACTACTGTTATTACTTTTGTCGTGAATTGTTTTTATATATTTGTACTGTTTAAGGAGATGATATATAACCAAGCGTAATTTCAACTCAACACATGACCGACGCCTCTAAGATTTCGCTAGCATTATTAAAAAGACGGCCCTGAGAAGGTTTGAATCAACCAAATGTCGACTTCAAACAAACGCATTTTTTTTATCTTCATGTGGTTCTGTTGATACGCCAACGGTCTTTTGTGGCCATAACAGTACGGCAGGTACTGTTATATTAATGAAGCCTCGCGATTGGCTGGTTATTTGCGTACGCGCATGCGTATAAGGCGCCAGTCTGACTGCGTTTGTGAAGCTTTTGAATACAGTTTTCTGTTGAGCGTTGTGGTAGAGGAGCAGATTTTTACCAGCGAAGAACAAGGAAAGGCGCGGGGGGGTTAAAATGGCTACTCTAGAAGTACACTATATTACTATTACTACTAATACTAATATTACGACTTACACTCACAAACACACATACACACATGCACATAGGCGGAAACAAACACACACACACACATACACACACACTGAAAAAAACGCAGGCACATAGAGAGAGAGAGAGAGAGAGACAGAGAGACAGAGAGTGAGAGAGAGAGGGGGAAAGAGAGAGAGAGAGAGAGACAGACGCCACAAAACACACACACACACACAGAGAAAAAACACGAGAGAGAGAGAGAGAGAGAGAGAGAGAGAGAGAGAGAGAGAGAGAGAGAAGAGAGAGAGAGAGAGAGGCGCCACACACACACATACGGACACAAAAAACACACACACACAGAAAAAAACACCACGCAGACAGACAGAGAGAGAGAGAGAGGAGAGAGAGAGAGAGAGGAGAGAGAGAGAGAGAGAGAGAGAGAGAGACGCCACGCACACATACGGACAGAAACACACAGAGAAACACACACACACGTGCACATACGCTGAGAAGCACAAACACACACACACACACACACGCACACAGAAAAAAACACCACGCACGCACAGAAAACACACACACACACACACACACACACAGGAGTAGTTATTTACTAAGCTTATCTTCGTCGTGGCACAAGGCCGCAATTATGGAGCACCAATCAGCATTGAATTAACTATGATTTGCTAATATTAGCTTGCTAACTATTAAACCACGTGACCATGTGAGGTATATACTTACAGAAGTATGATAGCTCGCACACACACACACACACACACACACATACACACACACACACAAAAAAAACCTTGTGTACACACCCCGCCCTGTCGGCTAGGGCTCTAGAATACACCAACTGCACCCCTGCAGAGGGTAAAATCCCCCAATGGGGTCACCTGTTGACCGTGGGTGGCGATACGTGATGCTTAAGGACGGAATCCCGGTGGCTGAACATTCCATGATATGCAACACTCTATTTTAGCCCATAGCTAGACGGGTGGTCGAAAATGCCCTCCGATCAACCGGTTGGTCACATCAATTTTTGTTCTTTTATCCATATTTCTCCTCTAATCTTCACTACATTCTGTCGGATTTACTCCTATCTCATATATATATATATAGTATATATATATTATATATATATATATAGTTATTTATTAATATATTATATATATATAAATATATATAATATTATTTAATATATAATTATATATATATTATATTAATTCATATATATATATATATAAAGAAAAATAATATATATATATGAATTAATTATTATATATATATATATTACTTATAATATATAATAGTATATAATATTATTAAAATATAATATATTATTATTAATAATATATATATATATAATATTATTAAATAATATATAGTTATATATATATATAATTATTAATATATATAATATATTATTATATATACTATATATATATATTATTACAGTATCATATATATATATAAATATATAGTATATTAATTAATATAATATAATATTATATTATTAATATATATATACTATTTATTAATATATATATGTATATAATACTACGTATATTATTAATATATATTATATAATAATCATATATTATATATTTGATATATATAAATAGTATATTAATCATATATATATATTAGTATATATATATATATTAATTTATATATCTATATTATTAATATCATTAATATAAAATTTATATATATTTATTAATATTATTATTATTATTTATTATTATTATTATATAGTAAGAATAAAAAAACACCACTCCCGGGCGATATAAAATGATTGTTTGAAAACAGTGGTCGTGGCGCTGAGGGGTTCAATGTCAGTGAAGTTTGTACCCTAAGTAAGTAAAATCAATCAAATTCCCATTAAAGGATTAAAAAATAAAACATTCTGAAATGTAAAACTTAAATATGTATTTAAACATAAAACAAACTATATATAGAATATGATAATACCCAGTCGTGTATTTATCAAAAATTGTTTTAACCACTACGGGGACACCGTGCCTTCACTACCATTTGTCTGAAACGAATGTTACAATCACCACGCGGTATTTTGAGTTCGTATCTTTTTTTTGCCTGTTTTGCGGGTTATGACGATTTTGTGGGTAATGGACGCTAAGGCGTGGACGTTTAACTATTTTGTTACAGACAGAAACCCAGAGAGCGGCATCTCCAATTGATTAATAGATATATTATTATTATTTATTATTATTATTATTATTCTACCCCCTATCGCTCTACTATCTCAACATACGCATATATAACAAACCATGGAATATTACATAGGGGCCACGTTTAGCTCGTCGTAGCGAGCGTGCCGGCGTCGGAACAAACCCATTTTGCCGGGTTCGACTATTGGCCCTGTGCCCACTCAGCCGTATAAGTAACACAGACTTCTGCAGGGTAAAGGTAGGGAGCTGGAACGGTAAGGTGTGGCGCACCCCGGCTTTAGACGCATTAAAATAATTTCCCGCTCGTTGTCCGCCCGGCCACTTTACTTTTAACTTTTATATATTTCACGATGCATAGACTCCGCCGCACAACCCACGGACCATACTACACACAACACATTAAATACTATATATATTTACCACCCCGGTATTCCGCCACGACAGGATGCGCGAGCAACAAGGTCATATTTCTACGCGGAGTTTTTAACAGGTGAATGACAGGTTTTCTTTTCACTCTCGACCTAGACTGGTACCTCTAGCCAAGGTAGAGCCCAGTCTGCCCGCTATTGATACCCATAGCGAGGGAGAATTGGATTTATACCTTTTCCAAAGGAGTATTAGGGCTGAATGTGAAATTCAAACTAGTTTTGTCCAGG
>CM042170.1:54821406-54828906 GCA_023376005.1 Doryteuthis pealeii
TTATCTAAGTGATATATATATATATATATTCTAATATATAATATAGAGGGTACTAGTCATACATAGGATTTTAAAAAGGAGCCTTTGATTCTATAAAATAAAAATTCTTATTATATATAATATATCATAGAAGACTTAATTTATTCCAAAACTTTATCCGCGCGTATTCAAAATCGCACCAGGTCACGTTGTAAGGTTGATTATGGCCGTGCAAAAACAAATACAAAAATAACCAAACCAACACTGACAAGGGATACACTAGCAGCTCGCACTGTGTGCTAATGCTTCAGGATATAAAGTATTTATTAGCATCTTTGTGTAAATAGATAGTATGTTATTTGTCAACCTCTGATTTATTATTAATATTATACTTAATAAATAGTACTATGAGTAAATACACAATCACAGCCGCATATTTACTCGTGCACGCAACCTTCCTAACACGTTATGGCATGACATAACCCCAAGAATGCACAGAGAAGCTTGATATTGCCGTCACAAGGAATCAGAGATAAACAAGATACCAACAAACATTGTTAATTAAAATATCACTCCTGCTGAATATTTTTGTGGTCGTCAAATTATCAGAATAATACAAAAGCACTTTAAGGACTGAGAGCCGTGAGTATATGGTCCGAATTTTAACAAGCGTTCGCCTCACCCTGATTTGTTTCTCGTGAGTGATTGAAATCAGAGTCAAGGATAACAGTTGACGTGTTTTCAGACATGCCCAAAGCAGGCAGAGAGCATCAGTGGGGTGTAGGGAGTCTAACTGGAGGGCAGGGGGGGGGGCACGTGACATGAAGACAAAACAATTAAGCCAACTGGACAGGTTATCTGGTAGTTCCGCAAGCGCATTTATGTTATAGGGTCCAAGCCACAAAGGTGGAGAACACACATGGTGTGAACAAATTTCTGCAATTTGTAATACTAATACAACATATAGTTAACTCAAGACATACTAATGGTTATTATAGGCACAAGATCAGGCATATGGAGTATACCGGCTAGTGAATTCGAAACTCAACAAACGATGCCTTATATGTTTAATTCTCAGGTTTTCGCTCCAGTCACTAATTCACTTGAAACCATATATAAAAATGAAACTGAACCCTCATTTCATGTACGGTGTTATTACGGCGTAATGCTTATCTTATTGTATTTTTGCAAAAATGTTTTATTTCTCTTTGTCCATCATCCCGGGTTACCTTTTATGGGTTTACACACTCACCTGGAAATATATCTCTTCTTTATTTGTTAAAAAGAATAAAGAAAATATATTTAGTATTGTAAAATAACGGATGCAAGAAAAATAGAACATTTATTGCAAAAACACGGACATAAAATGAGGGTTCAGTTTATTTTATGGTAGGAATTTACGAGGAAAAACTTAAGGATTACCTAATTTTACATGTATAAATGAAAGGATGCTGTCCAAATACACATATTTCAAAATACGCGATCCGGCAGTAATATAAGTAATTGTAATAGTGGAAAAGAGTTAAAGGTATACCATGTTTTCGATCTGAATGATCTCATCAGTCCTGATGAGATCATTGAGATTGAAACCATGGTAGACCCTTAACTCTTTTCACTATTACTACTATTATTATTGCACTATGACTTTGATATATTGAGTACTTTTGGATAATTTACAAATGCCACTGCAACAGAAAAGTTAAAGTGGCAATTGGATTATATATATATATATATATTATTATTTATATTTTGCTTGAAGGCAATTATAATGCATGTATCGTATAAAAATCCAAATTATAGAAAATAATCCTGACAAGTGAATCCCGCAAAGGATGGCTCGCTATGTAGAACACCGTACAGACTGTTTCGACTTTATTAAGTCTCTTCAGCGATGTATACTAACGACTCCCCTCCGAAACTGGGACTTCACAGGCATAGTCAGAGACCATATCCGTTCGGCCGCCGGTACATAGCGAACAATCCCTGCGAAATTAACCTTGTCAATGAAACTACAATGGATTTTATACGATACATGCATTATAATTGCCTTCAAGCAAAATATAAATAATAATTTATTCAACAATGCTTCTTTAAACAAACAAACATCCAATCTTATATATATATATATATAATATATATATATATATATATATATATATATATATATATTATTAATGGTAGTAATAGTAACAGTGGAAAAGAGTCAAGGGTCTATCATGGTTTCGATCTCAATGATCTCATAAGAACCCTACATTATACTTTTAAAAAATCATTCTTTAGTCATTAGAACAAATACCCCCCTGAGGACGACCATGGACGTGGTTGAAATCGCTTGGGAAGAAAACATGAGACACCTTCTCTACCATTTGTTCCCGATGTAAGAACCTGGACAGGTTTCTTACCCCCACGCATTTAAGTTACTGCCAGAAAAATGGTATAATATTCTGCAAGTTTGGCACAAGATCAGCATTATGGAGCATCCGCTAGTAACCGAACTCACAAACGTATCATATGTTTAATTCTACATGTATAAATCAAAGAATGCAGTCCAAATACACATATTTCAAAACACGCGATCCGGCAGTAATCTTATTATAATGGAGATTGTGGGTTTGTCTGTCTGTAACCGAAACTATATTACTAATCAAGTCACAATTCCTTTTGTTATTTATACCACATTCTCCATGATTTTATTTTTAATTTAAACTTCAATTATTAATAAAATTATTTTATATCATTAAGACTGTTGACCATATCTACAAACTATTAACATGCAATTGTATTTATATATACAACAAAATAGTGGTTTACAGTGTGAATGGGAAGGCTAATTTGCATATTGATATTAAAAATGGGATTTTAATAAATATGTGTTTAGTACTATTGATTTCTAATTGTTTGGTTTTTATTTTAATGAATATAAGCAAACATCTCTTCAATAAATCTTAAATGAAATCCATTAACAAGAAGAAATAACTGTAATATTATTATTTACTTCCTATTTTAACTAAATAGTTAGATTAGGAAAATTTACCAATGAAAGACGGGAGTAATGGAAAATGATGGAAGAGTTAGTTTCAAAGGTGTTCTATTTTTCAATCATACCCCCTCTGTTCCAAATATTTTTATCTGCATTCTTATTCAGTTTCATTAGCCTTTCTAATTTAAAATGATATTTCATCTTATTAAAACTTAAATACTTGCACCCGGAGGGTGCATATATTTGCTAGTATAAGTAATTGTAATAGTGGAAAAGAATCAAGAGTCTATCATGGTTTCGATCTCAATGATCTCATAAGAACCCTACAATATACTTAATTAAATCATTCCTTAGCAATTAGAACAAATACCCCCTTGAGGACGACTGTGACGGTTGAAATCGCTTGGGAAGAAACATGAGGCACCTTCCCTACCATGTGTTCCCGATATAAGAAAAATTACACGGGGATTTAATGTAAGTAATTGAAGACCATTAAGAAGAAATATTCCGTGATATTCAGCCAAACCTCTTTGATAAGTCTGTGGAGGACTATATATGCTCCCCATCGCCCCTAGGGTTTGAGCACTTTGGGTTGATGGATTTCGCTGAGCGACCGCCAACTAAAGCGTAAACGCAACGCTCTCCTATATAAGGGATGGAGCACTACATCGCGGCCTTTAGTACCAAAATTACACCTAGCAAGAACGTTATGACTTTGTGAAAAAGCAAATTGACACGACCAAAGACACCATTCGCATAAAAGCTTTAGTGGACTAAGCCAAGGATTCCATCCAAATGTAAAAGAGTTGGCCAGATAAAATAAAAAAAGCTTGAAAAGATTGATAATAAGATTGTAAACCAGGAGACCTGTCTTATGTTTAATTCTACATGTATGAATGGAAGGATGCTGACCGCACACACACCACACACACACAACACACAACACACACAACACACCACACACACACACATATATATATATATATATATATATATATATATGTAATGTATCATTAAATATTCTCCTATATTTGGACAGCGCCACTGGCCGCATGGGTATGAGATTTGGCGACGATAATTCATTCAGGTTTCAAACCCGGCCAGGGTAGCTGTTAAAGTGTAGCCCACTGAATGAGAGGGAGACCTCGAAACACGCGTCTGTGGATAACACACACACACACATATATATATATATATATATTAATAATATATTTTTGGCCAATAAATGTTTGGATAGATAGATACTATTAAACAGACTGGTATATATATATATATTATAGTATATATATATATATATATCTTATATATATATATATATATATAATATATATATATATATATACTATAGTATATCAAATATATATACCATCTGTTTAATAGTACTATCTATCAAACATTTATTTATATATATATATATTATATATATATATATATATATATATATATATATATATATATATATATATATATATATATATATATAAAAAGAATGTCCACAAAATGGATTACGTTTTTAGAGAAAAAAATTTGTTATCTTATAAATGTGAGATAAAAAGAAAAAAGTTCTAAAAACAAAATCCATTTTGCGGACATTCTTTTTTTATAATATATTTAATTTTTCTCCCGTTGGACCCATAACAAACAATTTTATATCTATCTATCTATCTATCTATCTATATATATATATATATATATATATGAGAGAGAGAGAGGGGGGAGAGAGACAGACAGACAGACAGACAGCAGACACGAGAAGAGAGAGAAGAAGAAGAAGAAGAAGAAGAAGAAGAAGAAGAAGAAGAAGAATTAAAAAGAAAAAGAGAGGGAAGAAGAAGAAGAAGAAGAAGAAGAAGAAGAAGAAGAAGAAGAAGAAGAGAAATTAAAAAGAAGAAGAGAGAGGGAAAGAAGAGAAGAAATTAAAAAGAAGAGAGAAAGAGGGAAGAAGAAGAAGAAGAAGAAGAAGAAGAATGAAGGAAGGAAGAAGAAGAAGAAGAGAGGGAAAGAAGAAGAAGAAGAAATTAAAAAAAGAAGAAGAGAGAGGGAAGAAGAAAAAGAGAAGAATTAAAAAAAGAAGAAGAAAGAGGGAAGAAGAAGAAGAAGTTAAAAAGAAGAGAGAGGGGAAGAAGAAGAAGAAATTAAAAAAGAAGAAGAGAGAGAAGGGAAGAAGAAGAAGAAGAAGAAGAAGAAGAAGAAGAAGAAATTAAAAAAAGAAGAAGAGAGGAAGAAGAAGAAGAAAAAAGAGAAGAAGAAGAAGAAGAAGAAGAAGAAGAAAGAAGAGAAAGAAGAAGAGGAAGAAGAAGATTAAAAAGAAGAAGAGAGAGGGAAGAAGAAGAAGAAATTTTAAAAAAGAAGAAGAAAGAGGGAAGAAGAAGAAGAAGAAGAAGAAAGAAGAAGAAGAAGAAGAAGAAGAAGAAGTTAAAAAGAGAGAGAGGGAAGAAAGAAGAAGAAATTAAAAAGAAGAGAGAGGGAAGAAGAAGAAGAAGAAGAAGAAGAAATTAAAAAAAGAAGAGAGAGGGAGAAAGAAGAAGAAGAAGAAGAAGAAGAAGAAGAAGAAGAAGAAGAAGAAGACTTATATGTTACTTATGGAAGTAGTTAACAGTCAGTTGGTTGTAAAAAAAAAACAATAAAAAACAATAACTGCTTACGCAAGATTGGAAGGAAGCTTATTGGAAAGAAAGCTGACCTTTTTATTGTTTAGGTCAGAAAAAAAAATCCTTTCTTTCACCACGTGACATTAAAACTCTCCTAGTGGGTCAGGTTTCTTTTATTAATATATTATGTACTTGAAGGTTGTCTTGTCTTACATTGTTGTAATAATGGTTCTGTTACCCCGGGAAAAAATTATTTGTTTTATTTTTTATCTTTTTATTTTTTTTCGGAATTATTCTGTCTCCAAAGTTTGTTTATGATTCCTTGTTCGTTTGTTTTATTACTTCTCTCTATATATATTTACCAACCCCTCCGCACGAGCAGGATGTGACACAAGGTCAATTTCTTAAGCGAAGTCAACAGGTTTGAATTCAGAGTTTACCTTCTCCTAGACCGGTTGCTTAACCAAGGTTAAAGAGCCTAGTCTTCCCTACTATTTACCCATAGCTGGTGGGAGAGTAGGATTCATACCTTTCCCAAGGGTATTAGCGCTAAGTGAAATGCAGTTACCAGGATTTGAACTCGGGGCGATGTGTCCATTTCCCATGACTTTAACCATTACACCACGCGTTTTTATTTTTGTTTTTTGTTTTATTCATTCTTGTTGGGTATTCAATACTTGTTAAAACTAGTTTTAAACTCATTTTTAAAACTTATTTTTGATTTGTTTAAACCATAGATGGGTTTATTGGCTGGTTGGTTGGCTAGTTGGTTGGATTTTACGGCACGTCAACCCTTGTTGGGTTATTTTATGCCGAAAGACGTTTTGATTATATATATCTACCAACCCCGCCGCACGAGCAGGATGCGACACAAGGTCAGTTTCTTAAGCGGAGTTCAATAGATTTGAATTCAGAGTTTTCCTTCTCCTAGACCGGTTGTCTAACCAAGGTTAAAGAGCCCAATCTGCCCTACTATTTACCCATAGCTGGAGAGAGAATAGGGTTCATACCTGGGGAATGGTTTGCAAATTGGTTGTCTTTTTCTGGGCGTATCTGTAGGCTTTGACTAGTTGGTAGGCTGATTGGCAAGTGTGTTGGTTTTTACGGCATGTTAACCCATTGTGTTATTTTATGCCTAAGATGTTTTTGTTTTATTCGTTTTTGTTAGTTATTTAATTTTATTAAACTAAACCTAATAATCTTTCATCTTATAGCTTTTCTATAAGATTCATTAATGTCCGTATAACTTAAATGTTTATTTTATTCCCCTTATTACTCTCATCGAACAGTCATTTATGTCTTTATAACCTTTATCTGTGTGTCATTTATGCCCTTATAAGTTCCACCTATGTGTCATTTATTTCCTTCTCACATTTATCGACGCAATATTCATGTCCTTATAACTTTTATCTACGTGTCATTTATGTCCTTATAACTTATCTAACAGTCTTTCATGACCTTATTACTTTCAGCTAACAGTCATTTATGTCTCTATAACTAATCTACGTGTCATTTATTCCCTTATAACTTTTGTCTAAGAGTCTTTCATGACCTTATTACTTTCAGCTAACAGTCATTTATGTCTCTATAACCTTCATCTATGTGTCATTTATTCCCTTATGAGTTTTATGTACGAGTCAGTTATGGTCTTACACCTATTATCTACGTGACATTTACGCCCTTATAACTTTCTCTGACGTGATATTTATGCTCCTATAACTTCTATCGAACAGTTATTCGTGTCATTGTGACTCTCGACCAACAATAATTTATGTCCTTATAACTCCTTCAATAGTTGATTTATTTCTTTAACCAAGCAAACATCATTCCTGTCTTTATATCTCTGCAACACACACACACACACACATTCACACACACACATCCACACACACTCCACACACCACATTCACACACACACACCACACATCCACACATCCACACAAACATCCA
>CM042170.1:54833906-54843906 GCA_023376005.1 Doryteuthis pealeii
AGTACCTGCTGTTGCTTAAGTGGTCACCCAATTAAGTATTGGACAGGTTCATCACTGCTTAACTTTGGTGATCTAGCAGGAACCAGTGCTTTCAGTGTGACCTGACCGTAAAAATAGTATGAATGATAGAAAACTATTAAAACCTAAATGTTAATACTTCTGAGTTGACAATACCAAATAAAGCCAATGAGAAGATAACTGGTATAGATGCGTGTCGGAAAGTCAGAGATCGCCTTGACATAGTTATAATGTAAACAAGATTCTATTTTAAAATCGATAAAAACCGACATTTTTCGAAACTGAAACATCGCAGGAGTAAAAATTAGACATATGTCATCAGACAATAACAACATCCCCCCTCCCCAATGTTTATCTTTTTTTAATGACGGGACCATCTATCTTCATTTGTACCTTATTTTTTTTTTTTTTGGTTTTTTTCCTTTTTGAACTTTTGTTGAGGGAAAATAAAATTTAAACACAAAAACTCTTTGTAGAGGGAGGGGGTTCAAAAATTGAGTCCAACGCTTACTGACAGACTAATCCTTCCCTTTCTTCTTCTTCTTCTTCTTCTTCTTCTTCTTCTTCTTCTTCTTCTTCTAAGCCTCTCGCTGCTACTGTCTCTCTGGTCCCTTAACACGCGCTTTTTCCTCTGTTCCGCCTGGATTTCTGCTGGCCTATTTATACACCCGGCGCCCACGTGCTTGTAGCTGTCATGCGGCCATCTGGTTTTAACATACGGGAATTTGGGTTAACTCAATCTTCAGCACAACGCTCAAGTATTGCTTTTTCTTATTCAGAAGGGCGTGGGTTCGATCTTAGATCAAAGTCCTACATGCCAGACAAAGCTTAACCCGCTTCCTACGATAATACAGCAAGTCCTCATTTCCGCCAATCGACTCGTGTTCTCTGTCCCATCTTCTTTTCCAACAATTTTTTCTTCATCTAGCTTTTTCTTTTTTTTTTCTTTTCTTCATCTACCGTTTTACTTATTCATTTTATTCATCTACCGTTTTTCTTTTTCCTTTTCTTCATCTAGCTTCTTTTTTTTTACTTTGTTCATTCAGCTGTTTCATTCGTTTTTAACTAGATTTTTCTTTCTTTTCATCTTTCTTTTTTTTCTTCATCTACCCCTTTCTTTTTCTTCATCTAACATTTTTCTTCTTCATCTAGCTCTTTCTTTTTCTTCATCTAACTTTTTCTTTTTTTTCTTTTTTTCTTTTCTTCATCTTGTTTATTTATTTCTTTTATTCATCTACTGTTTTTTCTTTTTCCTTTTTCTTCAACTAGCTTCTTTTTTTTCCTTTCTTCATTCAGCTCTGTTTCATTCATTTTGGGGTTTTTTTTAACTAGATTTTTCTTTCTTTTTTTCTTTTTTTTTTTCTCTTCATCTACCCCTTTCTTTTTCTTCATCTAACATTTTCTTCTTCATCTAGCTCTTTCTTTTTTCATCTAGCCTTTTCTTCTTTTTTTCTTTTTTTCTTTTCTTCATCTTGTTTTATTTATTTCTTTATTCATCTACTGTTTTTCTTTTTCCTTTTTCTTCAACTAGCTTCTTTTTTTCCTTTCTTCATTCAGCTCTGTTTCATTCATTTTGGGTTTTTTTTTAACTAGATTTTTCTTTCTTTTTCATCTTTCTTTTTTTTCTTCATCTATCTCTTCTTTTTCTTCATCTAAAATTTTCTTCTTCATCTAGCTCTTTCTTTTTTCTTCACTAACTTTTTCTTTTTTCTTTTTTTTCTTTTTTCTTTTCTTCATCTTGTTTTTATTTATTCTTTTATTCATCTACTGTTTTTCTTTTCCTTTCTTCTAGCTTCTTTTTTTTCTTTCTTCATTCCGCTCTGTTTCATTCATTTGGGTTTTTTTAACTAGATTTTTCTTTCTTTTTCATCTTTCTTTTTATTTTCTTCATCTACCCCTTTCTTTTTCTTCATCTAACATTTTTCTTCTTCATCTAGCTCTTTCTTTTTCTTCATCTAACTTTTTTTCTTTTTTTCTTTTTTCTTTTCTTCATCTTGTTTTTATTTATTTCTTTATTCATCTACTGTTTTTCTTTTCTTTTCTTCAACTACTTCTTTTTTTCCTTTCTTCATTCAGCTCTGTTTCATTCATTTTGGGTTTTTTTTTTAACTAGATTTTTCTTTTTTTCATCTTTCTTTTTATTTCTTCATCTACCTCTTTCTTTTTCTTCATCTAAAATTTTCTTCTTTATCTAGCTCTTTCTTTTTCTTCATCTAGCTTTTTCTTTTTTCTTTTTTTCTTTTTTTCTTTCTTTTCTTCATCTTGCTTTATTTCTTTCTTTTCTTCATCTAACGTTTTTCTTTTTTCGTTTTCTTCATCTAGCTTCTTTTTCTTCCTTTCTTCATTCAGCTATGTTTCATTCGTTTTGTTTTGTTTTTTTAAACTACATTTTTCTTTCTTTTCATCTTTCTTTTTTTTTTCTTGTTTTTTCTTTCTTCGTCTAACTTTTTTCTTCTTCATCTAGCTCTTTCTTTTTCTTCATCTAGCGTTTTATCTTTTTTACCGTTTTCTTTCTCTAGCTCTTTTTTCTTCATGCTGCTTTTTTTTATTTCTTACTCTTTCTTCATCTAGCTTTTTCTTTATTTTTTTCTTCATCTAACCCTTTCTTTTTTCATTCATCTAGCTTTTCTTCATCATTTTTTTTTTCTTCATCTAGTTTTTTTCTTTATTTTCTTCATCTAACATTTTCTTTTTTTTTCATTCATCTAGATTTTTCTTCATCTAGCTACTTTTTTCCTTTTTTCTTCATCTAGTTTTTTTCTTCATTATTTTTCTTCATCTAGCTTCTTTTTTCATCTAACTACCTTTTCTTTCTTTTTTTTCTTCATCTTGCATTTTTCTTTCCCTATTTTTTTGTTTTTGTTTTATCCTTTTCTTGTTTTGTTTTTCTGTTTTTCTACTTTTTCTTTTTTTTTTTAATGTTTTTTTTTTCTTATCTTTTTTTATTTTTCTGTTTCTTTTTATTTTATTTTCTCTTAATTCTCTCATCATTATATTGTTTCCATTGATTTTTGTTCCTTCCCGCCAATATTTATGGCAAATCTCGCCGGAGGCAAAGTGGCAGCATGTCGCCTTGATAATTGCAATTTTCTTTTAGTAGTTTTTTTTCGCTGATCTTAATAATGCAGTTGTCTGGATATCTTCAATTTTTAGGTTTGGTTTGGTTTACGGCATATTAACCTCAGTGGGTCATTTAAGGCCGATTAAGTTTTGAAATAAATTCATTCTTAATGGGTACACGGTTTTTTTATAAATACATTTTTTTTAACACATAGATGTGGATCAGAGTGGACCAGGGTGTTGAAGGGGTGCTCCACATTCCCCAATCCTCCAGAACTGGAACCTCACCATCATATAGAGTTTAACGTCATTCCCAGTACATGTAGACCCTCAGCTACCGCCTTCTAGCACCCATATAATAAGAATGATTTGGGGTTGCCATAAGGGCAATAGGGTTGGGGCAATCATATAGGTGCTAGGGCTTGACGTGACCAGCCGATTGATCGGAGGAGCCCTCTCCGACCGCCCGTCTAGCCCAAGAAAGGACCAAAGTGGAGTGTTGCAGGTCATGGACTGCTAAATCACCTGGGTTCTGTCCTTAAGCATTACGAGTCGCCACCCACAGCCAACAGGTGGCCCTATTTGGGGGAGTCTTACCCCTCTTAACAGGTGCAGTCGGTGCATTCTAACGCCCCACCGACAGGGCGATTCAATTTTTATTCACACTTCATACAAATTTTTCACATCAATTTAAACTGGAGGTTTTTCACTGGAGGCTGACTGACAGCAAATGTTCTCAGCTCTACAGGATTCTTCTAAATATTAAAGCTGATATTAACAGTACTGTTGTCTTTTACAAACGTTTTCAGTTGCATATCTCTATTAATAATGGAGATTCGCTTCCGGTTTTTGTCTGTAACAAAAACTACGCCACTGCTTACGTCACATTACCAAAATCGTCATAACATAGAATAAATACACTCAAAATTTGAACATGCAACATTAGACAGTCCTCATTGTTTTTTAAAACAAGTTTTAATAAATACATGACTGGTATTATATATCTATATATAGTTTGTTTTATTTTAATACATATTTAAAGTTTACATTTTAAATTGTTTTATTTTTTAATCCTTTAATGAATTTGATGATTTTACTTACTTAGGGTACAAACTCGCTGACATTGAAATTTTTACTCCCACCCCTCAGGCAATACTTTAAAAAATCTATTTTTACATCGCCCGGAGGGTGTTTTTTATCTTGTACTAGTAGCTGTAATTTAACTTATCCTGCGTGTGGGTGCAATATATTCAAGGTGTGTCAAAAAAGTATCGGGATTGAAGCTGTATTTACCAAGATAGGAATGAACAATAGATGTAACGTTAATTCTTTTCTGAATACAAGGTGTGTCAAAAAGTAAGATTTTAAAGCTGTATTTATCAAGACAGAAATGAACAATGAATGGAACGTTAATTTCTTTCAGAATACAAGGTGTGTCAAAAAGTACAGATTTAAAGCTGCCTTTACCAAGATAGAAATGAAAATGAATGGAACGTTAATTTCTTTCAGAATACAAGGTGTGTCATAAAAGTGCCGAGTTTGAAGCTGTATTTACCAAGATAGGAATGAACAATAAATGTAACGTTAATTTCTTTCAAAATACAAGATGTGTCAAAAAGTACAGCTTTTACAGGTGTATTTACCAAGATAGAAATAAAGAATGAATGGAACATTAATTTTCCAGAATATAAGGTGTGTCATAAAGTACCGAAAATCTCGATACTTTTTTGACACACCTTGTATACACGCTTAGATAATTTCTTCAACAAACTTCCATATCATTCACATTACCGATGCTAAGCAGTGACGAGTCAGTTGAATACTTAATTTGGGGTACCACTTAAGCAACAGCGGGCAATGTGAGCAACCCGAATCCTTTGTTTATATAACATAACTTGATTCGGCATTAAATGCCTTGAAAAGGGTTGATATACCGTAAACCGAAACAACCAGTTTTATCTGATTGGTCTTTCGCGATGCGATTCTTCAATCAAACATTGGTTTGAACAATCACATAGGCGAGAAACTGTCAGTAACCAAGTGCCGTTAACTCTGTGTCCACGCTACCCTAAATGCTATAAGCACGATACTGAGCATGGATACTCATATTATCAATATATATATATATATATATATATATATATATATATATACAAAAGTTTATAGCGGAAGGAGTTTATAAAAGGTAAATTTATAAAAGTTTAGACATATACATATATATTAAGTTATATGTACATACATATATGTATTTCATTATATATATATATATATATATATATATAGATTATATAGAAGTTTGTATATATATATGTCTGTGTGTATAAGTTTATAAATATATAGATAAAATGTTTATATATGTGCATATATATATTTATATATAGAGTCGGACTTTAGCCCTGAAGAGCTTTATGCGAAACTAATAGTAGGTTCGTCTGACTCATTAGATTTATCTTTATTATTGCTCTACTTAGGTATCGAGCACTTTTTACTTATTAGCTTTCTCCTAGCGGTTATATGAATATATATATATATCTTATATACTATATATACATATAAATTGTTTTTTCTTTTGGCCAAATACTGTACCAATAGATTATTTTTTGTTGGTACGAATATCTTGGTCTTTTCTTTTTTTCAAATTTTTTTCTCCCTGGTTGATGTTTGGTAGTATATTTTTACAATCAAACTATTTGCTGGGTTTTTTCTTACCGCAAGGATCTACCAACACGCTTGGTATATTAAATATAATATATATATATATATATATATATATATATGTGTGTGTGTGTGTGTGTGTGTAATATATATATATATATAATATATATATATATTATGCATACATACAATGTTATATTTACGTAAGTTTGTATAAATGTGTGTATATAAGATTATATATATATATATATATATATATATATATATATATAATATATATATAAGGTTATATATGTTATGTATATATATATATATATATATATATATATATATATATATATATATACTAGCAAATATAAGCACCCTCCGGGTGCAAGTATTTAATTTTTAATGTAATGAAATATCGTATTAAATTAGAAAGTCTAATAAGAAGGCAGATAAAAAGGTTTGAAACAGAGTGGGGGTATAATAGAAAAATAGAAATGAAACTTACTCTTCCATCACTTCCGTCTTTCATTGCTGAATTTTACTTATTTAACTATTTAGTTAAATTAGGAAAATAAGAATAAAATTACATTTATTTTTTCTTGTTAATGGATTTCATTTAAGATTCATTGAAGAGATTTTTGCTTATATTCATTAAAATAAAACCAAAACAATTAGAAATCAATAATACTAAGCACATATTTAATAAAATCACATTTTTAATATCAATATGCAAATTAGCCTTCCCATTCAACGCAAACCGCTATTTTCTGTATATATAAATACAATTGCATGTTATTTGTATGTGGATATGGGCAACACTAATAAAATGTGAAGCAATTTTTATTAATAATTGAGGTTTAAATATAAGTAAATCATGGAGAATGTGATGTAAATAACTATGTTAATTGTGACTCGATTCGTAATATAGTTTCGGTTACAGACAGAAAAACACACAATCTCCATTATAATAAGATATATATATATATGTGTGTGTGTGTGGTAACCTGTTCGTCTGCCATTCTCGTGACTAAATTTTTAGTATATTCAATCATAAAAAAATTACCTAAGTAAAACAACGCAACTATTTTGTGTTGTTTTATCCGTTCTATAGTTCGTTCTTTTTTTTTTTTTTCTTTTTTTCATTTTCATACTTTTCTTCCCCGCTACCCCCCCCCCTCCGACTTCTGTTTTAATTAACCTGATTTTCAACTGTTTTTACTGCCGTGTTTTTTTCCGCACACAACATTTTCATTTTAGACGATTTCTCTGACCTTTTCATAAAACGAATTTCATTTTTAGGCCCTTAGTTCTTTTTAGTAAACTTTCTTTCTTTTATTTTTTTATTTTTTTATTTCTTATTTTTTTAAACTTTTCTGTTTTTCATTTTTACACTGGGCAACCGCCATTTTTATTTTATTTTATTTTTTCATCCGAGTCATTTCCGGTTTCTTTTAGATCCCGCAGAAAATTCGTTCGTGCGTTTAATTGGTCAGCAAATTGTGCAAACTTATTTCAGCTTCCTGTAAGGTTTTTTGACCTTATTAAATTTGGTTACTGATTCCAAAATACTTTTTTGAACAACAACAACAAGCCCCACCCCTCCTAAAATAAAACCAAACCTTTTACGTTCTAAAATAATTCTTGTTTCCACTAATCTATACATATATAATATATGAAAGTAAGTAAACAAACAATGTGTTTATTCATTATATGGCTTTTAGCCGACAATTTTTGGAGGATATGTGCTTAAAGTCATACCTAATTTTGAAAATTAATTAGTTGATAATTAATGAATTTAGGCGGGCATATATGTTCAAATGTAAGGCTAAACAAATCGAGAAAATGTCAATCCCTTCATTTCGACCTAACCTTGCTGATGAGACCTAATAGGTCGAAATGTACATACAGGCATTGGCATTTTTCTCGATTTGTTTAGCCATGCATTTGAACATATATGCCCGCCTAAATTCATTAATTATTAACTAATTAAGTTTCAAAAATTAGGTACGACTTCAATTAAGCACATATCCTCCAAAATATATAATATATCTATATCTATACATCTATAAAGAATATTTGGTTTGGTTTGTTTTGTTTTACGGCATATCAACCTCAGTGGGTCATTTAATGCCTATTAAGTTTTGAAATAAATTCATTCTTAATGCATACTCCTTTTTTAAAAAAATACATTTTACTATTTAACCCGTAGATGGGACCCTAACAGGTACTACCACTCCGGGTTAGAGTGGACCAGGAAGCAATGGTGATGAAGGTGTGCTCCACATTCCCCAAACCTCCAGAACTGGAACCTCACCATCAGATAGAGTTTAACGTCATTCCTAGGACATATAGACCCTCAGCCACCGCCTTCTAGCATCCATATGATAAAAAGGGTTTGGGCTTGCCATAAGGGCAATAGGATTGGGGCAATCATATAAGTGCTAGGGCTTGACGTGACCAGCCGATTGATCGGAGGGGGCCTCTACGACCGCCCGTCTAGCCCAAGAAAGGGCCAACATGGTGTATTGCAAGTCATGGACTGCTCAACCAACTGGGTTCTATCCTTAAGCATCATGGGTCGCCACCCACAGCCAACAGGTGGCCCCATTGGGGGAGTCTTACCCCTCTGCAGAGGTGCAGTCGGTGCATTCTAACGCCCCACCGACAGGGTGGTTCAATTTTTATTCACAATTCATATAAAATTTTCACAATTTAAACTGGAGGTTTTTCACTGGAGGCTGACTGACAGCAAATGTTCTCTGCTCTCCAGGACTCTTCTAAATATTAAAGCTGATATTAACAGTGCTGTGGTCTTTTATAAACGTTATCAGTTCGTTAACCACTACGTTAACATGCCGTAAAAACAAACCAATCAACCAACCAGCCAAGCGTTTCTACGTCCTTTATTTTTTGTGATAATGACTATCTTACAATCTATCTATCTATCCATATATAAAGGGCAGTTGTGTATATCTGTATGTCCAGGTCGGAGGAAACTTCGAAAATAAAACAATTAACGACAAAGTAAATATATACACATTAAATATCACCAGGGCTTGGTTTTTGAGCAAAAATAAAGATTTAATTTATATTTGTGAAGATAATTAAAAAATTGAATTTAATAATATATAATAGGATAGATTTTTTTTTTTTTGGATTTAATATTTTAAATAGTAGATCAACGCAACGTCTTTTGTTTTTACATTGGAATTTTAATGGAGCATACTACAAGGATCGAACTCGTGATTCAATAATAATGGATTTGGGAGACTAATTTTTTTTACCTCCCCCACTACCCAGGCTCTCTCTGTCTGTCTGTCTGTCTGTCTGTCTGTCTGTCTCTCTCTCTCTCTCTCTCTCTTAGTAATCTGAAGATTATCCTTCAGTTATTCGTTACTTTTTAATCTGCAGCAAGAGATTAGCTTTAGTGCTAAACTTTTAGATAAAGACTAGAAGTGGTTACTTGGCGTCGCCTGAGGGGGCATACAAGTTAATCTCGCAGATCCATTATTCACGAGTTGGATTCTCCCGTGATGGCCAATTAAAACCCCTTTGTAAAAAAGACCTTGCGTTGATCCATTCCAGTGAGACGTCAGAAAAAAATTCACAGACATTCTAAAAAGAAAAATCAATGTCTCTTATTTAAAATAACGAATGCAAAAGAAAAATAAATCCATGCTGTTACTATTTAAATCTTATATTTTAATTATCTTCACGAATATAAATCAAATCTCTATTATTTTGGTAAAAAATCTGGTGATAAAGTATATATGTGACAATACCACACTATAGTATATATATATATATATATATATATATAGTGTGTGGGATTGTCACTGTTTCAGCTTTTACTGGAACGGTGTGTCAAACACAGTATTATTGGGAGAGTGCTCAATATAAAATAGAGCTGTTATATAATATAATAAAATAAATATATAAAGGTTTTAAATATCTATTTATTTGGTGACAAAGGAACAGTCACAACTATTTTGGTTTCATGCGTCAACAATCATCAGGTGAACTTGTTTCAAATGCAAGGAAAATCGAAATTTTTCGATTTACCTTGCATTTGAACATTTGAAACAAGTTCACCTGATGATTGTTGACGCATGAAACCAAAATGGTTGTGACTGTTCCTTGTCACCAAATAAATAGATATGTAAAACCTTTATATATTTATTTCATTATATATATATATATATATATATATATATATATATATATATATATATATAAAGTGAGCGAAATGAGCGTCTGTTTACATTTTCATACACAACCA
>CM042170.1:54848906-54866406 GCA_023376005.1 Doryteuthis pealeii
TGTGATGAAAGAAAGAAAAAAGAAAAAAACGAAAGAAAGACAAAAAGAAGGAAGTTAACAAAGAAACAAAACAAAGAAAGAAAGAAAGAAAGAAAGAAAGAAAGAAATGAGACGAAAGAATAAAGAAAGAAAGAAAGAAAGAAAAATCAAAATGAAAAGAAAAAAGAAAAAGACGAAAGAAAGAAAAAAGAAAAAACGAAAGAAAGACAAAAAGAAGGAAGTTAACAAAGAAAGAAAGAAAAATGAGACAAAAGAAAGAAAGAAAGAAGAAAGAAAGAAAATAAAAAAGAAAGAGAGAAATAGAAAAAGTGAAGGAAAATGAAAAGAAAGAAAAAATACAAGATACAAGGACACAAAAAGATAGACAGAAGGAAAGACCCATGCGTAAGAATACACCGACTGCACCTCTGCAGAGGGGTAAGACTCCCCCAATGGTGCCACCTGTTGGCCATGGGTGGCGACTCGTGATGCTTAAGGATGAAGTCTTGGTGGATGAGCAGTCCATGACATGCAACACTCTACTTAGACCCTTACTTAGGCTAGACGGGCGGTTAGAGAGGCCTCCTCCGATCAATCGTCTGGTCACGTCAAGCCCTAGCACCTATATGATTGCCCCAACATTATTGCCCTTATGGCAAGCCCCAAACCTTTTTATGATATGGGTGCTAGAATGTGGTGGCCGAGGGTCTCCATGTCTTGGGAATGATGTCAAACTCTATCTGATGGTGAGGTTCCAGTTTTTGAGGTTTGGGGAATGTGGAGCACCCCTTCATCACCATTGCTCCATGGTTCACTCTGACCCGGAGTGGTAGTACCTGTTAGGGTCCCATATATGGGTTAAATAGAAAAATGTGTTTATAAAAGAAGATTGGGTATCCATTAAGAAATAATTTTATTTCAAAATTTTGTCGGTATTAAATGACCCACTGAGGTTGATATGCCGTAAAACAAACCAAATCAAACCAATCTACCCTCTCTCTCTCTCTCTCTCTCTCTCTCTCTCTCTCTCTCTCACACCTTTCTTACTTCTCCTTCACCCCTACAATTACACACTCATTTTTTATTTAAATCTTGAAAAAAAAAAATATTGTTCATAAATTATGCTAA
Organism: Doryteuthis pealeii; assembly: GCA_023376005.1. Lineage (NCBI taxonomy): Eukaryota > Metazoa > Mollusca > Cephalopoda > Myopsida > Loliginidae > Doryteuthis > Doryteuthis pealeii. Next base: position 54,850,014 of record CM042170.1, read on the forward strand.
AGTTGTTTTTTTTTCGATGAATGTATTTATGAACATACTTCAATAAATAAAGCATTCTCTTTCCTCTTCCTTTTACTCATCCTTTTCCTTCACCTCCCCCTTCCTCTTTCCAATCCTCTTCCGTTTTCTCTTCGTCATCCTCCATCTCTTTCCCCCTCCCACTCCACATCATCATTGTCATTGTCCTCCCTCTTCTTCCCTACTCTCCTCTTCCTCTTCCTCTTTCTCGTCCTCATCCTTCATTTCTCCATTCCTCCTTCCTCTCCTCTTCTTTATTCTCATCCTCATACTTCATCCCTCCACCCCTTTTTCCACCTCCGTTCTTCTTTCTTTCAAAAATACAAAAAATGGACTAATCCATCTTTCCCGCCCAAATGTTTCGCGCCAATAAACCAAAGATCGATATTCTGTTGGACTTATCTGTTTCTTTGTCTCGTCCGATCCAGTTTCAAATTCAGAACGGCTGAAATAATTGCGTGTTTTGCGGATTTTAAACTGCAAGTTCAGCTTAAATTAATTCAATTATTAATTATTCATCATCAGGACACTTCCTTCCTTCCTCTCCCTCCCTCCCTTCCTTACTAATAATTTACACATTGTTATATGGCATAAATAATTCTTATCTAGCACTGATAATATGCAAGTAATAATATGGTTTCAAGTACGACTGGGTTGGGAAGGTGATCCACTGGGAATTATGCAAAAAATTAAATTTTGACCATACAACAAAATGGTATATGCATAAACAGAATCTGTTCTTAAGAATGAAATGCAAAAAATTCTCTGGGACTTTGAAATAAAAACGGATCACCCTATCCCAGCCAGGAGACTAGACATAGTGTTGATTAACAAAAACAAAAGAGAACGTGTCATCTGGTGGACTTTGCAGTCCCAGCAGATCACAGGGTGAAGCTGAAGGAAAATGAAAAGATGGATAAATACCTGGACCTTGCCAGAGAATTGAAAAAGCTATGGAATATGAAAGTCAAAGTGATACCAATTGTAGTTGGTGCACTTGGTACGGTCCCAAAAAGCTTGGAAAAAAGACTGGAAAATCTGGAAATCAGAGGAAGAATTGAGACCGTCCAGACTACTGCACTGTTGCAATTTGCCAGAATGCTCAGAAGAGTTCTGGAGAACCGAGGAGACTTGTTGTCACTCAGCCTCCAGGGAGATACTATCAGCTAATGCTGGTGTGAAAAATTAAGAACTATAATAATAATAATAATAATAATAATAATAATAATAATAATAAGACTTTGTGATAATAGAGATGAGACTGTAAACCATAGACTCTTCGAATGTAGCAAACTAGCACAACGAGAATACAAAACTAGACACGACTGGGCTGGGAAGGTGATCCACAGGGAATTATGCAAAAAATTAAATTTTGACCACACAACAAAATGGTATATGCATAAACCAGAATCTGTTCTTGAGAACGAAACGCATAAAATTCTCTGGGACTTTGAAATAAAAACGGATCACCTTATCCCAGCAAGAAGACCAGACCTAGTGTTGATAAACAAAAAGAAAGAACTTGTCAACTGGTGGATTTTGCAGTGCCAGCAGATCACAGAGTGAAGCTAAAGGAAAATGAAAAAATGGACAAATATCTAGACCTTGCCAGAGAACTGAAAAAGTTATGGAATATGAAAGTGAAAGTGATACCAATTGTAGTTGGTGCACTTGGAACAGTCCCAAAAGGATTAGAAAAGGGTTTGGAAAGTTTGGAAATCAGAGGAAGGATTGAAACCATTCAGAACACTGCACTGCTGCAATCTGCCAGAATACTCAGAAGAGTCCTGGAGACCTGAGGAGACTTGTTGTCACTCAGACTCCAGTGAAAGACCATCAGCTAACGCTGATGTGAAAACTCAAAAGGAGTAAATAATCTTATTATAATGGAGATTGTGTGTTTTTTCTGTCTGTAACCGAAACTATATTACTATTCAAGTCACAATTCCCTTAGTAATTTGCATCACATTCTACAGGATTTTATTTTTTATTTATACATCAATTATTAATAAAATTGTTTCACATCATTAAAACTGTTGACCATATCTACATGATATTTACCGCGTACCCCAATTGTACGGGTCAGGCACAAAGGCCCTATTTATGTGGGACCACCCACAAGCCGAGACTCATGGGGTGGCGGGTGAAAAATTGCGTCGATCCCGTCGGCATTCCCCCTCAAGGGGGGCGCCTCAGGCACTGGGCAATAAACCCAGCCCTGCCCCTTTAAATCGAGGGGGCAGGTGTTGCCTGGGGGGATGGCCCCCTGGGATCGACGCTATTAACTCGTAAAGATCCAGGGCCGAAGCACTGGACCCCCGGCGTTGGCCAGGATCTACATGATATTTACCGCGTACCCCACTTGTACGGGTCAGGCACAAAGTCCCTATTAACGTGGGACCACCCACAAGCCGAAGCTCATGGAGTGGCAGGTGAAAAAATTGCGTCGATCCCGTCGGCATTCCCCTCAAGGGGCGCCTCAGGCACTGGCAATAAACCCAGCCCTGCCCCTTTAAATCGAGGGGCAGGTGTTGCCTGGGGGGATGGCCCCTGGGATCGACGCTATTAACTCGTACAAAGGTCCAGGGCCGAAGCCACTGGACCCCACCCGTTGGGCAGGTTTACATACTAAAAACATGCAATTACATTTGTATATACAACAAAATAGTGGATTATAGTGTGAATGGGAAGGCTAATTTGCATATTGATATAAAAAATTTGATTTTTAATAAATATATGCTTAGTATTATTAATTTCTAATTGTTTGGTTTTATCTTATTGAATATGAGCAAAAATCTCAGGAATAAATCTTAAAGAAATCCATTAACAAGAAGAAATAAATGTAATATTATTCTTTACTTCATATCTTAACTAAATAGTTAAATTAGGAAAATTTACCAATGAAAGACGGGAGTAATGGAAAATGATGGAAGAGTTAGTTTCAAAGTTGTTCTATTTTTCAATCATACCCCCTCTGTTCCAAATCTTTTTATCTGCATTCTTATTCAGTTTCATTAGCCTTTCTAATTTAATATATTTTATTATATTAAAACTTAGATACTTGCACCCGGAGTGTGCATATATTTACTAGTAATAATAATAATAAGACCCAACAACTAGTAAATGTAGATTATCAGGATTAAAGGAGTGAAAATAATAATAATAATAATATTTAGTAAACAATTAAGTAACTATTTTTAATACAAATGATTTGCATACATATAAATATTTTCAAGTATTCTTATCCAGAATTAATTATCGTGCGTCATGGTTATGATGTTCCAGGGTCTCAAGTATGGATCATTCAGCGATGATCGAACTCGCTATTCATTAGTAATGGATCTGCGAGACTAACTTGCTAACCATTACAGCGCGTCTATGGGGCGCTTATGTCATCATTAGGGCATCTGATTTTTAGATGACGAAGAAAACGTCAGTGTTTGATCATCATTCTCTTAATAGATTAATTGAACACGGTTGATGGAATTAGCAAAACGTTAGATCGGATCACTTTGAATATCTGAGCTCAACTCTGATCTGATCTCTCAACGGATTAATGGTGACGAAAAATGAGTCTCAATTTTGAACCACTCATTCAACTTTGATCGCAGGTAAATGAGTGAGGAAAAAAATGTTTACTTTTTTCATAACTTTGAACTCAACTTGAATCACTTTATGTCATTTGGGGTAATGTTTATCGTCACATGAAACGGACCGCCCTGTCGGCTGGGGCGTTAGAATGCACCGACTGCACCTCTGCAGAGGGGTAAGACTCCCCCAATGGGACCACCTGTTGGCCGTGGGTGGTGACCCGTGATGCTTAAGGATAGAACCCAGGTGGTTCAGCAGTTCATGACTTGCAATCCTCCACTTTGGCCCTTTCTTGGGCTAGACGGGCGGTCGGATAGGCCTCCTCCGATCAATCGGCTGGACACGTCAAGCTCTAGCACCTATATGATTGTTCCAACCCTATTGCCCTTATGGCAAGCCCCAACCCTTTTTATCATATGGGTGCTAGAAGGCGTTTGTTGAGGGTCTACATGTCCTGGGAATGACGTTAAACTCTATCTGATGGTGAGGTTCCAGTTCTGGAGGTTTGGAAATGTGCAGCACCCTTTCATCACTATTGCTCCCTGGTCCGGTCTGACTCGGATTGGTAGTACCTGTTATGGTCCCACGTATGGGTTAAATAGAAAAATGTATTTATAAAATATTGAGTATCCTTTAAGAATTAATTTATTTCAAAACTTTATCGGCATTAGATGACCCACTGAGATTGAAATGCCGTAAAACAAAACAAACCAAAAAAACAAACAGGAAATAGACACGGTGACAATCCTGAATTTATTAGAAATAAAGGAAAGAAAAAGGACATGCTACACAGAAAAAATATAAGAAAGAAAGAAAGAAAAAGAAAGAAAGTAAGAGAGTAGGAGAAAGATAGAGAGAGGGGGTGAGCGCGCAACAGCAATAACTCTCTCTAATTCTTTTTTTTTTTCCTTTTCTTTTAATTCTGTTCGATAGAAATAGATTAGTGTTAGTTCTTTCGCGGAATCACCTCCACACTATATATTTCTCCTACTCTCTTCCTTTCTTTCTTTCTTTCTTTCTTTCTTATCACATTTTTCTAGCAGGTCCTTTTACTTCCCTTAATTTCTAATAAAAACAGAATGGTCCATTATTTACCTGAGGTGACGACTCACTTATGCTAGATGGATGGTCGAAGAGGCCCCATCCAATTGGCTGGTCACATCAAGCCTTAGCACCTATATGATTGTCCTAACATTATTGCCTAACCCTTTTTATCAAATATATGATAGAGGGCTCTTATTGTTCTGTGTATGGCGTTAAACTCTATTTGATGGTGAAGTTCCAGTTCTGGAGCTCCGGGGAGTGTGAAGTATCCCCTTTTCACCATTACTCCCAGGTCAGCTATAACCAGGAACGGTTGTACCTGTTAGGATCTTATCTGTGAAGTTCAATAGAACAAAATGAGTTCTATAAATGTGTTTAAAAAGTTGAGTTTAAGAAAAAAAAATCAAGTACCCCATCAAGAATGGATATAACAAAACGTCTTCGGCATAAAATAACCCAACAAGTTGTTGACATGCCGTAAAATCCAACAAACCAAACCATTTCTGGCACTTAGAGGTGTGTGGAGTCCCTTAATTGTCATAACACCCAGATCCACCCTGACACTACGTGGTATTATCTGTTAGGGTCCCATGTATGGGTTGAATAGAAAAAAAATGAGTTAAAAAATATGTTTGAAAATTTGTGTTAAAAAAATTCAATACCCATCAACAGAAATAAAACAAAATGTCTTCAGCATAAAATAACCCAACAAGTGTTGACATGCCGGTAAAATCAAACAAACCAACCATTTCTGGTACTTTATGGGTGTGTGGAGTCCTTAATTATGTAAAGTTTTTTAAGTGCCATCCTTGGCCAGTTGAAATAAGCTTGAAGAAAGTCCTATGTTACGGAATCCTTTGGTGATCGTATAAGTCCTATCCTGGTCTAATGGTTAGAGTCGTAGGAAATGGACTCGTCAACGCGAGTTCAATTCCTGGACGAAGCTGTTGGAATTTCAACATGGCGCTAATACTCTTGGGAAAGGTATGAATCCATTCTCCCTTCAGCTATGGATAAATATCAGGGCAGACTGGACTCTTTAACCATGGCTAGGTAACAAGTCTAGGAGAAGGAAAACTCTGAATTCAAACTGTTAAACTCCGCTTAAGAAATTGACCTTGTGTCGCATCCTGCTCGTGTGCAGGGGGGGGGGGGGGAATATATATAATCCTTTCTGCGTATTGGTAAAGGTCCAGATTTAATCCTATGTCCGTCGTCAAGAGCGCTGCAAGTAATTATGACCAATAAGGTGGGGTTAAGTATTGTATCAGCCTCAGAGTACTGCCAGTGATTGGCCAAGGAATAGATCACATGATCTCGCCTAGTCTATAAGTATGGGCGAGGATCTAGCACACGCCTTAATATACAAAAAAAATATAGGAAGCGCGTGATGTAATGGTTAGAGTCATTGGAAATAGACTCGTCGCCCCGAGTTCAAATCCTGGACGTGGTAATGGCATTCCACTTAGCGCTAATACCTGTTTGGGAAGTCCTACTCCCCCTATGAAATAGTGAGGGCAGCAAGGCACCTTTATTGGTTAGGCAACCGGTCTAGGAGAAGGAAAACTCTTAATTCAAATCTGTAAACTCCGCTTAAGAAATTGACCTTGTGTCGCATCCTGCTCGTGCGGAGGGGTGGTAAATATGTTATATTACAAAAGAAATCTCAACAAAATTGCCATTACTACAAGATCATACCTTGAAACAAGTGTAGATTACCGTGTTAGGGTCCCATGTATGGGTTAAATAAGAATGAGTTTTAAAATAATTTTCAATAACCAAGAAGGTTTGACATGCACGTAAAATCAACCACCCAGCCACTCACACGGAAGTAACATGGTGATGCACACCAAGTTCCTATCATCTGTGAGGATTTTTTTTGGGGGGGGTCTTTGAGGGCCCGACCCACTTCTTCTAGCAGGGACTCGTTCTAATTCCACTGCCTCTATCGAGGTTATTAATCAGTGGATCAAGGATAGGGCCCGGGGTGGGGGTCTTAGGTTTTTTCCATCGGTCTTAGTAGCTTATTTGAGTAAGCCCCTATGGGAATTAGTGGACCGTTAAAGCTCAACTTTGATCTTACGTTCCCTTGACAGTATCAATGATAGCGGAAGAAATGTAAATTTTGACAGTCATGCATCTTTGATCTCAATTGAATGAGTCATATATTGGTCATTTGAACATTTAATTAAGGTTCATTGGATGATTGGTTGGTTGGCTGGCTGGTTGGTTGGGTTGGTAAACTGGTTGTTGATTTTTATAGCATATCAATCCTTTGTATTTTTTAGATGAGGCTTGATGTGTATAATTTTGATTTTTGGACTGCTGTTTTCATCTTTATTGCAGAATGTGTATATATTTTCAAATGATCGTGACGCTTCTCGTGACGCAACTCAGATAGATAGGCGTGAAAAAAACAAAAAAAACAATAACTTGATTATTTGAATGAGATCTTCAAATTTTCTTCGACTCCTTGATTGTTCCCAGGTTGGAGCATTGCTATTCTTGGATAGACAGGGAAAACCTGAGGAAGGCCGGAGGATACTGCGACGCGAAATTTAATTAATGGTTGGTTGGTTGGTAGGTGTTGGTTGGTGGTTGGTTTTTTACAGCATTAGTTTGGGCTGTATTTTTCTAGATAAGGCTTGATGTGTATCATTTTTCATTTTTAGGACTGTTGTCCTCATCTTTATTGTGGAATTTATATATTTTTTAATTATCGTAACGCTTCTCGTGACGTAATTGGATATATATATATATATATATATATATAGATATGATACTAATTAATATATATATATGGTAAGTCGGCGGGGCGGCCTAATGTCGGTATCAGCAGAACAAGAACTCTAAACCAGGCACGTATATGTGTATATATATATATATTATATTATATATATATTATATATATATATATATATATTATGTTTTGTTTTTTTTGTTGGGCGTTATTACGAAGCATCTAAAATAAATGAATGAACTCGATATTAATGGAGTATGGATTCACTTATTTTTTTATTATTATTATTTTTTATCATAAATTTTCGGGTTCGTTAGATACCTTTATCAAATGACTGTTGTTCCTGTTCAACGGGTCTTTTGTCTCTGTATTGACACGGCAGAGTCTGTAAAAAATTATAATAACGGAGTATTCCGATGTCAGCGTTCAGTCCCCCCCACACATATATATATATATATATATAATATATATATATATATATATATATGGATACAGAATGTGGTTAATCGAAGCCTGAACATGATACCAGAAGATCTGAAACACGTATGCTAATGTAAAACTTAAAAAGAATCTTTTAAAAACATAATCCATTTTGCGGACCTTTTTTTTTATATAGAATATCTAATTGTCTCCCATCGACACAAACGTTATATATATATTATATATATATGTGTGTGTGTTGTGTGTGTGTGTGTGAGGGAAGAGAGAAAAGCTGTTTGGAATCATTTGTTATACAAATGTATATCGTATCATACGGTCGCATCAATAGACAAATACGCACATACACGCAATACACATACATAGTAAGGTTTGCACATTATTTAAGTATATCTTTTTTTCATATTTACTGGCAGGACAAAAATGCCCAACACAGACGTGCTGGAACGAGGAATCATAAACAGCCATCATCTGCGAAGAGACGCCCTGTGTTTGCTTGGTCACGTCAGGAGGATGGACAAAGGCCGCATCCCCAAAGACCTACTGCTATGGCGAATTAGCAGAGGGCACCCGACCAGTAGGCTGACCGCGCCTGCTCTTAAAGTGTCTGCAAGAGGGACATCAAGACATGCCACATGGGAGGCTTAAACAGAAATTGTTCGACAATGGCGACTCCTCGTCAAACTAGGAACAAAATCGAGGAAATAAAGAGGAAAGAAGCCGCCGCAGAAAGAGATCCATAAGGAAGGAGAGACCACGCATGCGCTTTAAAGATGTCTGCAAGAGGACATGAAGACATGCCACTCGACATTCAAAACATGGGAGGCTTATGCAGAAGTGTGTTTGACTGGCTCCTCCTCGTCAAACAAGGAACGAGAAGGAGTGAAAAAGAAAGGAAAGAAGCCGCTGCAGAAAAGAGAGTTCATAAGAAGGAGAGACAACAGCAACTCCAGCGAGCATCACCGTTTGTTTGCTGTCACTGCCCAGAGATTGCCATTCAAAAATTGGTCTGTCAGACACTCACGCAGTTGCAGATTTAAAAAAGTGGACACTACGCCATCGTCTTTAATAGACGGAAGGATGCCAATTTTATTATCATTTGCATCTCGTTTTGTTTCCATCTGGAATCAGCCTCAATAGATATCTCTGAGGACAGGGTTTGTTTGTGAGTGTGGGTTGGGGGGGGGAAGGAGTACGGAGGAGTGTTGTCTCTTTTCATCCATGTATCTTCCTCTCTCCTTCCCCCTCCCCACCATATATCAGTCTGACTATTCAATTTCGGTCCTACCCCAGGGGACATTCCCTGTCTAATGTGGACAATATGATCGTCTGTGTTTGGTGCATTAAAAGTCGACATCTTGAGAAATGCAAATCCATTCGATCGGCAATTTAAACACAAAAAAAAAGATGGATGCCGATGATCACAAGATGGCGCGCTGTCCAAAAGTTCGGGGGAAATTAAAGCGCGAAAGGGCGCTCCACCCCCTTACCCCACCCTGGAGAGAAAAAAAAATTGATTTTATAAAGTAGGTCATTATATTTGTCTGAATATTTTCGATGAGGGGTTGATGTGTATAATGTTGATTTTTTTCTCGGACTGTTGCCCTCACATTATTGTGGTATGTAAAATCAACAACAATGTTATACAACACAATTAGAAGGGGTTTGTTACCATTGGTTTCAAAACAGCCTATTAGTCGCTTATCATCACAACAAAGCGCCTTAAAACGACTTTCCAAATATTTTGTCGAAGATGGTAAAGAGCTATCTATCTATATATTATATATATACATACATAACATACATACATGCATACATATATAAAGGGCAGTTGTGTTTATGTGTATGTCGGAGGAAACTTCGAAATAAAAACAAATAACACAAAGTAAATATATATACACATTAAATACACCAGGGCTTGGTTTTGAGCAAAAATATAGAGATTTGATTTATATTCGGAAGATAATTAAAAATAAAATTTAAATGAACAGCATGGTTTTTTTCATTAATATTTAGATAGTAATATTTCTTTTCAGAGTAGCTGATCAATGCAAGTCTATTTTTTTACATAGGGATTTAAATGGGGCATCCACGAGGATTCAACTCACAATTCAGTAATAATGATCTGCGGACTAACTTTAAAAATCCCCTCTACTCAGGCGACGCCGGGCAGCCACTGCTAGTACACTAAATTTTGATTTTTTTTAAATTAAAAAAAAGCAGTTTGTGTTAAATCATTATGCAAATTATCCCCACCCATTGTACTAGGTAAATCTATTTTTAAATATATATAACACATATTTCGGGATTTTAAATGCATTAATAATATGGGCAGTTTTGAGGCAAATCTAACTTAGCTAGACTTTAATACAGACACTGTTATGCTAATTAAGATTAAATAAATGACTATTCATAATCGTTGAGAAATACAATTTAAATAACTCAAGGAGATCGTCGCGTCAGTGGTACGTATTTCGGTTACAGACAGACACTTACAAAATCTCTCTTATAATACGCTGCAAGATTGCATATATATATATATATATATATATATATAATAATATATATATAAGATTATAATTAAACTGAGAAATGAATCGAATATTAGCTTTTAATAATCCATAAGGAGTTGATATGCCGTTAAGTAATTTAAATCAGACTAAACCAATCAGTGTCCTGGGTATAGCGAAGTTCCAATTTTGAAGCTTTGGGAGTGTGGAGTACAACTTAATCGCCATTACTCTCAGGTTCACTCTGACCAGAGTGGTAGTACCTGTTAGTGTTGTTCACATGGTATTTCAGCCAATACATTCTCCAGCTTTCTCACATGTAATATGCACAATCACAGGGAAAGAAACACTTGTTTTGTCACTTTCTTTGGGTATTAAAAAGCCTTATGGCAAACCACCAACCCTTTTATCATATATGTGCTAAAAGGCGATGGCTGGGGTCTCAGTGTCCTGGGTACGAGCATTAAACTGCATCTAATGTGTAGTTTCCCAATTTGGAGCTCTAGGAGTGAAGTACTCTCATCACTATGACTCTTAGGTCACTGCACGGAGTGGTAGTACTGTTAGGGTTGTTCACATGGCATGTCAGCCAACATATGCGTGTGTGTTGTCTCTGTCTGTCTTTATATATATATATATATATATATATATATATATATATTGTAATAATAAATGAACACACACAGCTGGGCTTGAGAAGCTTTATTCTTTTAGGGGCAAAATTAGGAAGTTGACTATGTGGCGCATATATAGTATATTAATCTAATTATTATATATATATAATATTATATGTAATAAGTAATTGAAGAGTTAACTTCCCCTGTTTAATTATTACCATCCCCTTTGTGTAAATCTTTAACTTTCTGAAAGTATTATACTCCAAGAATGATGCAATCTGTATTTCTAAGTAGAATAAAGCTTTGCTGCCAAGCCCAGCTGTGTGTGTTCATTTATTATTACAATATATATATATATAGTATATATATTATTGAGCGTATTAAGAACAACCAGACATTTAGAAATCTGGAAATAACAAACTACGCAATATGATTTGGCGTGAAATGCCCATGTGGATGAGGAAGAGCCCTAACGAGGGTCTAAGCTGTCATACACTCGTGTCCAGAGTTGGGTACCTAAGAGTCATAGTGAATGAAGAGGTACTCCACAACTCCCTAGAGTCGTTCTATAATTGTAAGACGCACTAGCCCCATTTAGATGCAGTTTTAATGTCGTACCCAGGACCTGAGAACCCCAGACCATCGCGCTTTTAGCACATATAATGATATGGTTTGGTGGTTGCCATAGGGCTTTTTAATACCAAAGAAGTGACAAACAAGTGTTTCTTTCCCCTAGTGAAATTGTGCATATTACATGTGAAGAAAGCTGCGAGAATGCATTGGCTGAAATACCATGTGACAACCACACAGGTACTTACCACCTCTGGTCAGAGTAACCTGAGAGTAATGGCGATTAGTTGTACTCCACACTCCCCAAAGCTTTCAAATTGGAACTTCGCTATACCGAGGACACCTGATTGGTTTAAGTCTGATTAAATTACTTAACGGCATATCAATCCTTGATGGATTATATAATAGCTAATATTCGATTTACATTTCTCAGTTTAGATTTAATCTATATATATATATAGTATAATATATATATATATTATATATATGCAATCTTGCAGCGTATTATAAGAGAGGATTTTTGTAAGTGTCTGTCTGTAACCTGAATTACGTCACCACTGAAAGGCGACGCAATCTCCTTAGTTATTTAAATGTATTCTCACGAATTATGAAATAGTCTATTATTTAATCTATTAGCATTAACAGTGTCTGTATTAAATCTAGCTAAGTTAGATTTGCCATCAACTGCCCATATTATTATGATTTAAAATCCCGAAATATGTGTTATATATATGTTAAAAATAATAGATTACTAGTGATGGTGGGGATAATGTTGCGCTAATGATAAACAAAACTGCTTTTTTTTAATTTAAAAATCAAAATTTTAGTGTACTAGCATGGCGGCCCGCGTCCCTGAGTACGAGGGGGATTTTTTTAAAGTTATGTCCCGCAATTCATTGATTACTGAATTGATGATTTAAAATCCTCGCGGGATTGCCATTTAATCTATGTAAAAAAAAATAGACTTCGCAGTGATTCTTAGCTACGTCTGAAAAGAAATATTACCTAATCTAGAATATAAATGAAAAATAATTTAAATCATCGCGTGTTTACCATTTAAATTTAATCTTTTGTCATTATCCTTCAAGAATATATAATCAAAGTCTATTATTTTTGCAGTCAAAACCTCAAGCCTGGTGTATTTAAATGCTGTATATTATTGTTTGACTTGTGTCGTAAATGATGTGTGTTATTTCGTTGAAAGTTATCCTCCAGACATACACATAAACGACAACTGCCCTTTATAATAGTTATGCATGTGAATCTGCGATTGTATGGTATGGTATAGTACTATAGATTACCGCGAGGTAGAGCTCTTTTGATTCCATCGTCGACAAAAGTAGATGCCGTTTGGAAAGTCGTTTATAAGGCGCTTGTATGTGATGAACTAAGCCTAAGTAGGTGCTGTTTCTTTGAGAACCAGAGGTTAGGACAAACCCTTCTAATTGTTTGCTATAACATTGTTGGCGTTGATAATATAACATACCACAATTAATGGTTGAGGGCAAGCCAGTCCGTAGAAAAATCAGACATTATACGACATCAACCCCTCATCTAAATTTCAGACAAATAATGATCCTGAACATTATAAAATCAGATTTTTTTGTTCTCTCGCAACGGGGGGGGTTAAGGGGGGTGGATATGCGCACTTGTTCGCAGCCTTTATTTCCCGAACTTTTGGACAGCGCGCCAATCTTGTGAACATCTGGCATCACATCTTTTTTTTTTGTTTTTAAATTTGCCGATGTCGAATGGATTTGCATTTCCTCAAGATATGTCGCTTTTTATATGCCTATCTTAATACATCATGACGATCATATTTTTGTCCAATTAAGACAGGGAATGCCCGATGGGGGTGGAGACCCGAAATTGAGATAGTCAGAACTGAATATATGGTGAGGAAGGGAAGGGAGAGAGGAAAGATACATGTGGTAAAAAGAGACAACACTCCTCCGGTACTCTGCTGTCCCCCGAGACCCCACACTCACAAACAAACCCTGTCCTCAGAGTAAATCTATTGAGGCTGATTCAATGGATACAAACGAGATGAAATGATAATAAAATGGCTCCGTTCCGTCATATTAAGACGATGGCGTAGTGTCCACTTTTTTAAAATCTGCCAACTGGCGTGAGTGATCCTGTAAACAGACCAATTTTTGATGGCAATCTCTGGGGCAAGTGACAGCAAACAAACGGTGAATGCCTCGCTGGAGTGCTGTTGTCCTCTCCTTCCTTATGACTCTCTTTTTCTGCAGCGGCTTCTTTCCTTTCTTTTTCACTCCTTCTTCGTTCCTTGTTTGACGAGGAGGAGCCAGGTCAACACAACTTCTGCATAAGCCTCCCAGTGTTTTGAATGTCGATGTGGCATGTCTTCATGTCCCTCTTTGCAGAACATCTTTTAAAGCGCAGCGAGTCTCCTCCTTCCCTTATGATCTCTTTTCTGGCGGCGGCTTCTTTCCTCTTTATTCTATTTTGTTCCTAGTTTGACGAGGAGTCGCCATGTCGACAATTTCTGTTTAAGGCCCTCCCTGTGGCATGTCTTGAGTCCCTCTTGCAACATCTTTAAAGAGCAGGGCCGGTCAGCTTACTGGATCGGGTGCCCCTGCTAATTCGCGCATAGAGTAGGTCTTTGGGGAGCGGCCTGTCCATCCTCCTGACGTGACCAAGCCAACTACAGCGTCTATCGTCAGGGATGATGGCTGTTTATGATTTCCTCGTTCCAGCCACGGTCTGTGTTGGCATTGTCCTGCAGTAAAGTTGAAGAAAAAGATATACTTAATAATGTGCAAACTTTTACTATGTATTGTATTGGCGTGTAATGTGCGTATTTGTCTATGTAAATGCGACCTGTATGTTATAGATATATCATTTGTATAACGAAATGATTTTCCAACAGCTTTTCTCCTCTCCCTCTACACACACCCACACACACACTATAATATATATATATACTTTTGTGTCCGATGGGAGACAATAGATATTCTATAAACAAAAAAGTTCCGCAAAATGATTATGTTTTTTAAAAGATTTTTTTAAGTTTTACATTAGCAATGACGTGTTTCCTAGATCTTCCTGGTATCATGTTGCAGCGCTATTCGATAACCACATTACTCGTACCATATAGTAGTTATACGTATATATATTATGATTATAATTATATATATCATGTAGTATTATATATGTGTGGGGGGACTGGATACCGCTGTGACATCGGAAAGCTTCTAGACCGGTTTATAAATTAATTTTTATTTACGAGTGGGACTCTGCCGTGTCGAGATAGACAGAGAATGAGAAGGACCCGTTTGAAGCAGGGCGAAACAAAAGTCATTTGTGATAAAGGGTTCTAACGCGATACCCGAAATTGTGTATGATAAAGAATAATAATATAAAAAATAAGTGAGATGCCATACATACTCTGCAGTAAGTATGCGATGTTCATGAGTCATTTTATTTTTTAGATAGCTCTCGAAATAGCATCACAGGATCTGAGAGAATTTAGTAAAAGCAAAACATAATAATATATATCATATATATATATATACTTATATATTATATAATATATATATATCCATATACGTACGGTTTAGAGTTCTTGGTATCATGCTCGATACCCCTTGTGACATTATAGGTGCCGAGCCCCGCGACTTTACCATATAATAATATATATATATATATATATATATATATAGTATATATATATATCCAAGTTACGTCACGAGAAGCGTTACGAAATTAAAATATATACAATTACACAATAAAGATAGGANAAAAAAGAAGAAGATAAGGCTTAAATACAATGGGTATCGTGGGTTATGGACCATTTCCACATCCGTGAGTACCTGTCCTTGAGCTTCTTCGGACCACTGGATTCTTTTATTTGATTTTTTTTTAAAGTAAAAGATTACAGTGGTTTGAAGAAGTCGTGGGCATACTCACGAGTGGAAATGGTCTATAACACACGATAGCCTCATGGTATTTAAGGCCTTTTTATTCATATATATATATATAATTATATATATAATTATATATATATATGAATAAACGAAGGCCTTAAGTCAAGGGGTATCGTGTTATGGACATTTCCACTCGTGAAGTGATATATATATATATATAATATAGTATACATATATTTGTATATATATATAATATATATACCTTAACTTTATTACTATGAGGAGATGGAGGTTGGAGTAAATCCGACAGAAATGTAGTAGTAAAGCTAGAGGGAAAGTGGACAAAAGAGAGCAAAAACTCAAACAAGTAGATTGGAGACATTCTATAATACAAATGCCATGTTGCGCTGATGTTTTAATAAAATTGACTGATGAAGCCTGCTCAATGCAGAACGAATATATCTCCCACGTAATTGTTTGAGTCCACTTTTCGAAACACCGTGTCTGTGGATAACAATATGCTCCCATCCCTAGGGTTGAGCACTTTGGGGGGGGGACTCGCTGACGGCCACCAACTCAAGCGAAACGCGACGCTCTTCTATATAAGGAATGGAGCAACACTGTGAAGGACTTTACACACAAAGCGGTGTGTGTATTAAAACAGTTAAATCCCCTCCGATTCTGTAAGTGAAGACAGTCTAATGGTTTAAGGTGTCGACTGACACCAACTGATCGGATTTCAATTCCGGCTGTAGGTAGCTTACAAAATGTCCTAGCCACACTGAAGAGACTTGATAAGTCGAAACACGTGTTCGGTGGATGACCATATATATATGAGGGGGTAAAGGTGGATAGTATGAAAAGGGGATGTAAAGGTAAAAAATGTTGATTGATAAATTGATTTAACGGCATGTCAACCGTCTAGATTATTTCAATGCCAAGAGTTTGCATTCATTATATATTTACATTTTG
>CM042170.1:54871406-54878906 GCA_023376005.1 Doryteuthis pealeii
TTTAATGTGTATATATATTTACTTTGTCGTTAATTGTTTTATTTTCCAAGTTTCCTCCGGACATACATGATACACACAACTGCCCTTTATATATGTATAGATGAAGGGCATAGAATCTCTGATATTAGATACAATACTCAATATAATCATGTATATGATGAGATACGAATACTTTGAATCATGCAGATGTATTCAGGGGTTGCCCGTGGTGTAGTGGCGACTGTTCTGGACTACCACATTGTAGTAAGCGAGTTCAAACTCTAGTCGTTCTATAACGTTCACATT
Organism: Doryteuthis pealeii; assembly: GCA_023376005.1. Classification (NCBI taxonomy): domain Eukaryota; kingdom Metazoa; phylum Mollusca; class Cephalopoda; order Myopsida; family Loliginidae; genus Doryteuthis; species Doryteuthis pealeii. The sequence continues at coordinate 54,871,692 of CM042170.1, forward strand.
TCGGACTAATACCCATTTTTTTTTTTATTATTCGGACTATTGTCCTCATCTTCATTGTTACCTATACAGATAACAATAAAGATGAGGAAAATAGTCCGAATATTCCAAATAATGCAAATTATCAAAACTCATCTAAAAAATTCAGAGAAATATTATTCAAATCGGCTGGCCATGTCAACCCTAGCACCTATATGATTTCCCAACCCTATTGCCCTTATGGCAACCACCCACAAGCCTTTTTATCATAGGGTGCTAGAAGGCGGTGGTTGAGGGTCTTCATGTCCTGGGAATGACAATACACTCTGATGGTGAAGTTTCGGTTCTGGAGATCTGGGGAATGTGGGAGCACCCCATCATCAATCAACTCTCAGGTCCACTCTGACCTGGATTGGCAGTACCTGTTAGGGTACCATCTATATTAATAGAAAGTTTAAAAAATGTTCTTCGAAGTGTCGTTACGAATCTTTCAAAACTTTTGCCAGCATTAAATGGCCCACCGAGGTTTGATATTAAGAACATTGAACCTAGAAATTTTTGTGCTATTTGGATTATTCGGACTATTGTCCTCATCTTTATTGTTATCTGTACAGATAACAATAAAGATGAGGACATTAGTCCGAATATTCCAAATAATACAAATTATCAAATCTCGTCTCAAGAATTTCAGAGAAATATTCTTTTCTGTTTTTCTTTTTTTTAATATATCAGCAAGAAGTTTTATGTAAAACTAGCAGTCGGTACCGGCGTCGCCTGGGTAGATGGGATTTTTAAAGTTAGTCCTGCAGATCTATTATTACTGAATTGTGAGTTGATCCTCGTGATGCCCCATTTAAATCCCTATGTAAAAAAATAGACTTGCATTGATCCAGCTATCCTGAAAAAGAAATGTTAATGTCTACTATCTAAAATATTAAATGAAAACAACCCTACTGTTATCATTTAAATTTTATTTTTTAATTATCTTCCTGAAATATAAATCAAATCTCTAATATTTTTGCTTAAAAAAACAAAGCCCTGGTGTATTTAATGTGTATATATATTTACTTTGTTTTTAATTGTTTTATTTTCGAAGTTTCCTCCGGACATACATATACACACAACTGCCTTTATATATGTAAAGCAACAAACATATTTTTATGGCGTTTGTGTTGTGCCGTAAACATTTGGTACATATAGACGTGCAACGATTTCCCCATATTACATACAGGTTGTTAAAATGGCGTTATTAGAATAAAAGGGTGTAACGGAGCGAGGGATCACATGGAATAGTTAGGCGAAAGCCCAGGTACAAAGACAACATCAAAGGAAACTGGGGGACTTGAACATCCCCATAGATATTGGCAAGACGCAACCAGAGATCGAATCAAATGGGGAAACAGATTCGCATGGTGTCATCATCGGATAAGATGGACAACAAGTAATAATATTATATTGTTTTTAAGGGTCCGGGTTAGCTCAGTCGGTAGAGCGTTCGGCTAGAAACTGCAAGGTTCTTAGTTCGATACAGGCCCTAGCCAACTAGGACTGTGTGCGGTAAAGTAAGGAGCTGATCTGGCAGCCATCCTTAGTTCCAGATGTAGTGAATAAGTAAGCAAGCCAATAAGAATCCGGTGTTTATAGTATTCTTTGTAAGTCCGACGTCCAAGAGAATCCAAGTGTCAATGACATAAGTTCAGAATGGGGCATCTATTAATACAGCAGAGCAGCAGCAGCAGTGCCAGTGATTGGACAATAAGAATCCTTCTCGGGTCACGTGTTTATAGGCGAGTCTATAAATAAAAGTGACCATTTGCCTCATACTTATATCACAAAAATTGCAACAGATGGTAGGTGTGACGCGCTCCACCTCAGACGCAAAAGCAATTCTCCTTGTTCTAGCACTAGTGAAAAGGGGATAGACTCCCTCGCTGATTGGCTGGTACCGATATTAGGCCGCCCCGACGACTTTACTTTTATTGTTTTTACTTCGCTGTAAAAAAATAATTCAATCGATAAACCAAATACAAATTACATATTTAGAAATATTTATTTTATTTCTTTTGAACCAAATAAATATTTCTAAGATTAGACCGGTGATACATGAGAAATTCCAAGCTGAAATGAGTAGGGCACACATTTGTCAACTTCAAATTACCAGCAGCGGCGCTATTTTAAATCATGGCTAATATAAGCAGCAGCCAGCGAAATATGATATATTAAATAAAGGGAGTAGAGTTGCTGATATTAGATAATATCGTGAATTATATTAAACTAGTTTTCCTCCCTGACAAACTAAAACTAGTAGATAAATACAGCGGCTTGTGGCGTTAAGACGTTTCCAAGCAGAATTTAAAATATCAAATAGCATGTGGACTTATACTAAGTCATAACTTAGATAATTCAACAACACTGGTATAACAATACGTGTACATGAATGAGCGTGTTTCACGTATATATGTGCATATGTGTGTATAAACACAGCGAACATTAGAACCATCTTGACGCCCTAGCGGACTTACCCCTACCCCCTCCCAAATAAAAAAATCTAACCTGAAGGTACTGTTGCTTACCAGATACACAAAGGCGAAATATACCGTATCCTTAATCTCATTTCATTTCACAGAAACACCAATAGTAGTAGGATCACAGTACTTGCTACTCATATGGATCCCAAATGGGTTGAAAGGGGCTCTTTAGCCTTGGAGGACAACCATACAAAGTCAAGGAATGTCCGACCCAAAACCTCTGCTGCCTTTCAAGGAAAAGCTAAGGGAGTAAACCCCGAAAACAAATCAGGAGCCGGAGCCCCTAAGGTGGCATGATGCTGAAATCCAGTGCTACCCGTCAACTCCTGCGACACTACCATTGCTAAACCGCATTGGTACCTTACCTTTCCTTTGGATCACAGCGGCAGAGGGGGGATTTGCTACACGGGCAACAGCTTATCTCCATATGAACCCACCTAGACTATGTAGTTCAAAGAGAAAAAAAACTTTGACACTACGCCATCGTCTCTCGTAGACGGAAGGCTGCCAACCAATATTAAACTAGTAAATGTATGCCCTCCCTCCTGGGTGCAAGTATTTAAGCTTTAATGTAAAATATAAATATAAATTTATATTATATCTATCTATACATATATAAAGGGCAGTTGTGTGTATATGTATGTCCGGACGAAACTTCGAAAATAAAACAATTAACGACAAAGTAAATACAGGGTGTCCCAGGCTTTGAAAAACAACACCTTTAGTTATTTCAAAAACATATTCATTGATAGCGATTGTCGCAATTAATTTTCTATCTCTCAATTTGAGCATTTATTATAATTATTTTCAATAACAGTGATTTGAAATCAACAAAGGTGGATTTGTGAAAACCAGGATGGTGTTTAACTTCTGGGACACCCTGTATATATACACATTAAATATCACCAGGGCTTGGTTTTCAATACATATATAAAGGGCGGTTATGTGTATCTGTATGTCCGGAGGAAACTTCGAAAATTAAACAATTAACGACAAATTAAACAATTAACGACAAAGTAAATATATATACACATTAAATATCACCAGGGCTTGGTTTTTGAGCAAAAATAATGAAGATTTGATTTATATTTGGGAAGATAATTAAAAAATAAAATTTAAATGATAACAATATGTTTTTTTTTTTTTTTTTTTTTTTTTTTTTCATTTAGTATTTTAAATAGGAGATATACATTTTTCTTTTCAGAGTGGCTGGATCAATGCAAGGTCTTACATAGGGATCTTAATGGGGCTTCATGCGAGGATCCAACCCCTGATTTAATAATTATGGATCTGCGAGACTAACTTTTTTATCCCCTCCTCTACCTAGGCAATACGCGGGTTGCCGCTTCTAGTATCATATATAAAATTAAAATAAATAAGAATAAATGAATTGCCTATCGCCCGCGTTAATGAAAGTCAAATTTCAGAATGTTACCCGGTTATTGCTCTCAACTCTAACCATTGGGCTGACTTGGTTTAAATCGGATCTTTTTACCTACAAGTGTACACTCACCCCAACCAACTCATCTCATTAACGGCATGACAGTGATGCCGTGGGCTACTAAATATCCACGCATTCCCACTGTTCACTTAGATAAATAAAAATAAAATAAAAAACACTATATATATATATATATATATATATATATATATACTAGCAGAAGTACTCGGTCGATGACCTGACTAAAGGAACAGCAGGAAGTGAGAGAGAAAGATGAAGAGAGAAGTTAGAAAGGGAGTAAGAGGATAATGAATTTAAAAATTTCTTATCATTTAAAAAAAAATTACTATTAGAATTAATTGCGTATTTGAATGTTTGTTTGTTTTAGGAATTGTTTTCTGTTGTTGATCTTTTTTTACATTTAAAATATTTTTTAAGGTTATTTCCTGTAACTCAACATAAACAAAGGGGAACCACTCTTGACTCATAAATCACTTATCTATTTTCCCATTAAAATAACCCTAACCCTAAGTCCTAATCCTAACCCCGTCTTCTTTTTTCCTAGTAGATCAATAAATAAATAATTTATCAGTCAAGAGTGGTTCCCCTTTGATCATGTTAGACTTATAGGAAATAACCAAAGTTAGTCTCGCAGATCCATTATTACTTATCACAAGTTAGATCCTCACTGGATGCCCCATAAAATCCCCATGTAAATATATAACAATATGGTAAGAAATTTTAAATCAAAATATTGATCAATTTTAATTCAAAATATTGATCAATTATTTATTTATTTTCCCATCAAACTAACCCTAAACCCTAACCCTAACCCTAACCCCGTCTTCATTTTTCCTAGTAGATCAATAAATAAATAAGTAAATAGTTTATCAGTCAAGAGTGATTCCCCTTTGTTTATGTTAGACTTATAGGAAAATAACCATTTTTTAAAAATGTAACTCTAAGCTCGTGAGCGTTTTAAAACATAATTTTATTTTTCTAAAAATCTTTCTTTTTTGTTTGTACATATGGTGAAAATTTAAATTCAGTTCTTAATTTCTTTTTTGAGTTAAAGTGATGAAAATGTATTCATTTAATTTATTTTCTTTCTTTTTACGCCAAAAATATAACAATAAAACGAAGCTAAGAATTAAACATGTATCCTTATTTGGAGGTGGAAAATTTCGCGTATTAATTCAAATAAAATTTTTACATATTACACCACGATGAGATGCCTAGGTATTTACGAAACCCATTTGCCATGGGTAGGATGTGACACAAGGTCACAATTATGAGCATCCAGTGAGGATCAAACTTGCTATGGATAATTCCAAGTCAAATCATCCAAAAAAAAAAAAAGAAAGTAAAATGTCAATCATCCCTTTAATTTTTCTGAAATTTTGTACCGGTGTGGACTGTGTTAAAGTTAGACATTCCAAAAAAATCTTTGTCATAGATGCAGTGCCACATCGGGATAGTGATCTTAAAATTGATAACTTAGAATTGGTTAACTTTCAGACATTTTCGATGCCACTTTCGGATTCCTTGGGCAAAAATGGTTGTATAAACCAATTTTTAGAAGTACACACGCAAATACACATATATAAACACATATAGACGCACACGCCCACGCAAAATATACCCACAGACACATACACACACATACACACTCACACAAATACACGTACACATACACACGCAAATACACACATATAAACACATATAGACACACACGCCCACATACCCACAGACACATACACACACAGACACACTCACACAAATACACGTACACATATAAACACATATAGACACACACGCCCACGCAAATATACCCAAGACACAGACACACACAGACACACTCGCACAAATACACTTACACATACACACACAAAATACACACATATAAACACATATAGACACACACACCCACGCAAATATACCCACAGACACAGACACACACAGACACACTCGCACAAATACACTTACACATACACACACAAATACACACATATAAACACATATAGACACACACACCCACGCAAATATACCCACAGACACAGACACACACAGACACACTCGGACAAATACACTTACACATACACACACAAATACACACATATAAACACATATAGACAAACACGCTCACGCAAACATGGCCACAGACACAGACACACTCACTTGCACACTCAAATACACGTACACATACACACGCAAATACACACATATAAACACGTACGCATACACACACGCCCACGCAAACATACCCACAGGCACAGACACACACAGACACACTCGCACAAATACACGTACACACACACACACACGCAAATACATACATATAAACACATATAGACACACACGCCCACGCAAACATACCCACAGACACAGACACACACTCCTCACTTGCACACGCAAATACACGTACACATACACACGCAAATACACACGTATAAACACATATAGACACACACGCCCACGCAAACATACCCCCAGACACAGACACACTCACTTGCACATTCAAATACACACATATAAGCACATATAGACACACACGCCCACGCAAACATACCCACAGACACAGACACACTCACTTGCACATTCAAATACACACATATAAACACATATAGACACACACGCCCACGCAAACATACCCACAGGCACATACGCACACAGACACACTCGCACAAATACACGTACACATACACACGCAAATACTCCTGCTATTAATCACATGAATAAACATTATTGACATTCTTATTCCGCTTCTTCTTTTCCTCTTTTATGTTCAAACGAAATTTTTTTCTGTCTTTTTTTTTCATTTCTTTTCTGATTTCCCCGTCCCACCCCCTCCAGCCTAATACAATCAGCGCAACGGACATAGCACATGTTTGTCTCATGTCAAGGCGTGTGATGTAGACGATTGGATGATTGGTAATACGAGCAAACAGAAGATAAAAAAAATAATCAATCGCTCGCTGTGCTCTTGTTTATTATCAGCAAAGGAGCACGTAATAACGACGAGGCCAACAGGAGACTGGCGCAATGATGGGCTTGAAATCCACCGGTCTTTTATGGATTCGTGATTAGGTTCTTTTCTTCTTTCTCTCCTCTTCACATTCTTCCTTCTTTGATTCCTACCCCTCTTCATCTCTTCTGCTGGAAATTGTTCATCTCTTCTGCTGGAAATTGTTCATCGTATCCGATTATGACACGAATCCGTTTATCAGCAAAGGAGCCCTTAATAAACACGAGGCCAACAGGAAGGAGTGA
>CM042170.1:54886406-54899180 GCA_023376005.1 Doryteuthis pealeii
TCGCTCGAGTTCTGCCGATGACATCAGCTTTAGACACGCCCACACATTTTTATGAAAACAAAATTCTCTTCGCTTAACGAGTACAGCCATCGATTAACAAGTACAGCCAAGACCTACTTAGAAATGAAACAATTATTTTACTTTTAAAACGTTATATTTTTAGCTTAGAAAATTGAAAGTTTTAAATAAATAAAAAAAACAATAACTTTGAATCATGTAAATGTCTGGTTCTACAAATATTTTTTCTTTAGTTACGAATTTTATTTTATTTACACTAGCAAATATATGCACCCTCCGGGTGCAAGTATTTTAGTTAAATTTTATAATAAAATATCATATTAAATTAGAAAGGCTAATGAAACTAAATAAGAGTGTAGATAAAAAGATTTTGAACAGAGGGGGTATGATTGAAAAATAGAACAACTTTGAAACTAACTCTTCCATCATTTTCCGTTACTCCCGTCTTTCATTGGTAAATTATCCTAATTAAACTGTTTAGTTAAAATAGGAAGTAAAGAATAATATTACAGTTATTTCTTCTTGTTAAGAGATTTCTTTTAAGATTTATTGAAGAGATTTTTGCTCATATTCAATAAGATAAAACCAAACAATTAGAAATCAATAATACTAAGCATATATTTATTAAAATCATTTTTTAAGATCAATATGCAAATTAGCCTTCCCATTCATACTGTAAACCTCTATTTTGTTGTATATATAAATACAATTGCATGTTATTAATATGTAAATATGGTCAACAGTGTAAGTAATGTGAAACAATTTTATTAATAATTGAGGTTTAAATAAAAATAAAATCATGGAGAATATGATGTAAATAACTAAAGGAATTGTGACTTGTATAGTAATATAGTTTCGGTTACAGACAGACAAACCCACAATCTCCATTATAATAAGATATAAAACGATTCTATATTTTTATATAGATTTTTGGTAAAACTTGCAAAACATACTCAAAATCGCATTGATGTGGGTATATGTGAGTATACAACAGTCTCCCTTCTAATTATTTAGTTTAGTAAATAGGAAAACACAATGAACGTAAGAAGAATCAGAAAATGTCGGACACGGCCAATCGCAAACATTTGATTGGCACAAAAGAGCGGGAAAAAATGAAGTCAGACGGCAACGTTCCACCATTGAAGATTGTCCCATGCAAACGATGGCTGAACTATTTGGTCACGTGTGACTTTAATTATATATTAATCTATTTCCACTGATTCCGTCTCTCCGCGGGGACAGTTTGCTGTATGCATTATTGAATTCGTGTTCGTGAATATCAGATAGGGAAGAGCGGACATAGATTAGCTATTCAGGATATCATCATCATCAATCATCATCATCATCATCATCATCATTCTCGTCATCGTCATCGTCGTCAAAACGTACGGCAGCATGGATATCCATGACGATCTCACGCCAGCCATCCCTATCTGTCATCGCCGAGTCAGAGCTGACTTAGGAATAATGGTGATGAAGGGTAAGTATTATCTGCGTTATTCGGACTATTGTCCTCATCTTCATTGTTATCTGTACAACGTTTCGGTCGATGTGCCCTCCGGCCTTCTTCAGGTATTTCTTGTCGACCGAAACGTTGTACAGATAACAATAAAGATGAGACAATAGTCCGAATAACGCAGATAATACTAAATCATCAAGCCTCATCTCAAACATTCAGAGAAATGGTGATGAAGGGGTACTCCGCATTCCCCGGAGCTCCAGAATTTGAACTTCACCATTAGATGCAGTTTGACGTCATACCCAGAATATTAAGACCCTCGGCCACTGTCTTCTAGCACATATATGATAAAAGGGTTGGGGGTTACCATAACAGCAATTAGGTTTGGAAAATCATACAGGTGCTAGGGCTTGATGTGATCAGCCCTAGCCAAAAGTGGAGAGTACACAAGATGAGTAAAAATGAAAATACCTACATCGGTTTTACCTCAACGACTTTGTCACGCCGTCTAACTCTCCATTTGATAGATGAATAGCTCCATTTCACAACATCTAAAATTACATGCATGCCTGCACTCTAATTACCAAAATATCCTAACGGAAAATACGCCCAAAGAAAATACAAACAAAAATTCCAAAATACTAGAAGCTTTATACATAAAACAATACAAACCATCCTTAAATAAAATTAATTTTCAATGCAGTTCACACATTTTAAAATGCATATAGCACCTTTCCTATCGATTCTCCTCCTTCCAGCCCCCACATCCATTAATGTATTAACCTGGAAAAAAAACTGGAACACATCACCCCTGATGATGGCACTTCGAAGTGCCGAAAGTACTCGGGATATGAACTTCGGTGGACTAATCCACGGATTCCATCTAAATATGAAAAAGTTGGCCAGAAAGCTTGAAAAGATCATCAATAAAATTGTTAAACAGGAGACATGCCTTTTGTTTAATTCTACATGTATAAATGAAAGAATGCTGCCCAAATATACATAAGATGAGTATAAGTATATTAATAATAATGATAATAAATAAGTATTTAAGCACTCGCCAATAGGTAAACATGATATACCCAACTAAAATTTTAATTTCAATAAAAGCATGTTTTCAAAATTCTGGTAGAAGGAGACTTTGTCAGGATGAAGGATCTATTTGAGGGCTAAACTGTACCTGGGTGCCCTTTTGAGATTCGCTCTACAAAGTACCCTCATCTCCAGATCCAAACTGTGTCTACTGTAAAATAATGGTAAATGCAATCAAATGAAAAAGAAATACACATACCTGTTATTATTGGGCATCTCTATCCCTGCAAAAGACAAAAGAATGAAAGTTTAGTTGTATTTAACTTTTAAGAACATTTTGTTTTAAAATCTGGGAATGTATAGTTTAACTAGCTTAAAAGCCGCCCAACAGGGCGGTAATTAAGCTTGCTCCTGGGGAGGGGTTTTCATTGGACATTCGACCCAACAATAACACTTTATACATTGAGAACATATTAAACTTTTTTTAAAATTTGAACAATATTTTTCAAACAATTAATAGTTTTTCATTTAAAAAAAAATGATATGATATTTGGAACTTTTTCCAAAATTGAGTTACGAGCAGAACGAATTAAACTCGTAAGTCAAGGTACCACTGTGTATATATATATATATATATATATATACACACACACATATATATATATATATATATATATATATATATATATATAGTGGTACCTTGACTTACGAGTTTAATTCGTTCCGCCCGTATATATATATATATATATATATATATATATATGTGTGTGTGTGTGTGTGTGTGTGTGTGTGTGTGTGTTGTGTATGAGTGTGTGTGTAAGGTAATCTAAATGACTGGTTGCAATGGATAATTCTATTTGGGATCTTCAAATTCAAAGATTTTTTGTAAAATCCGTCTTGGACTGCTCAATCACCTGGGTTCTATCCTTAAGCATCACGGGTCGCCACCCACGACCAACAAGTGGCCCCATTGGGGAAGTCTTACCCTTCTGCAGAGGTGCAGTCGGTGCATTCTAACGCCCCAGCCGACAGGGTGGTATATATTTAAAGTCATCAAAACTAAATTTCCATTTCAAGTTGTTTTATTCTTTTACTACTTTAATAAATGTGATGATTTTAATTATGGTACAAACTCTCTGACACTGAATTTTTCACTCTCACACCCATTAGGCAATATCTTTCAAAAGTACATTTTTACACCGCCCGGAGGGTGTTTTTTCTTCTTTTTTCTTTTTTTTTCTTTTTTTTTTTTTTTTTGCTAGTTTATATAATTACATTACGAAATATACATGTAATTGAATATATATATATATATACAAAACAAATGTGTGTGTGTGGGGGGGGTATTGTTCTCCTTTATATTTAAAAACATAACAGACATCTCAGACTTGCCCATTTGTTTTATTGGTCTCAACCAAAGATACGAAACCTTATATCATACGATCATATCTGTTTTATTGGTTTATCAAAGAAAGAAAGAAAGAAAGAAAGAAGAAAAAAGAAAAAGAAACGAAGAAAGGAAGAAAGAAAGAAAGAAAGAAAGAAAGAAAGCGTTGATAGACGTTGGTATTGGTATTCTTTGTTTTATTAAAAAAAGAAAGAAAGAAAGAAAGAAAGAAAGAAAGAAAGAATACGAACAAGCCAGACTTTGAAAGAAAGAAAATAAATAAAAAGAAAGATAGAAAAAAAGAAAAAAAAAAGAAAGAATACGAACAAGAGATTTGAAAGAAAAAAAAGAAAAAAAGAAAAAAGAAAGAAAGAAAGAAAGAAAGAAAGAAAAAAAAAAGAAAGAAAGAAAGAAAGAAAGAAAGAAAGAAAGAAAGAAAGAAAGAAAGAAGAAAAAGAAAGAAAAAGAAAGAAAGTAAAAGAAAAGAAGAAAGAAAGAAAGAAAGAAAAGAAAGAAATAAAAAAGAAGAAAGAAAGTAATGAAGGGAGGGAGGGAGGGATGGATGAAGCGTCGACAGACATTGATATTGGTATCATTGGACTGATATAATGCTGTGTGTCTTGTGGGTGTGGTCGAAAGCCAAAATGATAAATGGGCCGAGATAACGCTATATAGCAAACAACCACCTCCATGTGCCTTTCATCTTCCTCTATTTTCCAACAATCTTGTCTATACATGAATGAATATGGAGATAAAAATCATCGCCACAATGGGAAAAAAAGAAATAAAGCGTGAAAACCAATTTGGCGTTCGTGCATTAGGACGGGTGCGCTCGTAGCGTTACGATGATCGTCACAGGAAGTTCACTCGGCTACGAAAGTTCAAATCCTGAACGTGGGTATTTTCATTTCTCACGGCGCTAATAACCTTTGGAAAGGTATGAATCCAACTTTGTTGGAATAATTTGTTGCATGGTTATTTACTAAGCTGAGATTAGGTGTGGCACAAGGCCAGAAATATGGGGCCCCAATGACAATCAAACTCACTAACAATGGTAATACCCTTTGGAAAGGTATGAATTCAATTTTGTTGGAATAATTTGGTGTATGGTTATTTACTAAGCTGGGGCGCCCAATGAGAATCGAACTCACAAACAATGGTAACTGCAAATCTAGCTTGCTAACCATTACACCACGTGAGGTTCCAAAATAATTTGGAGTATAGTTATTTACTATACGTAGCTTAGATGTGGCACAAGGCCAGAGATATGGGGCGCCCAATGAGAATCGAACTCACAAACAATGGTAACTGCAAATCTAGCTTGCTAACCATTACACCACGTGAGGTTCCCAAATAATTTTGGGTATAGTTATTTACTATACCTAGGTTAGATGTGGCACAAGGCCAGAAATATGGGGCGCCCAATGAGAATCGAACTCACTGACAACGGTAACTGCAAATCTAGCTTGCTAATCATTACACCACGTGAGGTTCCCAATGTAAAGTTTTTAAGTGCCATCCTTGGCCAGATAAAAAGGGCTTAAAGAAAGTCCTGTGTTATGGGATCCTTGGGTAAGCGTATAAGTCCTATCCTGCGTATTGGTAAAGGTCTAGTGATTTAATCCTATGTCCGTCGTCAATGAATGTCACAGTAATTATGACCAGTAGGGTCGGTTACGTATTGTATCAACTTCAGAGTACTGCCAGTGATTGGCCAAGAGATAGATCACATAATTCTGGCCTAGTCTATAAGTAGGAGTGGGCTTTTAACACACACCTCATATCTGAAAATTCTCAACACCCAAATAATTTGGTCCATAGTTATTTACAAAGCTGACGTTAGATGTGGCACATATTCCATTCAATAATTGAATGGAGTATCCTACGAAAATCAAATGTGTGCAAATCTCTAAATGATCCATGCTAGCTCTACAAGAAAAATCTTTTAAATAATAGAATTGAATCATTTTGCAATTGTAGACATAGTTTAGCCTTACATTTGAATAGGTATGCCCGCCTAATTAATTAATTATTAATTAATCAACTTCCAAAATTAGTCACGACTTCAATAAAGCACATATTCTCCCAAAAAATTGTCGACTAAAAAAAAAGGCATATCAAAAACACATCGTTTGTTTATTTACTTCTCATATATATATATATATATATATATGTGTGTGTGTGTGTGTGTGTGTGTGTGTGTGTGTGTGTGTGAAGAAAAAAGACTTAAAGACCGAGTATTAAGCGATTATGGTCCATTTCCACCCGTGGGTATCTGAGACCCTCCGAGTTTCCTCAGATTACTTTCTTTATTGAAACTGGTAAACAAATAAATTTAGCTTATATTTATACATTCGCTCCTGATCCCAGTGATGGTATCGGGTTTCAAATCATCTTATCTTTTTGGGGGTGACAGTGCTTTGCTGTTGTGCCAGCCCCTTTCCTGGTCACACTTTTCCTTGGGTACTGTCGCCTGGATTGGTCAATTTCAGTTCTCGTGTTTGTTATCAAATGTCCTCGTCTATTTTTCCTTATTGAGTGGGTTTTTATGAGAGCATTCAATTAAAGTGACCTTGTTGGATGAATTCACCACCATTGCTAATGTGAACTTTGCAACACTGTACAGTTGGAGGAAAGAGCCAGTTTAGAATCATTCTAATACCAAAGAACTTGGTACCCCACCAAAGAAAAAAAAAAGTATATATATATATATATATATACAACTACAGACACAGAATAAAAAATACAGACTATGATAAGCTCATTCCAATAGAACAACACTTCCGACTGGAAGATCACGATTTTAATAGAGATGCCAAGTTTACGCTCATTGAAAGAATTCTAACAAACACTGACACCAAAACGGTAATAGAGAAACACGAATACAGATTGATACAAACATTAAAAACCTTTCATCCATACGGTTTTAATCATAAAACAAGTCCTCTTTAACAGTGGATAATAAAACTGTCTACACCTACGAGGGTGGCCGAGGTCACCAGAATAAACAAGCACTGACCACCACACATCAAACATCAAACAAGCCACTCCTGACCCAATTAAAAATCTAGAAGTCACACGCACAGTACTGTGATACAGACACGCGCCCACACCCACACAGTATATGTAAACACACACATACATATACATGTATACACACACATACACACACACCCACACAGTATATGTAAACACACACATACATATTACACATAGTCATATACATGTATACACATACAGTCATACACACAACGCCCATGAACCCCTCCTCACATATATAAGAGCATCCAAAAAACAAACTACCTCATAGAGGTTCTTCACAACGAATGAACATGCTACTATCAAACACACTCGCCTACCCGGATTTTAACAGCATGTTAAACCCACTATAACACTTGAACATTTATAACTCTTCTATAATGCTCCCTTTCTAATAATGTATCAACAATTTCTTCAAATAATAAATTTTCTCCTGAAGATGACCGAAGGTCGAAACTAGTTGAGATTAAACAACAAACAAGAAATATTCCTGATTGTCTTAATAATAATTTTTGTTCACACTATAATATATATATATATATATATATATATATATATATTATATATATATATATATATATATATAAAGGAATGGTTAGTTTCTGAGATGTGTTTTTGTGAGTGCGTTGTTTATTCACCATTTCTGATATCTCTCTTGTGTTACGCAGTTTTTTTCATTTTTCCTAATATACTACATACCGTCGGATTCACTTCCTTTCTTCACACACACACACACACACACAAACACACACACACACACATATATATATATATATATATATGAAATATAACATTTTGAAAAAACATAAACATGTATATTGTTAACAGCTGAAATATATATACTATACTATTTTGATACCCACTTTACATTTTTATATTTTTTACAATTTTTACAATAAACTCTTTTGAGTTTTAACCTTGAACTATAATGCTTCTGATCTTTAATTAAAAATAAATTTTTTATTTTTATTTTTAAAACAGAACATGCATTTTCAAAAAATTTTTCAGCGGTCGATATCAGCGTTCGTTTTGTAAACAGTCTTTTTAACGGATATCTTCTTCTCGTCTATGTCGCTCTTTGATGAAGACCAACTTATCGTTTCGGTCGAAACAGGCCTGTCAGCAATCACATAACAAACATCATATGTTTTTTCAAATGTTATATTTCATACTGTCGGATTAATTTCCATATATTTTTCATATATATATATATATATATATATATATATATATATATATATATTATATAATATATTATATATGTATATCATATATTATATATTATAATAGAAAAATTGCAGAAACACACACAACCTATCAAATATCGGACATATTCTGCCAAATTAATAACTCAATGCCTGAAGAAGACAACAGATCAGAAACACGTGTCGCGTATGTAAGATAATCAGAATTAAAAAAATTTTCTGAGAACATAATACATTTTGCGGACCTTCTTCTTTTTTATAAATATTAAATTTTCTCCCGTTGGAACCAGAACAACATTTTATATATTATATATATATATATATATATATATATATATATATATATATATATGAGGAATGAAAGAACAAAACTCAGACAAGAATGTGTAGCATATTTCGCTGGAGTTTGAACTCAACTTCTTCTGCTTTTATTGAATTAAAATTATTTTATTAAAAGGATCATACAATAAAAGCAGAAGAAGCTGAGTTCAATAATCCAGCGAAATATACTGCACATTCTTGTCTGAGTTTTGTTCTTTCATTCCTAATTTTACCTCATTCTGTCGGATTCATTCCAACCCTTTTTTCTTCACACATATATATATGTATGGGCCAGGTTAGCTCAGTCGGTAGAGCGTTCGGCTAGAAACCACAAGGTTCCTAGTTCGACCCCGGTCCTCGCCAACTCAGCGTATGAGTAGCACAGGGATCTGTGCGGTAAAGTAAGGAGCTGATGGTAGGTGTGGCGCTCCACCTCAGACGCCAAAAAAATCTCCTTGGTCTAGCGCTATTGAAAAGGGGATAGACTCCCTCGCTGACTGGCTGATACCGACTTTAGGCCGCCCCGACGACTTTACTTACTTTATATATATATATATATATATATATAAGTTAAAAGAAAGGAAAAGAATCCGACAATATGAGTAAGAAAAGGTGGAATGAAAACATCACACAATGCTGTTAAAGATACTGATCTACAATTTATAATATATTCATAGCTGATACTGATCATTTTTTGTAAAATCGAAATATTGATCAGTATCAGCTATGAATATATTATAAATTGTTTTCTTCTTTAACAGCATTGTGTGATGTTTTCATTCCACCTTTTCTTACTCATATATATATATATATATATATATATATAATATATATATATATATATATATATAAAGCTAAAAAGCCTCCGTATTGGGTGTCAATTAAGCTAGCTCCAGTGGAGGGCTTTTGCATTGAGTCCACACTTTAATTTTCTCCAATTTTTTTTTAGATACTGGGGAAACGCGCAAAAAAATAAAAAATAAAAACGAATCGCGGTAATCTTAAAAACTTAACGATGAATCAATATTACAAGATGTGAATTTTTCAAAATATGGGTCGCACAATTTTGCTGAATAAACAAGTGGAAGAACTTCGCTTAGGGGAGGATTTTTTTTTTAAATTAGGTACTATAATTTGGAAGTGTACCAAGAATGGCTTAAAAATGGCGTAAAGCCAATAAATGATGTCACTTCCAAATTATAGTACCTATTTAAAAAAAAAATCTCCCCTAAGCAAGTTTCTTGCCACTTGTTTTTCAGCAAAATTGTGCACCCATATTTTGAAAATTCACATCTTGTAATATTGATTCATCGTTAAAGTTTTTAAGATTACCGGATTCGTTTTTTTTTTTTTATTTGCGCGTTTTCCCCAGTATCCTAAAAAAATTGGGAAAATTCAAAGTGTGGACTCAATGCAAGCCCTCCACTGGAGCTAGCTTAATTTGACACCAATACGAGGCTTTTTTAGCTATATATTAATATATATATATAATAATATATTAATTTTAAAATATTATATAATATGAAAGTAAGAAAAGGTGGAATGAAAACATCCCCACAATGCTGTTAAAGAAGAAACACATTTATAATATATTCATAGCTGAATACTGAATCAATATTTCGATTTTACAAAAAATGATCAGTACTCAGCTATGAATATATTATAAATTGTAGATCAAGTATCTTTAAACGCATTTGGTGATGTTTTCATCCACCTTTTTCTTACTCATTTGTCGGATTCTTTTCCTTTCTTTTAACTTATATTATATATATAATATATATATAAGTAAGTAAAGTCGTCGGGGGGCCTAAAGTCGGTTATCAGCCAGTCAGCGAGGGAGTCTATCCCTTTCCAATAGCGGCTAGACCAAGGAGATTTTTTTGGCGTCTGAGGTGGAGCGCCACACCTACCATCCAGCTCTTACTTTAGCCGCACAGATCCCTGTGCTACTCATACGCTGAGTTGGCGAGGACCGGGGTCGAACTAGGAACCTTGTGGGTTTCTAGCGAACGCTCTAACCGACTGAGCTACCTGGCCCATAATATATGATATGTTGTGAAGAAAAAGGGTTGGAATGAATCCGACAAGAATGAGGTAAAATTAGGAAGAAAGAACAAATCAGACAAGAATGTGCAGTATATTTCGCTGGATTATTGACACTCAGCTTCTTCTGCTTTATTGAATGAATCTTTTAATAAAATAATTTTAATTCATAAAGCAGAAGAAGTGTTGAGTTCAAACTCCAGCGAAATATGCTACACAATTCTTGTCTGAGTTTTTGTTCTTTCATTCTCATTATATTATATTCCCCTTATATATATATATATATTATATATATATTATATATAAAATGTTGTTCTGGTTCCAACGGGAGAAAATTTAATATTTTATAAAAAGAAGAAGGTCGCAAAATGTATTTATGTTTCTAGAAAATTTTTTAATTCTGATTAATTCTAATACGCGGACACGTGTTTTCTGATCTGTTGTCTTCTTCAGGCATTGATTTATTAATTTGGCAGAAATATGGTCCGATATTTGATAAGGTTTGTGTGTGTTTCTGCAAATTTTTCTATTATAATATATAAATATGATATACATATATAATATATTATTATATATATATTTATATTATATATATATATAATATATATATATGAAAATATATGGAAATTAATCCGACAGTATGATATAACATTTTGAAAAAAACATATGATGTTTGTTATGTGATTGCTGACAGGCTGTTTCGACCGAAACGAATAGTTGTCTTCAATACAAGAGCGAACATAGACGAGAGCAATGATATCCGTTAAAAAGACTGTTTACAAACGAACGCTTGATATCGACCGCTGAAAATTTTGAAAATGCATGTTCTGTTTTAAAAATAAAATAAATAAATTTTATTTTTTTAATAAAGATCAGAAGCACTTATAGTTCAAAGGTAAAACTCAAAAGAGTTTATTGTAAAAAATTGTAAAAATATATAAAAATTAACAGTGGTATCAAAATATATAGTATATAATATTCACGCTGGTTAAACAATATCATGTTTTATGTTTTTCAAAATGTTATATTTCATATATATATCTATATATATATGTGTGTGTGTGTGTTGTTTGCTGTGTGTGTGTGTGTGTTGTGAAGAAAGGAAGTGAATCCGACGGTATGTAGTTATATTAGGACCAAATGAAAAAAACTGCGTAACCAAGAGAGATACTCGAAATGGTGAAATAAACAACGCACTCACAAAACACTCTCAGACACTAACATTCCCCTTATATATATATTATATATATTATATATATATATATATATATATATATATATATATATATAGTGTGAAAAAAATTATTATTAAAGACCAATTCAGGAATATTTCTTTGTTTGGTGTTTAATCCAACTAGTTTCGACCTCGGTCATCTTCAGGAGAAATTTAATTATTTGAAGAATTGTTGATACATTATTAGGAAAGGGGGCATTATAGAAGAGTTATAAATGTCAGTGTTATAGTGGGTTTTTAACATGCTGTTAAAATCGGTAGGCAGTGTGTTTGAATAGTGCATGTTCATTCGTTGTGAAGAACCTCTATGAGGTAGTTTGTTTTTTGGATGCTCTTATATATGTGGGAGGGGTTCATGGCGTTTGTGTGTATGACTGTATGTGTATACATGTATATGCAAATATGTGTATATATGTAGTTGTGTTTACATATACTGTGTGGGGTGTGTGTGTTTGTGTGTATACATTGTTATGTATGTGTTGTGTTTACATATACTGTTGTGGGTGTGGGCGCGTGTCTGTATCACAGTTACTGTGCGTGTGACTTCTAGATTTTTAATTTGGTCAGGAGTGGCTTTGTTTGATGTTTGATGTGTGGTGGTCAGTGCTTGTTTTATTCTGGTGACCTCGGCCACCCTCGTAGGTGTAGACAGTTTTATTATCACTGTTAAGAGGACTTGTTTTAATGATTAAAACCGTATGGATGAAAGGTTTTTAATGTTTGTAATCAATCTGTATTCGTTGTTCTCCTATTACCAGTTTGGGTGTCGTGTTTGTTAGAATTCTTTCAATGAGCCGTAAACTTGGCATCTCTATTAAATCGTGATCTTCCAGTCGAAGTGTTTGTTCCTATTGGAATGAGCTTATCATAGTCGTATTTTTCCTTCTGTGTTCTGTAGTTGTATATATACTATAATATATATATACTTTTTTTTTCTTTGGTGGGGTACAAGTTCTTGGTATTGAATGATTCTAACTGGCTCTTTCCTTCACTGTACAGTGTTTGCAAAGTTCACATAGCAATGGTGGTGAAGCGG
>CM042170.1:54899280-54901780 GCA_023376005.1 Doryteuthis pealeii
GGGAGAGGATACCTATTTGCCTCTAATGGCAAAGCCCACCCCTTTTTATCATATGGGTGCTAGAAGGCGGTGGCTGCGGGTCTACATGTCCTGGGAATGACGTTAAACTCTATCTGATGGTGAGATTCCAGTTTTGGAGGTTTGGGGAATGTGGAGCACCCCTTCATCACCATTGCTCCCTGGTCCACTCTGACCCGGAGTGGTAGTACCTGTTAGGGTCCCATCTATGGGTTAAATAGAAAAATGTATTTATTAAAAAAATGTATTATCCATTAAGAATGAATTTATTTCAAAACTTTATCGGCATTAAATGACCCATGAGGTTGATATGCCGTAAAACAAAACAAACCAAACCAAACCAAATTGACATAGAATAACCCAAGAAGAGTTGACTTGCCGTAAAAACAAACCAATCCACTTCTTAACTCTCGCAAGTCAATTTCGTTTTATAAGGAACATAAAAAAAAACTTGCATGTATATTCAACTAATGATTGTTGCCCATAAAAGTCAGATAAACACACGCTGCACCCCCCCACACACACACACGCCTACCTCTACTCCCCCACCCAGCCCCTTAGCCCTTACCCCTTATCCACGCACCCAGCGGCACACACACATGCGCGCGCATACAGATGAGTGCCTCATCAAACAATTAGGGGGGACACGCAAATGATAGCGTATCTCACGCTGTTTTGAAGCCTCGGCTAATAAGATTAGGCAGATGACGTCACAGTGACGTGTCTGCAGCACGTGTCTCTGTTGAAGGAGGAGGAGGGGGTCGTGTATTTAGCGGTTTTTTTTGGGGGGGTGAGGGGGTACGGGGGTAAGGTTAGATAAAAACAAATTATTTAAAAAAAAAAAAAAGGGTATTGTGTGGGAGTGGAGTAAGTGCAAATGATAGATACGGAGAAACACGGTGAAGAAAAAAATGCAAAGTGAGAAGAAGAAGAGAAGAAGAAGAAGAAGAAGAAGAGAAAGAAGAAGAAGAAGAAGAAGAAGAAGGAAGAGATGAAAAAGAAAGAAGAAGAATGGAAACAGAAGAAGAAGAAATGAAGGAAGCGAAGAAGAAGAAGAAGAAGAAGAAGAAGAAGAAGAAGAAGAAGAAGAAGAAGAAGAAGAAGAAGAAATGAAGAAGAGAAGAAGAAGAAGAAGAAGAAAAGAAGAGAAGAAGAAGAAGGAAGAAGAAGAGAAGAAGAAGTGAAGAAGAGAGAAGAAGAAGAAGAAGTGAAAGAAGAAGAAGAAGAAGAAGAAGAGAAGAAGAAGAGAAGAAGAGTGAAAGAAGAAGAAGAAGAAGAAGAAGAAGAAGAAGAAGAAGAAGAAGAAATGAAGGAAGCGAAAAAGAGAAGAAGAAGAAGAAGAAGAAGAAGAGTGAAAGAAGAGAAGAAGAAGAAGAAGAAGAAATGAAGGAAGCGAAGAAGAAAGAAGAAGAAGAAGAAGAAGAAAAGAAGAAGAAGAAGAAGAAGAAGAAGAAGAAGAAATGAAGAAAGCGAAGAAGAAGAAGAAGAAGAAGAAGAAGAAGAAATGAAGGAAGAAGAAGAAGAAGAAGAAGAAGAAGAAGAAGAAGAAGAAGAAGAAGAAGAAGATGAAGGAAGAGAAGAAGAAGAAGAAGAAGAAGAAGAAAGAAGAAGAAGAAAGAAATGAAGGAAGAGAAGAAGAAGAAGAAGAAGAAGAAGAAGAAGAAGAAGAAGAAGAAGAAATGAAGGAAGAGAAGAAGAAGAAGAAGAAGAAGAAGAAGAAGAAGAAGAAGGAAGCGAAGAAAAAGAAGAAGAAGAAGAAGAAGAAGAAGAAGAAGAAGAAGAAATGAAAAAAGCGAAGAAGAAGAAGAAGAAGAAGAAGAAATGAAGGAAGAAAGAAGAAGAAGAAGAAGAAGAAGAAGAAGAAGAAGAAGGAAGAAAGAAGAAGAAGAAGAAGAAGAAGAAGAAGAAGAGAAGAAGAAGAAGAAGAAGAAGAAGAAGAAGAAGAAGAAGAAGAAGAAGAAGAAGATGAAGGAAGAGAAGAAGAGAAGAAGAAGAAGAAGAAGAAGAAGAAGAAGAAGAAAGAAGGAAGAGAAGAAGAAGAAGAAGAAGAAGAAGAAGAAGAAGAAGAAGAAGAAGAAGAGTGCATAAGAAGAAGAGATGACGAAAAAGAAACAAAAAGAAAGAGAAAGTAAAATTAAAAGCCATAAAGGAAAGAAAAAATAAAGAAAAATGGAAAAAGTGAAAGAATGATGGAAGCAAAAATAAAAGATAAGAAAGAAAGAAATAGGGAAAAAGAAAGAACAAATGAATACAAATATAGGGAAAGAAAGAAAAACAGGAAGAATAAAAGAAAGAAATTAAGTTAAATGAAATGATAAAATACAGTATACGAAAAAATAATGAAAAGTATTAATAAAGAAAGAAAGAAAGAATGAAAGAAAGAAAGAAAGAAAAGAGAGGAAGAAGAAAGAAAGAAAGAAAGGAGATGAATATAAGGAAAGAACAAAAGAAAGAATGAATGATTGCACATAGATATAGGAAA
>CM042170.1:54906780-54914280 GCA_023376005.1 Doryteuthis pealeii
GGCTAATGAAACTAAATAAGAATACAGATAAAAAGATTTGAAACAGAGGGAGTATAATAAAAAATGGAACAACTGAAACTTACTCTTCCATCACTCTCGTCTTTCATTGTTATTTTTTCTAATTTAAGCATTTAGTTAAAAGAGGAAGTAAAGAATAAAATGACAGTTATTTTCTCTTGTTCATGGATTTCATTTAAGATTCATTGAAGAGATTTTTGCTTATATTCATTAAAATAAAACCAAACAGTTAGAAATCAATAATACTAAGCACATATTTATTAAATTCGATTTTTTAATATTAATATGCAAATTAGCCTTCCCGTTCACACTGTAAACCGCTATTTTGTTGTATATATAAATATAATTGCATGTCGTCAGTATGGAGACATAGTTAACAGTATTAATAATGTAAGACAATTTTATTAATAATTGAGGTTTAGATAAAAATAAAATCATGGAGAATGTGATGTCAATAACTAAGAGAATTGTGACTTGAGTAGGAACATAGTTTCGGTTACAGACAGAAAAACACACAATCTCCATTATAATAAGATTACTAGTACACAATATTTAAAAAAACACCCTCCGAGCGATGTAAAAATAGATTTGTGAAACATATTGCCTGAGGGGTGGGAGTTAAAAATTCAATGTCAGCGAGTTTGTAAAATCATCAAATTCATTAAAGGATTATAAAATAAAACAATTTAAAATATAAACTTTAAATATGTATTAAAATAAAACAAACTATATCTGTTAGCTCAGTCGGTAGAGCGTTCGGCTAAAAACCACAAGGTTCCTAGTTCGATACCGGCCCTCGCCAACTCAGCGTATGAGTAGCACAGGGATCTGTGCGGTAAAGTAAGGAGCTGACGGTAAGTGTGGCGCTCCACCTCAGAGGCTAAAATAATATCCTTGACTCCCTCGCTGATTGGCTGATACCTACTTTAGGCCGCCCCGCCGACTTTACTTACTTATATATAGATATATAATACCAGTCCTAAAGTCGGTACCAGCGAGGGAGTCTATCCCCTTTTCAATAGCGCTAGACCAAGGAGATTGTTTTAGCATCTGAGGCGGAGCGCCACACCTACCATCAGCTCCTTACTTTAGCGCACAGATCCCTGTGATACTCATACGCTGAGTTGGCGAGTACCGGTATCGAACTAGGAACCTTGTGGTTTCTAGCCGAACGCTCTACCGACTGAGCTAAACCGGCTAATACCAGTCATGTATTTATTAAAATTTGTTTTAAAAACCAATGAGGACTGTCTAATGTTCCATGTTCAAATTTTCAGTGTATTTATTCTGTTATGACGATTTTGGGTAATGTGACGTAAGCAGTGACGTAATTTTTGTTACAGACAAAAACCGGAAGCGAATCTCCATTATGAATAAATTATTATTATTATTATAAGTAGTAGTAATAGTAGTAGTAATAGTAGTGTATTATTGAATTTGAATAAGTAATACCTTTTTAATAATATTGATTCCTGTTGTTGGTTTTTAATCGTTTTTGGTCCAGTTGAAAAAATATTTTTTTATGTATCCAGCTGTTGTGTTCAAATATGGAGAGAGAATTGCTGATTGTCTCCCCTTTGTCTCAGAATTGCTTCTCAAGTGCGAACGGCGTAACGATCGCCATTACCATGGAAACAGGTCCAGATGAAATGGAAGAGAACGCGCGAAATAACTCTCTCTCTCTCTCTCTCTCTCTCTCTCTCTCTCTCTCTCTCTCTCTCTCTCTCTCTCTCTCTTTATCTATCTATCTATCTTTTTCATCACAACCAGTCTTTAAAGCCTTCTTCTTCTTCTTCTTCTTCTTCCACATTTCACCTGTCTGTCTGCCTTTCTCTCTCTTTCTCTCTCTCTCTCTCTTTCTCTCTCTCTCTCTCTCTCTCTCTCTCTCTCTCTCTCTCTCTCTCTCTCTTCTATATATCTATCTATCTATCTCTCTATCAATATATCTATCTTTTTAATCACAACCATTCTTCTTCTTCTTCTTCTTTCTTCTTCTTCTTCTCTCTCTCTCTCTCTCTCTCCTCTCTCTCTCTTCTTTCTTTCCCTCTCTCTCCCCTCCCACTCCTCATCTCTCCCCCTCTCTCTCTATTCTTTTTTCTCTCTCTCTATCCATCTCTCTATCAATCTAGCTATCTTTTTAATAACAACCTTTCTTCTTCTTCTTCTTCTTCTTCTTCTTCTTCTTCTTCTTCTTCTTCTTCTTCTTCTTCTTCTACCCCCTCTCTCTCTCTCTCCTTTGCTAGCCAGCTGGCTGTGACATCAAAAACGTTAAGTGTGTCCGCTCCTCGAACACAAGCCTCAAAGTCCTGTTGATTTTCGACCAAGACAAATGTCAGATAACCATCAAAGCTCATCCTCTCTCTCAAAATCCAAAGTTCCTTTTCTTTGTTTTCATGGCCGAAAAAATCTAAATAATACAAATTCTGCTTTTGTGACCAGGATAATTTGCTTTGGTCTCTCTTTGTTTAACGGGATATCAACCATCGTGGGTTATTTCATGTCAAAGCCATCCTTGTAGAAGAACAGTAGTGGTACTAACTATATACTGTCGGATTGATTTCCTCTTTTTACACTCATATATATATATATATATATATATATATATATATATGAAGATGGGAGGGTTGGAGTAAAATCTGACAGTATCAGGTAAGGTAAAAGGAAGAATGAACAAAAATGATGACTCAAACAAGTCCAAGTGGGGGAGACATATTTCGTCCTTCTGACGCGAAGAACTTCCTCAGTCGATCTGACTTTTCTATTCAAAGCAAAATACGTACATTTGTGTTTATAGAAGAGAAAGTAAGTGAGTAGTGGAATTGAGGGGTAGGGAGTTTAGGGAAGAATTGATGAGATGATATAAAGTGTGTGTGGGGGGGGAGAGTTTAGAGGAAGCTGAGAAGATGCTAGGTGATTGATGCTTTGAATAAAAAGTCAAATCGACTATATATATTTCAAATGTTTATCTTTCATGTGTAATTTTTTTCTATTTGGTTTGGTGTATGTATTTAATGGCATATCAACTCTGAATAGGTTATTCAATGCCAAAATTTGATTCATTTGCAAATGTTTGATTACAATCATAACTATATTTTCAATGTCCCATTGGATTTTTTTAATTACACTTTTTTGTCTATAATCATATACTTACACACAATATCAAGTATTTCTATCTAATACAAATAATACTAATGCTAATAATTCAACTATAAGACTAATACTAATAATCCAACTATATAGTTCAAGTAACTATTCCTATTTAATAATTATTTGGTTGTACACAGATTATTATTCTAATCTAATACTAATTTGCACATAATTCTTTGCGTCAGAAGGACGAAATATTTTCCCCCACTTGGACTTGTTTGAGTCATCATTTTTGTTCATTCTTCCTTTTACCTCACCTCATATATATATATATATATATATAGAGAGAGAGAGAGAGAGAGAGAGAGAGAGGGAGAGAAAATATCTGATTAACGATTCAATGACAGAGTATTGTTAAATCTTTACTTATTACCATAAAACTAAAAAAACAAATAAATGATTCCTGTATTTAAGAAACGGGTTGTTGTGGTTGATCTCCACCAATGTAGACGGTCACGTGACTGTTTGTTACACCGACATCACTACCTACAATAAACATCTATCCAGTACAACATTCTGTGTTTGTCTACCTTTCTCCACATGATAAATCTAAGTAAATCCCTGTCGCATACATAGGTAACTAAATGCTTCATCCAAATACATTTTGTTTGCTAAATACACTTAATGTTGTGTTTTTTTTACCAATCATTATTAACTAGTGTTGTTTTCACTTCGTTGGATCGTCTTCCCTTGGATCTGGGTTCCCGGTTTGACCACCAGTTGTCTGTTGTATCTAAGCGCCTGCCTCAAACTCTCTTTTACTCTCTTGCTTCTTGGGACGTATCTCAGGCTTCCGGTTAACGCCGGGGGTCCAGCGAGTTTAGGCCGCTGGACTTGTTGAGAGATAAATAATAGCGTCTATCCCAGGGGGCTATCCCCCCCCAGACAACACCTGCCCCATTGACCTAAAGGGACAGGGCTTGGTTTATTGCCCAGCGCCTGAGGCGCCCCCTTGTGGGGGAATGCCGAAGGGATCGACGTAATTTTTGTTCTTTCTTACCCATGAGCTTCGGCTTGTGGGTAGGCCCACGTTAAAACGAGGCCTTGTGCCTAGCCCATACAAGTGGGGTATGAGGCAAATACATCTCTTGCTTCTCGGGACTTGACTACAATGGGTTAGACATTTATGTCTACACCCTTCTTGTGTGACGGCTTCGCCCCCCCCCCCATTACAGACACTTGTAAGTGACCTTAGTCTATGGACTCTCCATTGCTAAACATATCTTCTATGTAACTCTTCTTATGTATCTATGTACGTATATTATCCACTGTGTATCTTGTTTCATGTATATGTACTTCATGTCGTAAATGTCTCTCCATGTTCTTTTATTAAAGTCCATCTTGTTATGTGCAACACTCGTGTCGGAGTTGTTTGTTTCAACTCTTTTATTTGAATATATATTTAAAGTTTACATTGAGCTCTCAAATCGGACCTGAACTTTGCAACACCGTACAGTTGGGGGAAACGACCAGTTTAGAATCATCATAATACCAAAGGACTTGGTACCCCACAAAAGAAAACAAACTTATATATATATATATATATATATATATATTATATGTGTGTGTGTGTGTGTGTGTGTGTGTGTGTGTGTGTGCGTGCGTGCATGTGTGTGTGTGTGTGTGTGTGTGTGTGTGTGTGTGTGTGTGTGTGTGTAGATAAAAGTGTATGAAAACACACAATGTTGTTAAAATGAATATATTTTTTATATCCGTTTTCATTGCTAATATTGACAATAATTCGATTGATAAAAAATCATCATCAGTGCATAATGATAATTAGGTCCGTTTTTAGATGTAAATGTTTTTAATCCGGTCTCATCGAGAGAGAAGCAGAAAATAATTTAAATTCAAATCGGAAACATTGTTTTTCCCAAAAAGCGTGTAAGCCATGCGATCGCTTCGTCTTTGTTCATTCGTTCCGTATATAAATGTATAAATGTAAACTCAATTTGGCCTGACTGAATAAAATAAAAACGTGGTCTGACGAAGCTCGGTAGGCCTCAGATACCCACGAGTGGAAATGGTCAATAATCACAATACCCTGGTATTTAAGGCCTTTTTATTCACAAATTAATTTGCTCTGTTTATAATAATTAAACATTGAGCTCTTATACGGAACCTGAACTCTACAACAAACTACTGGTAGGAAATAGACCAGCTAGAATTACCTTGTATCAAGAAAATTGTACCCCAACAAAGAATATATATATGAGACTTGATTTTGGGGAGCTTTATTAAATCAACTTAAATTTATAAAGGCCCCAATTTTGGTCGAAATTAATTTATTATTGAATAACGGTGTTGAGTTTTTCCTTCCTTTTAAAGATAAATATTGCTCTGTATATAATCTAAAAAGTTTATTATACATTGAGCTCTCTGTAGTGATTTAAAGATCATACAATAATAATACAGTGTGTCTTAGAAATCACAAATAGAATCATCCCTTACTACCAAGTTTTGGATACCTCATACACACACACATATATATATATATATATATATATATATATATATATATATATATTATATAGAGAGAGAGAGAGAGAGAGAGAGAGAGAGAGAGAGAGAGGTTCTTCACGGAACAAAGGAACTTGCTACTACTAACACACTCGTCTACCCGGATTTTAATAGCATGTAAACCCTCAAAAACACTTCATTTTTTATAGTTCTTCTATAATGCTCCCTTTCAAAAAATCTATAAACAATTTCTTCAAATAAGAAATTTTCTCCTGATGATGTCCTAAGGTCGAAACTAGTTGAGAATAAACAACATACAAGAAATATTCCTGATTGTCTTATTACTTTTTGTTCATACTATATATATATATATATATATATATATATGAGGAAAAATGAGTAAAGAAAAGAAATGTAGATGGATAAAATGAATTTAATCGATATCACATTAATCGATATCACTTACACATGTGTTTCGGTCAGTTTATGTGTGTGAAAATATTTCGCACACATAGAAGAATCGACCTTGTGTGCGAAATATTTTCACACACATAAACTGACCGAAACACATGTGTAAGTGATATCGATTAATGTGATATCGATTAAATTCATTTTATCCATCTACATTTCTTTTCTTTACTCATTTTTCCTCATATTGTCGGATTCAATTCCTTTTCCATTTTCACAACATATATATATATATATATATATATATATATATATATATATATATATATATATATTCATTTCTATTTTATATAGAAATAGCTAATCTTACTTGAAGCAATAATAGCAGCCATTTTTGTTTCTGTTGTTGTTATATTTCATAGTTTAATCTTCATTCCTTTGATTCAAATCGAACTTTGTTGTTTTATTTGTTGTTGTTGGCTTCCATTTTCTTTTTTAGAGGAGGGGGGCTTATTTCTTTCTTTATTCCTGCTCTGTTGAAAAGAGTTCAATGCCATTTTTTCCCTTGATGTTCCTCGGTCATTTAAACGTCATTTGATGGACAAAGGCATTCGGAGATTTCGTTTGGCCTCATCTGACAGAAAACTGTTACCTTTGTGGCCCATCGATCCAGGCTTCCCAAGCTTCCAGCGGCATTTAGTCAACATAAAAGGCGACTTCCACTTCCGATTCGCGGGCTTTTTTTTTCTTTTGGTGTTGTTGTTATTTGAAATTCTATTTCCTCATAATTGAATTCTCTATTGAATTTCGGTTCTATTCAAACATTAACAATAGAAGAAAGGGGAGGAATCGAAATAAATGGAAGAAGAAGAAGAAGAAGAAGAAGAAGAAGAAGAAGAAGAAGAAGAAGAGGGAGGAGAGAGTAGAAGAAAGAAGAAATATGGAGAGGAAGAAGGAGGAGGCGAAGGAAAGGAAGAAGAAGAAGAAGAAGAAGAAGAAGAAACATGGAGAGGAAGAAGAAGGAGGATACGAAGGAAACGAAGAAGAAGGAAGATGGATACGAAGAAGAAGAAGAGGAGGAAGAAGAAGGAGGAGGAGGAGGAGGAGAAGGATTGAATACAAGAAGAAGAAGAAGAAAAAAAAGGGTACTACTACTACTAATAATAATAAGAAGAAGAAGAAGAAGAAGAAGAGGAAGAAGAAGAAGAAAATGAGGGAGGAGGAGGAGGAGAGGATTGAATACAAGACTAAGAAGAAGAAGAAGTCCTAATAATAATAATAATAATAATAAGAAGAAGAAGAAGAAGAAGAAGAAGAAGAAGTAGGAAGGAGGAGGAGGAGAAGGGTTTGTTTTAGTTTCTTTGTTTAACCTGCGTGTGTTATTTAATGCCAAATGAATCCTTGTAGAAAAACAGTAGTAGTACTAATTAACATATATCTTGGGGGATGAAGGGCTTGATACCTTAC
>CM042170.1:54916780-54951780 GCA_023376005.1 Doryteuthis pealeii
TTATAAACACAACGTTCAGACCACGGTAACCTTGGGTTCTGTTTTGGGTGTTGTTTTATTAATTACCTTAAAATAACTCATCTTGTCTGTATTCATGAGATGAGGCTTGATATGAATAATTTTGATATTTCGAACTGTTGTCCTCATCTTTATTGTGTATAAATATAACGTTCAGACCACTGTTAGCTTGGGTTCTGTTTAGGTGTTATTTTAACTACCTTAAGATAAGTCATCTTCAGACGATTACCTATGAATTCAAACGTAGTTTCGGAGCTGAAATCGTTACCACTAGTTAGAATAACAACAACAACACTTAAACAGAGCCAAGGTTACGGTGACCTGAACACAAAAATGAGGACAACAGTCCGAAATATCATAATTATTCATATCAAGCCATTCTAACAAATACAGACAAGACTACTTATTTAAGATATTTTAAAAAACACCTCAACAGAGCCGAGGTTACAGTGGCATTGAACGTTCAATAAAGATGAGACAACAGTCCGAAATATCAAAATTATTACAGACAAGTTTAAAACTCATATTCAGATAATATTTTGGAAGCGCGAGGTGTAATGGTTTAGGTAGTAGGAAATGGACTCGTCGACCCGAGTTCAAATCCTGGGCGAGGCTGTTTGCATTTCACATAGCGCTAATACCCTTGGAAAGGTATGCATCCAACTACTCTCCCTCCAGCTATGGATAAATAGTAGCTCTTTAACCCTGGCTAGTTAACCAGTCTATGAGAAGGAAAACTCTGAATTCAAACCTCTCAAACTCCGCTTAAAAAATTGACCTTGTGTCACATCCTGCTCTCACGGAGATGTTGGTAAATATGTAGCCGGTATCGGTCGGTATCAACCGGACAGCGATGGAGTCTATCCCCTTTTCACAAGCCCTAACAAGGAGATTGCTTTGGCGTCTGAGGTGGAGCGCTAAACCTACCATCAGTTTCTTCATTTTACCGCACATATCCCTGTGCTACTCATACGCTGGTGGGCAAGGGCCGGTTCGAACCTAGAACCTTGTGGTTCCTAGTCCGACGCTGTACCGACTGAGCTAAATCGGCCGTACTTTATTTTTAGTTGGAGTACATTAAAACGGTGAGATTTGAAAATACTGTTCACTGAGAAGATACCTGCTCATAGGTCATACACTGAGATAAAGACAATGTGCGGGAGCGGGCAGTGTGAGTGTGTGTGAAGGGGGGGGGGTAAGACAAGAAAAATAAAAGCTTTTGCCGGAAATATGTCGGCAAGACGCATCCCGGTGGTGTTTCCAATGTTTCGTTATTTCTTCTTTCAATTTTCTGCTTCTTCTTCTTCTTCTTCTTCTTATTATTATTATTATTATTATTATTATTATTATTATTCATTTTCTTCTTCTTCATCGGTCCCCTTCTTCTTCTCTTCTTTTCTTCTTTTCTGCCTACATTCATCTTCTTCTTCTTCTTCTTCTTCTTCTTTTTCTTCTTCTTCTTCTTCTTCTTCTGCTTCATTCTTCTTCTCTTCTTTTCTTCTTCTTCTTCTTCTTTTCTGTTTTCATTCTTCTTCTTCTTCTTCTTCTCTTCTTCTTCTTCTTCTTCTTTCTTCTTCTCTTCTTCTTCTTCGCTTCCTTCTTTCTTCTTCTTCTTCTTCTTCTTCTTCTTCTTCTTCTTCTTCTTCTTTCACTCTTCTTCTTCATCTTCTTTTCTGCCTTCATTCTTCTTCTTCTTCTTCTTCTCCTCTTCTTCTTCTTCTTCTTCTTCTTCTTCTTCTTCTTCTTCTTCTCTTCTTCTTCTTCTTCTTCTTCTTCTTTCTTTCTTCTTCTTCTTCTTCTCTTCTTCTTTTCTTTCTTCTTCTTCTTCTTCTTCTTCTCTTCTTCTTCTTCTTCTTCTTCTTCTTCTTCTTCTTCTTCTTCTTCTTCTTCTTCTTCTTCCTTCTTCTTCTTCTTCTTCTTCTTCTTCTTCTTCTTCTTCTTCTTCTTCTTCTTCTTCTTCTTCTTCTTCTTCTTCTTCTTCTTCTTCTTCTTCTTCTTCTTCTGCACTCCAACAAATCTAGGAGAGAGAGAGAGAGAGAGAGAGAGAAATGCTCGCAACATCTAAAAGTCCGCGTCACCTTCGCACGTGCATCTGTATCGGCATCTGTATCACTGCTACTACAACGGATGTTGCTGCTGCAGCATCGCCTCTGTTCGCCTCTCTTTACTCATACTACGTTTATTTTTTGCTGATAATGCACCAATTTTACCGTTGTTGTCCATCAGGTTGCTGCTGTAGCAACATCTAGAGTGCAAAGCATTCGGACAGCATCTTCTTCTTCTTCTTCTTCTTCTTCTCGCCTTCTTCTTCTTCTTGGTGTAGTGGTTAACGTGCTGGATTCCAGTCGTCCTATTGTATTTACTTTTGGACCAATATCCTTGAGAAAGGTATGAACTTAAAATAGTACCACTACTGTTCTTCTACAAGGATGGCTTTGGCATTAAATAATCTACGAAGGTTAATATGCCATTAAACAAAGAAACTAAACCAAACCTCTTTTTCTACTACTACTGTTCTTCTACAAGGATGGCTTTGGCATTAAATAATCCATGAAGGTTAATATGCCATTAAGCAAAAAAACTAAACCAAACCTCTCTTTCTACTACTACTGCTCTTCTACAAGGATGGCTTTGGCATTAAATATCCCACAATGATTGAAATGCCATTAAACAAAAAACTAAACCAAACCTCTCTTTCTACTACTTCTGTTATTCTACAAGGATGGCTTTGGCATTTAATGACCCACAATGATTGATATGCCATTAAACAAAGAAACTAAACCAAACCTCCTTTCTACTACTACTGTTCTTCTACAAGGATGGCTTTGGCATTAAATAACCCACAAAGGTTGATATGCCATTAAACAAAGAAACCAAACCAAATTGCTTACTGTGTCTGCTGTTTTTTAATTTGTCACCCATCTAATCACTGAACCTGCACATCATTGCTTAACGCAGGTTATCTAGTTGTAACAAGTGTGATTTGATTGGCTGGTTGGTTGGATTTTACGGCATGTCAACCCTTTTTGGGTTATTTTATGCTGAAGACATTTTGTTTCATTGATTCTTGATGGTATTCAATTTTTTTAAACTGAATTTTTGAAACACATTTTTAAAACTCATTTTTTTCTATTTGACCCATAGATGGAACAACCACTCCGGGTCAGAGTGGACCTGGAAATAATGGCAATTAAGAAGTACTCTACGCTGCCCAGAGATCCAGAATTGAAACTTCACCATTAGAAGCAGTTTGACCTCATGCAGGACATTAAGACCCTCAGCTAACGCCATCTAGAACATATATATATTTACCATATAATCCTGGACGTGGTAATTGAATTTCACTTAGCACTAATACCCTTGGGAAATGTATGAATCCTACTCTCCCTCCAGCTATGGGTAAATAGTAGGGTAGACTGGGCTCTTTAACCTTGGTAAGGTAACCAGTCTAGGAGAAGGAAAACTCTGAATTCAAACCTATTAAACCCCGCTTAAGAAATTGACCTTGTGTCACATCCTGCTTGTGGAGGGGTTGGTAAATATATATATATATATATTTACCAACCCCTCTGCACGAGCAGGATGTGACACAAGGTCAATTTCTTAAGCAGTGTTCCTTCTCCTAGACCGGTTGCCTAACCACGATTAAAGATCCCAGTCTGCCCTACTATTTACCCATAGCCGGTGGGAGAATAGGATTCATACCTTTCCCAAGGGTATTAGCGCTAAGTGAAATGCAATTATCACGTCCAGGAATTGAACTCGGGTCGACGAGTCCATTTCCTATGACTTTAACCATTACACTACGCGCTTCCTATAGAACATATATGATACAAAGGTTTGGGGATGTGCCATAGGAGCAATAGGTTCGGAAGAATCCTATAGATGCTAGAGCATGACGTGATCAGTCGATTGATCGGAGGGGGCCTCTCTGACCGCCCATCTATCCAAAGTAAGGGCTGTAAAGTGCCATCCTTGGCCAGTTGAAAAGGGCTTAAAGAAAGTCCTATGTTATGGAATCCTTTGGTGATCCTTTGGTAAGCGTATAAGTCCTATCCTGCGTATTGGTAAAAGTCCAGTGTTTTAATCCTATGTCCGTCTTCAAAGAATGTCAGTGTAATTATGACCAGTAGGGTCGGTTTAAGTATTGTATCAACCCCAGAGTACTGCCAGTGATTGGCCAAGAGTTAGATCACATGATTCTGGCCTAGTCTATAAGTATAGGCGAGAATCTAGCACACACCTTATCTACTAGAAATTCTCAACAAGGGTCAAAGTGGTGTGTTGAGTCATGGACTGCTCAGACACTAGGATCCCGTCTTTACGCATCACGGGTCGCCACGCACTGCCAACAAATAGTCTCTTTGATGTGGAAGGCTTACTCCTCTGCTAGAGGTTCAGCCAACGTATTCTACAGCATCAGCCGACAGGGCGGTTAGACGATAAAACCTGATACCGTTATTCTGTGATAATTCTTTTTACTTTTCCTTATATCAACAAATGCCCTGAAGAAGATCTATTTAACAGATCGAAACACTACAGCGTCGGCTAATAAACTTACTACTCATTTTATCTAAACCTGTGATTTTTTTTTCAAATTTCTCACTATACTACATACCGTCGGATTCACTTCCATCTTTTCACATAAGATTTATTCTATGTATTAAGTATTTCATAATTCAGAGATCAATAACACCAAGTAATCATTTATTAAACCCGGTTTTTAAAAACCTTTATGCAAACTGACCACACCATATATTATATAAACCTTTATTTCTAAGTGATATATAAGACATGGTTTATATTAATTTTCACTCCTAAATATAAAACTAGGGCCTATTTTCGAGGGGATGTCGAAAGTTTGCGTGGCATGATGTGATTGTGAAGAATGCTTTTTTTTTTTCGTCTGTCTGCCGCTCTCAACTAGGGCTTATTTTAAGGGGAGGGCTTATATTAAAGTCATCCTGAGTGTTTGTGTTATATAATGTGATTGTGAAGAATGCTTATTTCTTTCGTCTGTCTGCCGCTCTCAGCTAGGGCTTATTTTAAGGGAAGGGGTTATATTAAAGTCATCCTGAGTGTTTGTGTTGTATGATGTGATTGTGAAGAATGCGTATTTCTTTCGTCTGTCTGCCGCTCTCAACTAGGGCTTATTTTAAGGGGAGGGTTTATATTAAAATCATCCTGAAAAATAACGCTTTTGCAGGTAGGTCTTAT
This sequence comes from Doryteuthis pealeii, assembly GCA_023376005.1. NCBI lineage: Eukaryota > Metazoa > Mollusca > Cephalopoda > Myopsida > Loliginidae > Doryteuthis > Doryteuthis pealeii. The sequence continues at coordinate 54,922,016 of CM042170.1, forward strand.
TTTCAGGGAAACGTGGTAATAACGAATCTAAGCAGAAGACTATCCAACACTCGGCCAAGGGAGTGATGTCTTTTTTTTCGGTCCGTCCTAAACAAAACCCAGATATTAAACCGTAAAAGAAACAACTTCCTGTCCATTGTTTTTAACCAGGAACCTCTCACTAGGTGTCGCTTCCTCTGGAAAACAAAATCGGCTTAAGTCTTTAGCGTTCGGCGTAATCTTTAATTGATTGGCAACCAAGACATTGTCGTCAAGGAAACACTGATGTATGACACACACATACATCGACACAAAGACACACATACATACACACACACACATACACACACACACGCGCGCATACACAGAGAAACACGCGTACACTTGTGACAAGATGCGTATAGGCAATGGAAATGTTCGTACATATTCACACACAATAAACATCTCTTTATAAAAAGTAGCAACAAAAACAAAACAAAACAAAACAACAAACACTACAAGGGGAAGTAACTCGGCGTTTGCGAATTACACGTCAGGATTAGTGAAATGTCTTTCGAAGAAAGCGTTGATTAAAGAATCTTTTTTTAAAAAGACAGAAAAGAAAAATTAATTCCGTAATGGCTTTTTTGTCTGTAATGACAAACAAACAAAAAATTGAATAAAAATCCCTAACGTTTTAATAACTAGTCTCTTCTTAATCTCCCAATCACCGGCCCTTGTCAATACTGAAAATAGATGTAGCAGCTTCATACGCTTATTGCATTACTAATTAAATAAAGTCGACGGGGAGGCCTAATTGTCGGTATCAGTCAGAAAGCGAGGGAGTCTATCCCCTTTTTAGAAGAGCTTGACCAAGGAGATTGTTTTTTAGCAGGCATAAGTATTTAAGTTTTTATGTAATGAAATAAATTATAAAGCCTAACGAAATTAAATAAGAACAAATATAAAAATATTACACTTATTTTAATAATATTTTAATTCATTTCTATATAAAATCATCCATAGGATTGATTTTAATACGTTGGAGAATAAAACAATAATATTAGAGATCAATAACACCAAGTAATTATTTATCAAACCCGATTTTGTTAAACCCAGTATGCAAATTAAACACACCATATATCATGTAAACTTTTTATTTCTTTAATGGACCACTGGAGATACTGGAGATGATGTTGTCTGTCCTTCTGGAGGTACTGGAGATGATGTTGTCTGTCCTTCTGGAGGTACTGGATATGATGTTGTCTGTCCTTCTGGAGGTACTGGAGATGATGCTGTCTGTCCTTCTGGAGGTACTGGAGATGATGTTGTCTGTCCTTCTGGAGGTACTGGAGACTGTCCTTCCTTTTAACTCTCTTTCTGCGGCGGCTTCTTTCCTCTCTTTCACTCCTTTTCGTTCCTTGATTGACGAGGAGGCGCCAGGTCGCACGGTCTTCTGCACAAGCCTCCCATGTGTTGGTGTCAATGTGACATGTCTTCAGGTCTTTCTTGCATACATCTTTAAAGCGTAAGCGTGGTCTCCCTACCGGTCGGGTGCCTTCTACTAGTTAACCATATAAAAAGTCGCCGAGGCGGCCTAAAATCGGTATCAGCCAATCAGCCAGGGAGTCTATCCCCTTTTCACTTGCGCTAGACCAAGGAGATTATTTTAGCGTATGAGCTCCTTACTTTACCGCACAGATCCCTGTGCTACTCATACGCTGAGTTGGCGAGGACCGGTACCGAACTAGGAACCTTGCGGTTTCTAGCCGAACGCTCTAACGACAGAGCTAAAATGGTTTTGACTATAAATCAAATACTCATTGATAAACTCACGCAATTCCTGGGAGTATTGTAACGTAAGCAGTGGCGTAGTTTCGGTTACAGATACTGAATCTCTATAGATATTAGAGAGTTAAAAGCTAAAATTCAAATGACCAGATGACCAGGTGAGAATTGAGAGTGCTGTTCGGCCAGGTGCCAACTAGTCTAAAAGTTCATTCGACTGAAGAGGATTCCACTCTACTGACGGTCAGTCAGTTGATAATTTGCCAACGATTCTTCTGCAGAGATAATTGTATGTGTTCACAACGGCAGAACAAACACGACTGCAGTGTCGCATGCTTCTCGCATAGAAGTCCCTGTCCAATCTGTGCATATGCCCAGCAAAAACTGCAGCCCACCTCCACAAAAAAAAAACAAGAATATGTTTGCAAGGCTAACATGTCAAAAGTCTACCAAAAAAATCTAGAGGAATAGGTTCTAACAGAACGTTGAACTATCAGGATATATCGGTTCCCGTTAAGTCACCGAAGTTAAGCAGCGATGAGTCTGTTCAATACTTAGATGGGTGACAAAAAAAAAACAACACAATATGAGTCTAGGTAAAAAAAAAAATCATACATAAGTAAATAGGTAGATATTCTATTTTTCATTTTAAATTATGATTCCCAACAATAACATCACAGTCAAGTCACGCTGAAAGCACCATTTCCCAAAGTTAAGCAGCAATAAGCCCGTTCAATACTTAGATGGGTGACCATTTGGCTTATCATCAACCAACAAGAATGTTTCTCACTATTGCTTTTGTTTTTCGATTCGAAAAAGAGAAATGGACAAATAATGGGGGATCAATTTATAACTTGTTAGAATCGAAAATAGAACCCCCACTTTATGTTAACATCCTTTTCTCTTGTTTTTTAAATAATGATTCCTAACAATAATATCACAGTCAAGTCACGCTGAAAGCACTGATTCCCACTAGATCACCAAAGTTAAGCAGCAATAAGACCGTTCAATACTTAGATGGGTGACCATTTGGCTTATGATCAACCAGCAAGAATGTTTCTCACTATTGCTTTTGTTTTCGATTCGAAAAAGACAATGGACAAATAATGGGGGATCAGTTTATAACTCGTTAGAATCGAAAATGGAACTTAAAGAAGGATGCCCAATGACAATAATACGGGTAAGTCAACTGCACCTCTGCAAAGGGGTAAGACTCCCCCAATGGGGCCACCTGTTGGCCGTGTGTGCTTAAGGATAGAACCCAGGTGGATGAGCAGTCCATGACTTGCAAAACACTACTTTGGCATTTCTTGGGCTAGACGGGCGGTCGGAGAGCAATCGGCTGGTCACGTCAAGCCCTAGCACCTATATGATTTTGCCAGCCTTATTGCCCTTATGGTAAGCCCCAACCCCTTTTTATCATATGGGTGCTAGAAGGCGGTGGCTGAGGGTCTACATGTCCTGTGAATGACGTTAAACTCTATCTGATGGTGAGGTTCCAGTTTTGGAGGTCTGGGGAATGTGGAGCACCCCTTCATCACCATTGCTCTCTGGTTCACTCTGACTTGAAGTGGTAGTACCTGTTAGAGTCCCATCTATGGGTTAAATTGAAAAACATGAGTTTATAAACAATATTTGATTATCCATTAAGAATGAATTTATTTAAAAACTTTGTCGGCATTAAATGACCCACCGAGGTTGATATACCGTAAAACCCAAACCAAACCAAACGGTCAAGTCATTCTGAAAGCACCAGTTCCTGCTAGATCACAGAAGTTAAGCAACTATAAGCTTGTTCAATAGTTAATTGGGGGACCACTTAAGCAACAGCAGGTACTGTAAGCAACCCGAGTCCATTGTTTATTAAAAAAATGACTCGCTTCGGCATTAAATGACCCGAAAAGTGTTGATATGCCGTAAAATAAAACAACCAACAAGTCACACAGAAATTACTGGTTCCCACTAGATCACTTAAATTAAGCATCGATGAGCCTGTTCAATACTTAATTGGGTAACGACTTAAGCAACAGCAGGTACTGTAAGTAACCCGAGTTCTTTCTTTATCAAAAATGATTTGATTAAGCATTAAATAACCCCAAAAGGGTTGATATGCCATAAAAGAAAATAACCAATAAGTCACATTGAAAGCATCGGTTCCTGCTAGATCACCAAAGTTAAGCAGTGATGAACCTGTTCTAATATTTAATTGGGTGACCACTTAAACAACAGCAGGTACTGTAAGCAACTAAGTCCTTTGTTTATATATATATATATATATATATATATGTGTGTGTGTGTGTGTGCATCAATATATATGAATATCAAATATCAGAAATTACACTGCCAAAATATGGTTAATTAATGCCTGAAGAAGATAACAGAAGATCTGAAACACGTGTCGCATATGTGAAATAATAATTAATTTAAAAAAAAAACATAATCCTTTTTGCGAACCTTCTTTTTTTATAGAATATCTGATTTTCTCCCGTTGGACCCATAACAACACTTTATATATATATATATATATATATATATATATATATATATGTATGTATGTATGTATGTATGTATGTATATTTATATATATATATATATATCCCAGATTGATAAACAGATTAGCCTATCTAGTTTCTTGATGTAACTTCCGGGACAGACGTGAAAGTCCACGGAGATGATTAGATTAACAGGACGGTATAGACAGACTTTCCGCCCCCGACAAATGGACAACTTATATATATATATATATAAATATATAAGTAATGGGACAGAGTGGAGAACGAGGGTGATCTTACTAGACAGCAATTCGATCATCTATATGAACTCTTCTTTTCATGAGGGACTCCCCGTGGTCTTGTGGCTAACGTGTGTGTCTGTCTGTCTGTGTAGCCCGGATAGATAAACAAATTAGCCGGTCTTGTTTCTTGCTGTAACTTCCGGGATAGACAATCAAATCCACGGAGATGATTACGTTAACATGATGGTAGATAAAGACTCTCTCCCTCTACCCCCGAAAAATGGCCAACCCTTTTCAGAAAGAGGGCTGCTGGTGGTGGTGGTGGTGGTGATCATACCCGACTCTAATTCCTTTGCTTCGCCATTTCACTTTCTTGTAATTACTTGAAAGCCGAAGACAAGTAGAATTGTGTCGCCTCCATTTTTATGTGAATTCATTACCAGAGGAGACATATTCTGTCTGATTATATGATCCAGTAATAAGGGTAGGATATGCTAGTTTAAAAGTCCATATATATATATATATATATATATATATATATATATATATATATATATATATATATATGAAGATAGGTTGGATGTAGTAGAATCCGACAGTATGAGGTAGGTAAAAGGATAGTGAACAAGAAATGATAACTCAAAACAAATCTAAGAGTTGAAATATTTCGTCCGATTTATACGGACATCATCAGCCAAAGATTTTTATTGAAAGCAAAATTACGTGCAAGTACATGTGATTTGGTGAGGGGGGTATCAGCCCCTATCCACCCTCCCTTCACTTCCGCTACTAACTCACCCCCTCACCAAATCACATGTACTTGCACGTAATTTTGCTTTCAATAAAAATCTTTGGCTGATGATGTCCGTATAAATCGGACGAAATATTTCAACTCTTAGATTTGTTTTGAGTTATCATTTCTTGTTCTCTATCCTTTTACCTACCATATATATATATATATATATATATATATATATATATATATATATATATATATATTATTATAAAAAGAAGGTTTGCAAAAAGGATTATGTTTTTTTATTTTATTTTATTAACTTACATATAAATGCGACACGTGTTTCTGATCTGTTGTCTTCTTCAGGCATTTAATTATTATCTTGGCAGAATATGTCCGATATTTGATTTTCCAGAATTGTTTTAGATTTTTCTTCCTCTTTTCTGATTCCCATAATTCCAATAGGAATTGTTGTGTCATTTTAGGACCAGATGGTCCATGAAGGTGTCTATTTTTTCATTTAGTTTTTTTTTATTTCTTCTTCAAGAAGTTTATGTTTCTCGTTCGTCTGTGAAAAGGTTATAAGTATTTCTTCCATTTGTTTATCCTTTTGCGACATTCTCTCGTTGTATTAAGTATATAAAAGTGTTGTTATGGGTCCAACGGGAGAAAAATAGATATTTTATAAAAATTTGCAAAAAGGATTAATTTTTTTTTAAATTGTTATTAACTTACATATGAATACGACACGTGTTTAAAAAAAAAAACATAATCCTTTTTGCAAACCTTCTTTTTTATAAAATATCTATTTTTCTCCCGTTGGACCCATAACAACACTTTATATATATATATATATATATATATATATATATATATATATATATATATATATATATATATATATATATAGTGAAGATATGTGGAACAAAGGAACAAAACTCAGAGAAGTGTATGTAGGAGATATATTTGATCAAATAAACGACTGATGAAGCTGGGGTTAATGCTTAGCCAAATATATCTCCTACATACACTTGTAAATGCCTTTGAACTTAAAACCCCAACGTCACCTGAAGAGTGTTTGCACTTACGCATGCATGAAACCAAATGGTCGTGTCTGTTCCTATGTCATTAAATATATAAAACCTTTATATATTTATTTTTATCATATTATATATATATATGTATATATGAAAAAAGTGAATGGAAGTGAATCCGACAGTATGAAATAAATATTTTAGAAAAAACAAACACATGATGTTAAAATTCGCTGACAGAAATCTGTTTCCTAAATCTGTCATACACATCTCGCTCTTGATGAAGACCACTTCAATAAAGGGTCGAAACAGATTTCTGTCAGCGAATTTTAACATCATGTGTTTGTTTTTTCTAAAATATTTATTTCATATGTATATATAAATTCATGCACGAATACATAAGACATGTCAGTAAACATTTGACTCTGAATGGTTTATTAAACTAAGGAAGTATTTTTTTTTTAAAAGCAATCGAAACAGGTAAATTAAATTCCGATCCAAGAATTAAAGCTGATATATTTTAATGATATCTAGCGAAAGTGAAAAGGAATTTCCACGGATTTTGTTAGTTAAAGTAAATAGAATAATGATATTTTGATTTCCGCCATTGAATTTAAAAAAAAACAACACTGTTGTTTTCTTGCACGTAATAAATCAATTATGAAATAATTGTCTCTTCTTTTTCTCTTTTTCTCTTTATTGACTGATGATAAATGAGAAAATAATTCACGAGAAGAAGAGAATAGAATAACAGTTCAGTTGCAATTGAAAATATGGCTGGTTGGTTGGATGGTTGGCTGGTTGGTTTGTTGGTCGTTGGTTGGTTGATTGGTTGGTCAACCCTTGTTGATTTGTTTTAGGTTTGGTTGGTTGGGTTTTACGGCACGGGTTATTTTATGCCGAATACTTCTATTGGTAAGAAAAAATGTTTAATGCTAACAAAGTTTTGAAATAATTTCATTTTTAATGGATAATACAATTTTGTTTATAAACTCATGTTTTTCTATTTAACCCATAGATGGGACCCTAACAGGTACTACCACTCCGGGTCAGAGTTGACCAGGGAGCAATGGTGATGAAGGGGTGCTCCACATTCCCCAAACCTCCAAAAGTGGAACCTCACCATCAGATAGGGTTTAACGTCATTCCCAAGACATGTAGATCCGCAGCCACCGCTTTCTAGCACCCATATGATAAAAAGGGGTTGGGGCTTGCCATAAGGGCAATAGGGTTGGGAAAATCATATAGGTGCTAGGGCTTGACGTGACCAGCCGATTGATCGAAGTGGGCCTCTCTGACCGCCTGTCTAGCCTAAGTAAGGGTCTAAGTGGAGTGTTGCATGTCATTGACTGCTCATCCACCAAGACTCCGTCTTTAAGCATCACAGGTCGCCACCCACGACCAACAGGTGGCCCCATTTGGGGGAGTCTTACCCCTCTGCAGAGCTGCAGTCGGAGCATTCTAACGCCCAGCCGACAGGGCGGTGATTTGTTTTAGACTGTCAGTTTAACAATTATAGTCACCACATACATATGGTGCAATATGGTTGGTTGGTTGGTTGGTTGGTTGGTTGGTTTGCTGGACCATATGACCTTAAGGCACCCCTTTTGCTATTTCGATTCGTGGGGACATTTTTTTCCATTTACACCGTCAAAATCTAGTTAATTGATTATAGACGATTTTTAGAGTTTTTTTTTAATTATAAAACTAACCCCTAACCCTAACCCCTAACTCCTAAGAAACAACGGGATTTTGACGGTGTAAATGAGAAAAGTGTCCCCACGAGTCGAGATCACGGAAGGGGTGCCTTAAGGTCATATGATCCGGTTTGGTTTGGTTTGGTTAAGGTTTTTGGTGGGGGTGCGGGTTTTGATTGGCTGCTTGGTTGTTTTATTTTAGACTGTCGTTATATGGTCGCCAATTATATATGGTACAATGTGTATCTTTATAATCAATTTAAAAAGAATTAGATAGATAGATAGATAGATAGATAGATAAGGGGCATAATTGGATGCATAGATAGATAGATAGATAGATAATTTAACAGAATTAGATAGTTAATGAACAGAATTAGATAGATAGATAGATAGATAATGAACAGAATTAGATAGATAGATAGATAGATAGATAGATAAGGAACAGAATTAGATAGATAGATAGATAGATAGATAGATAATGAACAGAATTAGATAGATAAATAGATAGATAGATAATTGAACAGAATTAGATAGATAATGAATAGAATTAGATAGATAGATAATGAACAGAATTAGATAGATAGATAGATAGATAATGAACAGAATTAGATAGATAAATAGATATCTTATTATAATGGAGATTGTGGGTTTGTCTGTCTGTAACCGAAACTATATTACTATACAAGTCACAATTCCTTTAGTTATTTATATCATATTCTTCATGATTTTATTTTTATTTAAACCTCAATTATTAATAAAATTGTTTTACATTACTTACACTGTTGACCATATCTACATACTAATAACATGCAATTGTATTTATATATACAACAAAATAGAGGTTTACAGTGTGAATGGGAAGGCTAATTTGCATATTGATCTTAAAAAATTGATTTTAATAAATATATGCTTAGTATTATTGATTTCTAATTGTTTGGTTTTATCTTATTGAATATAAGTAAAAATCTCTTCAATAAATCTTAAAAGAAATCCCTTAACAAGAAGAAATAACTGTAATATTATTCTTTACTTCCTATTTTAACTAAACAGTTTAATTAGGAAAATTTACCAATGAAAGACGGGAGTAACGGAAAATGATGGAAGAGTTAGTTTCAAAGTTGTTCTATTTTTTAATCATACCCCCTCTGTTCAAAATCTTTTTATCTACATTCTTATTCAGTTTCATTAGCCTTTCTAATTTAATATCATATTCTATTATAAAATTTAACTAAAATACTTGCACCCGGAGGGTGCATATATTTGCTAGTATAGATAATGAACATAATTCGATAGATAGATAGATAGATAGATAGATAGATAGAATCTCCTCCTTTTTCAAATCAACTTCCCACCGGATCTGGAAGCTCAGCGATAGATTAAAACACTTCCTCTCATCTTTGTTTTAGCAAAGAATTTCCTGTCGGAAAATATTGCCACAATTCCTAAAAGAATCGGCTTAGCTCTTTATCTATTGACAGCATGTTTAATGAAGGGGAAAATCACGTCAATCCGGATTTTTTGTGGCAGAAATACACACTTCCTTTTTCATTTTGATGATAAAAAATCTTGCTCTAGCGCAACGGTTAGCGTGTTAATCTAGCAATATACAAAGAAAGAACAATTACGCCACACAGGGCTTTATATTATTTACAGTGTATATATATATATATATATATATATATATATATATATATATATATATTCACATACCTAGGTAGTAATATCTCATCAACAGATGACGATATTAATTCGCGAATAGGAAAGGCATGGCTGGTCACAAACAAACTGTCAGGCATATGGAAACCTGATCCTACTGACAAGCTGAAGCGACATTTCTTCCAGGCTGTAGTCATATCAGTACTGCTGTATGGCTGCACCACCTGGACCCTGACGAGGCGCCTTGAGAGTAAGCTAGATGGGACCTGCACAAGAATGTTGCGTGCAGTACTGAACAAGTGGAAACAGCACCCCGCTAGGGAGCAGCTGTATGGTCACCTGCCCCCTATCTCACAGATCATCCGAGTGAGACGGACTAGACATGCAGGATACTGCTGGAGAAGCAAGGACGAACTCATAAGCGATGTTCTCCTGTGGAAGCCAACACATGGACATGCTCGTGTGGGACGCCCAGCAATGACCTACATTGACCAACTATGTAAAGATGCTGGCTGCAGCGAGGAAAAACTCCCAGGTGCAATGAATGATAGGGAAGGCTGGCGAGAGATTGTCATGGATATCCGTGCTGCCTGCACGACATGATGATGATGAATGATATATATATATATATATATATATATATATATATATATATATATATCAAAAGGTTACTACCACATTTTCATTGTAGTAGCATAAGTAGTACCAAAAGGGCTCAATATATTTCGTAAAATATAGCCCATTTATAGTTTCGGTTACGGTGCTCAACTACATATATATATATATATATATATATATATATATATATATATATATATATATATATATTTCAACGAAAGAAAAACATAGATAAACTTTTTTTTTCCTTTGAAAGTTTTGAAATACCTTTGAAATATTTCTCTGTATATAATTAATTCGTTAGTTATTATACATTGAGGTCTCTTAGGGACTTAAAAAAATCATTATATGAATCTATATCTTTTCACCTACAAGAACATACATTATGGCTGTACAGTAAGATTTCGAAGATCCCAAAAAGAAGCACCCCTTACTTACCAGACAAGTGGATTATATATATATATATATATAAATATATATAATCCACTTGTCTGGTAAAACGGACCAACATGCCATCGCGGAAAACCCTGAACATTTCAAATATCTGGCGTTCCTTCAACTTAATAACAACAAACGATTACGCCGGCGCCGTGTGATAAGTACTAAAAAACACATGTACTTCTATGACCTCTGATGATGGGAATTTTCCCGAAAATATTTAGGAATAAAAAGGTAAATAAACATCATTTAACACCTATTCCATTGCATTGTAAATTGCCTTCAAATTTATATTTTACACATACATACAACGTTTCAAACAAACTATTAAAAAAAAACTCCTATATATATATATATATATATATATATATATATATATATATATATATATATATCATAGCGCTAATACCTTTGGGAAATGTATGAATTCAAATTATGGGTAAATAGTAGAACAGAGTGAGTTCTTTAACCATGGTTAGGCAACCAATTTAAGAGAAGGAAAACTCTGAAGACCGCTAGCCATGCGAAGCTTACAGAATCCAGTCCACTCAACTATTTGCCCATAGATGGTGGGAGAATAGTTGGATCCAGATCTTTCCCAAGTGTATTATCGCTTTTTGAAATGCAAACACTCTCGTTCAGGATTTAAATTCGTGTCAATTTCCTACGGCGGTAGCGATGGTGGGGTGGCTATTCATTAAATCCGGGGGCCAGGATTATAAAGGGGGGGAGTAGACATATGGTGTGTGTCATAAGAAGTAGCACTCAAAAATTAGTTTCCAACGCTTTCATGGTGGTTTGGAGTATGGGGATATTCAAGGGGAGCGGACCCCTTCTGGTCCCCACTCCTCTGACGTCAGACCCAGATGAGACACACTACTCTTGGTTGACAGCCAATAAACGAGAAAGACACTCGAGAAATAATTGCGTGTCGCCTTTCGATTGGTCACTGTGGTGTTGAATCAAGAAATGACGCGGCAACTAACTAAATAATGGAAGTTTTCGATGAAAGACGTCAGATGTGAGTCTTCTTGTTTTTCATGCGGACAGCTGAAATGTCTAAGAATCCAAATTGGAAGGATTTTCCTCCTCTCCCACCCCCACCCCCACACCACCAGATAAGTAACGGTTCCTTTGTCTAGAGATGGTCAGAAATAGATAATTCTCTCTCTCTCTCTCTCTCTCTCTCTCTCTCTCTCTCTCTCTCTCTCTCTCTGTGTTTATCTGTCTGTCTGTCTCTCTCTCTCTTTATCCTTGGTTCTGCCCCGCGCTCTCTCTCTCTTTCTCTCTCTCTCTCTCTCTCTTCTCTCTCTCTCTCTCTCTCTCTCTCTCTCTCTGTTTATCTGTCTCTCTCCTTTTTATCCTTGGTTCTCTCTCTCTCTCTCTCTCTCTCTTCTCTCTCTCTCTCTCTCTCTCTCTCTCTCTCTCTCTCTCCTTGTCATTTTAGTAAGCTTTGTATGATCTGTTAAACCACATGAGTACAGAACCCCGTGACCGGTTTTGACCTCAAAGTCAAACACCTGCGGGGTTGATTGACAGCTAAATGATCAAAGGTTTTGGGCCAACATGTGAATTGAAGGAAATAGGATATGAAGATTGATTGGCTAAAGGAAGTCACATGACCACATTTATTTTTTTTTTTTTGGAGGGGGGATTCTATGTTTTAATGACATATCAAACTCCGTGGGTTATCTAATGTCAAAGCCATCCTTGTAGAAAAACAGTAGTGTTACTATTTAACGTATAAATATATTTACCAACCCTCCGCACGAGCAGGATACGACACAAGGTCAATTTCTTAAGCGGAGTTCAACAGGTTTGAATTCAGAGTTTTCCTTCTCCTAGGCCGGTTGCCTAACCAAGGTTAAAGAGCCCAGTCTACCCTACTATTTATCCATAGCTGGAGGGAGAGTAGGATTCATACCTTTTCCTAAGAGTATAAGCGCTAAGTGAAATGCAAATACCACATCCAGGATTTGAACTCGGGGCGACGAGTCCATTTCCCATGACTTTAACCATTACACCACGCGTTTTCGATTCTATTTAACGTATAGATGGAGGGATAAGGGGGTCATGACCATAACCCCATGTATGTATTTATCTTTAGTTTGTTTGGGAGAGGTTTTGTTGGGGACATTTTGATTTGTTGGGTGGAAACAGGAAGTCATGCATGTTTTGAAAGATTTAACTTGTAAAAGCCCCTTTTGGGGAGCTTCAATACAAATGAAAAAACAAAAAAATTTATCCTCTCTATGAATTTATCAAATATCTAATCTTTTATGCCCGGTGTCGTATTATTAAGCCGCTCACAGCGGCTCTCCCACCATTGCAATCCTACGCATCCCACACCCAAGCAAAGTACAAAACCGATGGTTAGTTCATTATAATACCAAGATGGGAGCTACGGTAAGTGTGGCGCTCCATCTCAGCAAAAATAATCTCCCTCGTCTAGCGCTGACGAAAAGGAGATATACTCCCTTGCTGTTCAGCTGATACCGACAATAGGTCACTCCGCCAACTTTTCTTTTTTTTTTTTTACTTACTAAGCTAAGTTTAATAAATGAATACTTAAGCATCCCATATAATGGTTAGTGAACTAGACAAGCAAACTATTGTTAGTGAGCTCGATTCTCACTGGGTGCCTCATTCTTTTGGCCTTGTATGAAACTAAGCTAAACTTAGTAAATGACTATTTGGTACTGGAAATTTAGTAGGCAAAAAGTCAAATAAGTATAAAAAGAAAATGTTATCTCTCTGACATACACAATCCGGATGGAAACGAAACATCCCTGAGCGGAGATGAAGATTGGAGGAAGAGAAAGATTATTGGATCAATATTCTGTGACTCTCTGACATAGTGGTACGTTGTGTAATGAGCAACATTGCTTTCCAGTGTTTCTGGAAGATAAGGATCCGTAGATCAAAGATTCCTCTAACAAAAGAAGGTTCCCGAGTCCGAAAAGAAGGTTCCAGTGTCCGAAAAGAAGGTTCCCGAGTCTGTCAAGAAATACCCGAAGAAGACCGGACGGCATATCAGCTGAAACGTTGTACAAATAACAATGAAGATGGGGACAATAGTCCGAATAATGCAGATAATACTAATCATCAAGCCTCATCTCAAACATTCAGAGAAAAACTTTCTTGGAGTGAGGCAGATATTTGTGTGTTCGATCAAAATGTTTTATTGTGTATTTGTTTGTATGGGATAGTCTAGTAACAAACTAAGTAAATAAAAATAACCCATATCAGCATCATCAAAAACAACAACGAATAAGAAGAAGCAAAAGAATAAGAAGCAGAATAATAATAATAATAATAATAATAATAATAATAATAATAATAATAATAATAATAATTTTTAAAAAAGAAAGAACTTGTCAACTGGTGGATTTTGCAGTGCCAGCAGATCACAGGTAAAGGAAAATGAAAAAATGGACAAATATCTGGACCTTGCCAGAGAACTGAAAAAGTTATGGAATATGAAAGTGAAAGTTATACCAATTGTAGTTGGTGCACTTGGAACAGTCTCAAAAGGATTGGAAAAGGGTCTGGAATGTTTGGAAATCAGAGGAAGGGTTGAAACCATTCAGAACACTGCACTGCTGCAATTTGCCAGAATACTCAGAAGAGTCCTGGAGACCTGAGGAGACTTGCTGTCACTCAGACTCCAGTGAGAGACCATCAGCTAACACTGATGTGAAAACTCAAAAGGAGTAAATAATAATAATAATAATAATAATAATAATAATAATGAGAAGAAGAAGAAGAAGAAGAAGAAGAAGAAGAAGAAGAAGAAGAAGAAGAAGAAGAAGAAGAAGAAGAAATCTATATGATGCAAACTGTGTGTATTTGATGACGTACAATTGTAATAGCTGGGCAGCTCCAAAGTGGCAGCTATGGGTAAGCTTGATGCCTGCCGCCGATGATATTTTAGAACTATAAAGGCGCTCTTGGTTAGTTCATTATATTTGAGCAGAAGGAATCAGATTAGGACTTTATTTGAATAGAATGAGTTCTGAGGTGAATAGATAGGGAACTTCGAAATATGCCATCATACATGTGAAATACACCAAGAAATTTTGGTACTGTCGTGGGGGGAAATTTGGTAGGCAAAGAGTTAAATAAAATCTTTTTCTGTATTTAACTTTTTGCCTACTTTAAACCGCTTATAACAGCGCTCCTACCACTGTGATCCTACTGTAAGCCATTGATGGTTAGCTCATTATAATTGAGCCAAAGGACTCGGATTACAATAATAATAAGACTTTATTTGAATAGACCGAGTTCCGAGGTGAATAGATAGGGGACTTTGAAATATCTCATTATACAGGTAAAAAATGCCAAGAAAATTTGGTACAGCCGTGGTGGTGGTGGTGATGTGGGAATTTGGTTGGCAAAGTGTTAAATAAAATCCTTTTTTTGACTCTTTGCCTACATTAAACCACACTCAAGCAAAGTACAAAAACTGATGGTTAGTTCATTATAATTGATCAGAAGGAAACAGATTGCAATATTAATACGATTTTATTTAAATAGAATGAGTTCTGAGGTGAATAGATTGTGAACTTTGAAATATCAAGTCATACAGGTAAAAGATATCCAAGAAAATTTGGTACAGCCGCAGGGGAAATTTGATAGGCAAAGGGTTAAGCTCACAGTAGCTCTAGCACCACACCCAAGCAAAATACAAAATTGATAATTAGTTCCTTATAACTGAACAGAACGACTCATATCACAATAATAAAAGGATTTTATTTGAATAGAATGAATTCTGAGGTGAATAGATAGAGAACTCATTATACAGGTAAAAAATGCCAAGAAAATTTGGTACAGCCGTGGTGGTGTGGGGTGGTGGTGGAATTTCAAGAACATTTGGTACAGCTATGGTGTAAATTTGGTAGCAAAGACTTAAGCCGCTCACATCAGCTCTCTCACTAGAAACTGTTTCTACACATAAATAGTCCACTTTGCCCTTACTTAGGCTAGACGTGCGCCGGAGAGGTCTCTCCGATCAATCGAACGGTCACGTTAAGCCATAACACAAATATGATTGTCCCAAGCCCTTTACCCTTGTGAAGAACTCCCATCCCTTTTTATCATGTATGTGCTAGAAGGCGGTGGTTGAGAGTCTTTAGTATCCTGAGTATTGTTACATAATCTATGCGGTTGCATAAGATTATTGTCAATCCCCTGTAATTCTGAGGGGATGACCCTTTCATACCATGGCCGGGTCCTTCCATGGAAAATTACAGAAGCCCGCCAAAATACGTGAAGTCACGTGGGACCTTTTGAGTCCCCAGTTTGCAGTTGGACGTCAGGCAGAGCGGTCGGCCATTTTATGCTCTGTCCAAACTGGAACTCGCGCGCGCTATGTTAGTTAGCAGATTCTGGGTTGGGGATTTACCGAATAAAGTAACATCAAAAGTAAATCGAAGTCTTGTGTTTATTATCTAAAAACTAACAATGACACAGGGCTTCTGATAAAGAGAAATCCCTAACAGAAAACCAGACCTGAAATCCCCCAAGTCAACTCCAGACGCTAGACCAGACCAAGTCAAGATGAAGAAATACCAAAGACGATCAAAGCATACCAAGACGGCCAGCAGAAGAATAGATGTCCAAGTAAGTGAAGAAGAAGAGGTATGCAACATTATAATTACTAGCAAATATATGCACCCTCCGGGTGCAAGTATATAAGTTTTAATGTAATAAAATATTATATTAAATTAGAAAGTCTCACGGAACTAAATAAGAATACAGATAAAAAGATTTGAAACAGAGGGAGTATAATAAAAGATTTGAAACAGAGGAGTATAATAAAAAATGGAACAACTGAAACTTACTCTTCCATCACTCTCGTCTTTCATTGTTATTTTTTCTAATTTAAGTATTTAGTTATAAGAGGAAGTAAAGAATAAAATGACAGTTATTTTATCTTATTAATGGATTTCATTTAAGATTCATTGAAGATATTTTTGCTTATATTCATTAAAATAAAACCAAACAGTTAGGAATCAATAATACTAAACACATATTTATTAAATTCGATTTTTTAATATTAATATGCAAATTAGCCTTCCCGTTTACACTGTAAACCGCTATTTTGTTGTATATATAAATATAATTGCATGTTGTCAGTATGTAGACATGGTTAACAGTATTAATAATGTAAGACAATTTTATTAATAATTGAGGTTTAGATAAAAATAAAATCATGGAGAATGTGATGTCAATAACTAAGAGAATTGTGACTTGAGTAGGAATATAGTTTCGGTTACAGACAGGAAAACACACAATCTCCATTATAATAAGATTTAGTGCCAGTGAAGAAGTCGTTATACAACAGTATGACGTTAAACTGCATCTAATGGTAGTTCCAATTCTGGAGCACTGGTGAGTGTGGGGTATCCTTTTATCGCCATTACTCCCAGTTCCACTCAGATCCAGAGTGGTAGTACATGTTAGGGTTCCATCTATGCGTTAAATAGACCAAGAAAGGAGTTTTAAATAATGTGTTTAAAAAAATGAGTTTGAAAAAATTGAATACCTATCAAGAATGAATAAAACAAAACATCATCGGCATAAAATAACCCAACAAGGGTTGACATGCTGTAAAATCCAACTGACCAATGAAATCATGCTTGTTACTGCAAGATCATCAGCGTTAAGCAATGATGAGCATGTACAGTAATTAGATGAGTGACTAATTAAGAAACAGCAGACACATGGCGTAAAAACCAACCAACCAACCAACCAGCCTGCGAGAATTCCAATTAGTCTTGGAGAGTTCTAAGATTAGAATTAGCGTTTCCAGGTGCCATGGAATGGTAATCTGCAGAATTCGACACTCTTTTGATCACAGTCGGTAAAAAAAATTCGGAATTCCGAAGAATTTCTGATAAGCAACAGGTATCGATTTATTATTGATTTGACCTCTAATTCAATCAGACAATTTAGCGTGTTTTTGATTGGCACTTTGCTGAACAGGTGGTCTCTGCTCTAATATTGACGTCCTCTTTAATATGCTAAACACATATTCAATCTCTCTCTCTCTCTCTCTCTCTCTCTCTCTCTCTTCTCCCTCTCTCTCCTCTCTCTCTCTCCTATCTCTCCTCTCTCTCTCTCTCTCTCTCTCTCTATCTATCTATCTATCTATCTCCTCCTCTATGTGTTCCCATATGTCTGCTTGTCTATCTCTTTTTCTATTTGTCTGTCTGTCTGACTCCCCTCTCTGTCTCGCACTCTCTATCTTGGTCTCTGCATCTCTCTATCTGTTTGTCTGTCTAACTCTCTCTCTCTCTCTCCCTCTCTCTCTCTCTCTCTCTCTCTATCTATCTATCTATCTATTAATCTATCTCCTCCTCTATGTATTCCCGTATGTCTGTTGTCTATCTCTTTTTCTATTTGTCTGTCTGTCTGCCCTCTCCTCTCTGTCTCTCTATCTTGGTCTCTGCATCTCTCTATCTGTCTGTCTGTCTGTCTGTCACCCCCTCTCTCTCTCTCTCTCTCTCTCTCTCTCTCTCTCTCTCTCTCTGTCTCTGTGTTATTCTTGATTCTAACTTTCACTCTCTCACACACACGCACTCTTAAATTAGCTCTTGTACAACCGTCTTATTTTGATTAGTAATTTTATGGCATTTTATTTTTGAAGCTGTTATATATATATATATATATATATATATATATATATATATATATATATGTGTGTGTGTGTGTGTGTGTGTGTGTGTGTGTGTGTGTATGTATATATATATATATATATATATATTATATGCATACATACATATATGTGTGTGTGTTTATATATATATATATATATATGTGTGTTGTGTGTTTGTGTATATATATATATACATATATATATGCATACATACATACATATATGTATGTGTGTTTTTATATATATATATATATATATATATATATATATATATATAAGGTAGGTAAAAGGATAGTGAACAAAAAATAATAACTCAAAACAAATCTAAGAGTTGAAATATTTCGTCTATTCATAAGGACATCCTCAGTCAAAGGATTTTTATTCAAAGCAAAAATTACGTACATGTTTCAACATCTCCAAAACTTGAGCCTGGATATCCATGTTTTTTAACCGACAAAATTATTCAACCAAATCAAACGCTTTTCCTCTTTTCGCAATAAAAAAAAAAGAAACTCAAAATTACGAGTTCTAGCTGAGTAAAAAAGCTTTTCCTATTTTACAATAAGTGAAAATCAAAATTTAAGATTTCACTTACTTGCAAATAAAATCCACGCGTGTCGAACAAAAATGTACGTAATTTTTGCTTTGAATAAAAATCATTTGACTGAGGATGTCCTTATGAATAGGACGAAATATTTCAGCTCTTAGATTTGTTTTGAGTTATTATTTTTTGTTCACTATCCTTTTACCTACCTCATACTGTCGGATTTTACTCCAACCATCCTATCTTCATATATATATATATATATATATATATATATATATATATATATATATACTTAAAGAATTAGGAAATCTTTATCATTGGATGATGTTCGGTCAGGTTTCCAGTTTGACTGCTAAAAATTTGTTTATTTCCTGCAAAGTAAAAAAAAAAAGAAAAAAAATAGTTTGGTGAACGTCCTTTATGTGTGTTGATTCCATAACTTCTGATTTTTTTTCTTTTGCAATGTATATTCAAAATGTATATAAAATTGTATATAAAATTGTATAATGTATCTGCACTTTTGAAAAGAGCAAAAAAACATCAATCTCCTTCCGTTTCGTCGACCGGATTTACTTACTCTTTATCTTTCTTTTCCAGCAACTAAACTTGAAGGTGAGGAGCACTCTTCATCTGAAGTGCCCGTGAACAAAAAAAAGCCATGTAAAAATCCTGAAAAGAGAGCCTCGTTCCTCACAAAAATAAGATAAATTTCGTTATTTCCTATAAGTCTAACATCCCGCCCTGTCGGCTGGGGCGTTAGAATGCACCGACTGCACCTCTGCAGAGGGGTAAGACCACATGTTGGCCGTGGGTGGCGACCCGAGATGCTTAAGGATAGAGCCCAGGTGGATGAGCAGTTCATGACATGCAATACTCCACTTTGGCCCTATCTTGGGCTAGACGGGCGGTCGGAGAGACCCCCTCCGATCAATCGGCTGGTCACGTCAAGCCCTAGCACCTATATGATTTTCCCAACCCTATTGCCCTTATGGCAAGCCCCAACCCCTTTTTTATCATATGGGTGCTAGAATGCGGTGGCTGAGGGTCTACATGTCCTGGGAATGACGTTAAACTCTATCTGATGGTGAGGTTCCAGTTTTGGAGGTTTGGGGAATGTTGAGCACCCCTTCATCACCATTGCTCCTGGTTCAACTCTGACCCGGGTGGTAGTACCTGTTAGGGTCCATCTATGGGTTAAATGAAAAAATGTATTTATGAAAAAATTGTTTATCCATTAAGAATTGATTTATTTCAAAACTTTATCGGCATTAAATGACCCACCGAGGTTGATATGGCGTAAAACAAAACAAAGCAAAAGCAAAGCAAGTCTAACATCAACAAAGGGGAACCACTCTTGACTGATAAATTTATTTATTATTTATCATTTATAGAAAAAAGAAGACGGGGTTAGGGTTAGGGGTTAGGGATTAAGGTTAGGGGTTAGTTTAATGGGAAAATAAATAAATAATTTATCAATCAAAAGTGGTTCCCCTTTATTTATGTTAGTCTTCTAGAAATAACCTAAACTTTTATGCCTCGATTTTAGGGAATCGCGTTCATTGTACATTGTATAATTTTGTGTAGTTTGTTAAAGAGTTCATTTTTCCACACAGTTATATGATATCAAATATTCTATTGTAATACAAATTTTGCACACAGTTTAAGGTCAAGTGTGTATCTTCATAACCCCTCCGCTACGGGCGAGATGTGATATAATCAATACTTTAAGCAAAGTAAAGCTGATTTAATTCAGAGTTTTCCTTCTTCTAGACTGGTTGGCTAACCATAGAATAAAAGATCAACCTGTCCTTTTATTTATCCATAGTTGTTACGATTTTTATGCCATTTTTGGTGAGATCCTTTTACAGTGGAGATCCCTTTTTTTCCTTTAGTTTTAGGTAGAATCCTTCATGAGTCCTTTAGGTGTTAGGTAGAATCCTTGGTTGCTGATCGTTCCAGCCTTGACGCATGCGCCAAATTATGTCACTTATAAGGACAGCTTCGATGCAAATCCTCCCCAAAGTTTTTTCTTTCTTTTTTTTTTTTTTTCAATCTGTTTACAATAAACACTCTACGCCACAGGATTGGGCTTTATTCATTTATTTATCAATCTCAGTTGAACATCAAGCCTGGGCTCGAACATCAAACTTTAGCACACTTGGTTTAAGTAAAAAAAAAATTATTACTGAAAACAAAAAGTCAGCGAGCCTCTGTTTTTGGTGCCTTGTTTTTTGTTTTTTGTTTTTTTTTTTTTTGTCTTATCGAACCAGAACGAAACACTGCAGCGTAAGAAACAATTCAACGAGACTTGACCGTAAACCAGAGTGATTTTATTATTATTATATTATTATTATTTATATTATATAATAATAAAATAATAATAATAAATATAATAATATATAATAATAATAATAATATAATATAAATCTGCACAAAATAATGCCATAGGAAATACATCAAAGCGAAAATTGATAGGACCCAACAAATAGTAAATGTAGACTTTGCGGGAATAGAGTTGAGACTGTAAACCAATACTCTGCGCAACGAGAATACAAAACTAGACACGACTGGGTTGGGAAGGTGATCCACTAGGAATTATGCAAAAATTTTAATTTTGACCATGAAAAAAAAATGGTATATTCATAAACCAGAATCTGTTCTTGAGAACGAAACGCATAAAATTCTCTGGGACTTTGAAATAAAAATGGATCACCTTATCCCAGCAAGAAGACCAGACCTAGTGTTGATAAACAAAAAGAAAGAACTATTCAACTGGTGGATTTTGCAGTGCCAGCAGATCACAGGGTGAAGTTAAAGGAAAATGAAAAAATAGACAAATATCTGGACCTTGCCAGAGAACTGAAAAAGTTATGGAACATGAAAGTAAAGTGATACCAATTGTAGATGGTGCACTTGAACAGTCCCAAAAGATTAGAAAATGGTTTGGAAAGTTTGGATATCAGAGGAAGGATGAAACCATTCAGAACATTGCACTGCTGCAATCTGCCAGAATACTCAGAAGAGTCTTGGAGACCTGAGGAGACTTGCTGTCACTCAGATTCCAGTGAAAGACCATCAGCTAATGCTGATGTGAAAACTCAAAAGAGATAATATATAATAATAATATAATATAATAATAATAATAAATATAATAATACATAAATAATAGATAATAATAATATAAAATAGATAGATAGATAGATAGATAGATAGATAGACTGATTGATTGATTGATAGATTCATTGATTGATCTAAATAGCATAGATAGAAAAGTCAAAAGCAACAGAAAGCAATATAATTGTATCTCTGAGCCAACAAATTATAACATATCAATCCTGGTATTAGAAATGGACAAAAATGTGGCCTTAAAACTACCACCTTGCCAATAATCTATCTATCTATCTATCTATCTATCTATCTATCTATCACCGTAGGTTCCTATCTATCTATCTCTATTCATATCTATCTATCTATCTATCGATCGNGAACTTGTTCAGTTCTAATCTCTCTATATCTCTTTATACAAGTATGTTCCAGTTCTTTCTTTCTTTCTTCTTCCTTTCTTTCTTTTTTTTCTTTCCCTGGAACTTGTTCAATATCACCACAGTCTAATTTATAACTGCACCGAAGTATCTATTATCTATCCCAACGCTACGCACGCACCGCACCACACACACACACTCTCTCTCTCCTCTCTCTCTCTCTCTCTCACACACACACACCCACACACACACAACACACGCACAACACACACACACACACAACACATCAGACTAAGTCTGATCATAGCTACTCATGATTTGAAAATAGACATGCAAAATTAGCAAAGTGTTCGTAACTTTTTCTATATAATTGGTCTGACGGTATTTTTTCTTTATAAGAATTTAATTTCTGACAATTAGTTAAGAATAAAACAATAAATGAATGAAATAAACTGTCTAAGAAATTCAGAAGAAAACCGACGACGTTAAGGGAGTGGGGTAGGGGTAGGGGGTGGCGGGAGGATGATCGACGTGGAAGTTGAGACCAGCGATCACATGACCGATGACTGATGGGTAAATTCATGCACGAAAGGGGGGATCATTAAGTTCTGGCACCTTGACGATCATTTATTGATCATCCCCCAACGCGCGATTCACAAACGTGTGTCATAATATATATAATATATATATATATATATATATATATTATAATATATTATTATAATGGAGATTGTGTGTTTGGTCTGTCTGTAACCGAAACTATATCACTAGTCCACGTTTCACAATTTCCATTTGTTATTTACGTCACATTCTCCCAATGATTTATTTTTGTGAAACCTCACTTATTAATAAAAATTGTTTTACATTCTTAATACGATGGTCTTATCTACATACTAATAAACATGCAATTGTATTTATATATACAACAAAATAGCGGTTTAACAGTGTAAGAGGGAAGGCTATTACATTTGATATTAAAAATTGGATTTTAATAAATATGTGGCTTATATTATTGATTTCTAATTGTTTGTTTTATCTTAATGAATATGAGGATAAATTCTTAAACATAAACCGATTCAGAGAATTGAAAATGAATAATCATGAAACAATACGATTTTTGAGAACAATACTGTCTTTTTTAAGATTACATTTTCAATTTCTCTGAACTCGGGTTTATTTTAAGATTTATTCCTCATATTCATTAAGATAAAACCAAACAATTAGAAATCAATAATACTAAGCACATATTTTATTAAAATCCAATTTTTAATATCAATATGTAAATTAGCCTTCCCTCTTACACTGTAAACCGCTTTTTGTTGTATATATAAATACAATTGCATGTTATTAGTATGTAGATAAGACCATCAGTATTAATAATGTAAAACAATTTTATTAATAAGTGAGGTTTCACTAAAAAATAAAATCATGGAGAATGTGACGTAAATAACAAAGGGAATTGTGACGTGACTAGTGATATAGTTTCGGTTACAGACAGACAAACACACAATCTCCATTATAATAATAATATATATATATATATATATATATATATATATATATATATATGACACACGTTGTGAATCTGCGTGTGTGGGGGGATGATCAATAAATGATGTCAAGGTGCAGACTTAATGATCCCCCTTCGTGATGAATTTACCCATCAGTCATCGGTCATGTGATCGCTGTCTCAACTTCCACGTCGATCATCCTCCCGCCCCCCCCTACCCCTACCCCACTCCCTTAACGTCGTTCGGTTTCTTCTGAATTTCATTAGACAGTTTATTCATTCATTTTATTGTTTTATTCTTAACTAATTGTCATGAAATTAAATTCTTATAAAGAAAAAATACGTCAGACACAATTATATAGAAAAGTACGAACACTTTGCTATATTTTTTGCATGTATTTTTCAATCAGGAGTAGCTATGATAGACTCTGTCTGTGTGTGTGTGTGTGTGTGTGTGTGCGTGTGTGTGTGTGTGTGTGTGTGTGTGTGTGAGAGAGAGAGAGAGAGAGAGAGAGAGAGTGTGTGTGTGTGTGTGTCGTGCGTGCGTGCGTGGATAGATAGATAGATACTGGTGCAGTTATAAATAGACTGTGGTTGATATGAACAAGTTCAGAAAGAAAGAAAAAAAGAAAGAAAGGAAGAAAGAAAGAAGAAGAACTGAACATACTGATAAAGATATAGAGAGATAGACATGAACAAGTTCATCTCTCTCTCTTTCTCTCTCTCTCTCTCTATATATATATATATATAGAGAGAGAGAGAGAGAGAAACAGACAGACAGACAGACAGACAGAGAGATAGAGACAGGGAGACAGAGACAGAGACAGAGAAGAAGAAGAAGAAGAAGAAGAAGAAGAAGAAGAAGAAGAAGAAGAAGAAGAGAGAGAGATATGAACAAACTGGAGAAGGTAGATATGAACAGACTGTCCATAGATTGATAGATTAGACAGACAGACAGACTGAAAGAGAGATTAATAGAATGGGATAGATAGATAGATAGATAGATAGATAGATAGGAACAGACCAAAATAGATAGGAACCGAATAAAATAGATAGATAGATAGATAGATTGATAGATCTAAACGGAAATGATATAACACAGAACAAAAGGGAAAATGACTAAACTACGCTGACAATTCTGTTTGCTATATATATAGAGAGAGACAGACAGACAGACAGACAGAGAGACCGAGAAAAAGAGACAGAGACAGAAGAAAAGAAGAAGAAGAAGAAGAAGAAGAAGAAGAAGAAGAAGAAGAAGAAGAAGAAGAAGAAGAGGGAGAGATGAACAAACTGGAAAATGTAAATATGAACAGGCTGTCCATAGATAGATTGATAGATTAGACAGACAGACAGAAAGAAAGAGAGATTAATAGAATGGGATAGATAGATAGATAGATAGATAGAAAGATAGGAACAGACCAAAATAGATAGATAGATAGATAGATTGATAGATCTAAACGGAAATGATATAACACAGAACAAAAGGGAAAATGACTAAACTAAGCTGACAATTCTGTTTGCTAAACTTTTGCTATTTACTCGACTCGACCCGCGAAAAATCATTCGCAACAAGAGATTCTTATCAATAATTAACAACAACATCCATGTTAAGACGCAAAAATCAATCGATCGAATTCAAATAATCGAAATAATCCTGGGGGTGGGTAGGGCGGCAGCGGCACACAAACCGTGGAACTAGAATACGAAGAACAGCATCAGCCGAAGAGAAAGCGTGCTTTATATTAAAGCGGGGGAAAAAAATAAGAAAAAAAAAATTAGAAAAAAAAAATGAGATAAATAAATGAATAAAATCGGGTTGTTGTGATCTCGCAACGCTTCGCGAAAACAACTCGTTGGTAGAAATAGGTCAAATTTTCGCGCGCGCGGGAAAAAAACACACACACGAGGCAGCGAGAGTAGGCGACAGCGCAACCGTGACGATAAAACCGATGAAAAAAAGAAAAATGGTTTTAACTGAAGATTTATTTAAAATTGGAAGAACCATATGACCTTTAGGCACCCCTTTTTGATCTCGATTCAGAAGGACATGTTTTTCATTTACACCGTCAATCCCCCCCTCCCCAGCTAAAACTCTGAATTCAAACCTGTTAAACTCCGCTTAAGAAATTGACCTTGTGTCGCATCCTGCTCACGCGGAGGGAAAAATGGTTTTAACTGAAGATTTATTTAAAATTGGAAGGACCATATAACCTTTAGGTACCCGTTTTTGATCTCGATTCAGAAGGACATGTTTTTCATTTACACCGTCAATTCTCCCCCCAGCTAAAACTCTGAATTCAAACCTGTTAGATTTCGCTTGAGAAATTGACCTTGTGTCGCATCCTGCTCACGCGGAGGGAAAAATGGTTTTAACTGAAGATTTATTTAAAATTGGAAGGACCATATGACCTTTAGGCACCCCTTTTTGATCTCGATTCAGAAAGAAATGTTTTTCATTTACCCCGTCAATTCTTCCCCCCCAGCTAAAACTCTGAATTCAAACCTGTTAAACTCCGCTTAAGAAATTGACCTTGTGTCGCATCCTGCTCGCACAGAGGGGTTGGTAAATATATATGTGTGTGCGCACCTCATGTGGTGTAATGGTTAGCAAGCTAGATTAACAAACCATTGTCAGTAAGTTCGATTTTAACTGGGCGCTCATTACTTCTGGCCTTGTGCAGCATCTAAGCTATGCTTAGTAAATGACTATATGTGTGGTTGTAACTGTTAGGATCCCATCTATGGACAAAATAGATCAGTTTAAAAATAATTCTTATTCGATATGATCATGTGAGAAAAGCTCCCAAGAAACAACTACACCAAAAATATAAAATGAATTTATAATAAACTGTTGTGTCCTTAAAAGGGATACAATCAGACAAGGGTGTAGTCGAGTAGAAGGACCATTCAACACGTTCGTAGATTTAAGATAGAGTTTTATTGCAGAGAGATACAATAAGACAGACAAGGAATTGTGAGGTACGTTACTAATCCTCGAAGCCAGCCCAGCATATTGTCATGTTCACTATATATATATAGTCAGAACACCTGAGTGAGAGGGGGGGATATTCAATTACAACATAAACCCGATTCTCTAACCTTAAGGCATTAGATAACACCAGACGGGTTGAAATGTCGTTAAAATAAATCTATTAGTTATACACGTGAAGCCAATCCCTTGGTATACATAAGTTTCTTATTCTTGTAATGTAAACAGTTATGAAACAAGTAAAGTCGTCTGGGTAGCCTGAAGTCGGCATCAACCAATCAGCGAGGGAGTCTATCCCCTTTTCACTTGCGCTAGATCAAGGAGATTGTTTTTTTTGCGTCTGAGGTGGAACGCCACACTTACCATCAGCTCCTTACTTTACCGCACAGATACCTGTGTTACTCATACACTGAGTTGGCGAGGGCCGGTATCGAACTAGGAGCCTTGTGGTTTCTAGCCGAACGCTCTACCGACTGAGCTAACCCGGCCCCATCAGCTA
Source organism: Doryteuthis pealeii (assembly GCA_023376005.1). NCBI lineage: Eukaryota > Metazoa > Mollusca > Cephalopoda > Myopsida > Loliginidae > Doryteuthis > Doryteuthis pealeii. The sequence continues at coordinate 54,949,365 of CM042170.1, forward strand.
TGAAATAAGTAAAATAAAATCGTCGGGGCGGCCTAATGTCGGTATCAGCCAAACAGCGAGGGAGTCTATCCCCTTTTCACTAACGCTAGACCAAGCAGATTGTTTTTGCGTCTGAGGTGGAACGCCACACCTACCATAAGCTCCTTACTTTACCGCACACACCCCTGTGCAAGTCATACGCTGGGTTGGCGAGGGCCGGTATCGAACTAGGAACCTTGTGGTTTCTAGCCCAACGCTTATACCGACTGAGCTAACTCGACCCCATCAGCTATGAAATAAACAAGCTCTAATGCTGACCTAAGGCCGAATCCTGTAGTAATTATTTGTTTTGGTTTGGTTTCTTTGTTTAATGTCATATCCACCTTTCCCAATGGTATTCAAACCTGTTAAGCTCCGCTTAAAAAATCGATATTGTAAATCACCAATCGAAACACTAAGTGTCGATATAGATTTTTTCAAATATCAATAAATCGTCCTTGCTTTTCTTGTTTTGCACTCTCAACCATTGAACTAACTCATATCTGGGGAATTGTAATAAAAGCAAACACAACGATGCCAAATGCACAAGATAGTTGCGTTGGTTAAATCGAACTTAACGGACATAAATTCCACCATCGTATGTCACCCCGCCGAAAAAAAAATATAAAAAATCAGGGAATTAACCGATTTTAATGAAATTTTCAGTGTTGATATATTAATGAATAAAAGATATAATGTACCAGTTATTTTATTTTAAAACTTTTATATTTTTCAGGTCAGTTAATTTAAACCACGTATCTTTGAGGCGGAACTCAGATTCTCAAAGATACGTGGTTCAAAGTTAACTGACATGAAGAAAATGTGAAAATGTCTGAAATCACCCTGGCACAACACCATTAAGCCAAGAGGTCCAGAAGAAAGCAGCGACAACAAAGCACCGGCACATCAACATCTTCAGGGAGAGCCTTCACATGCGATATCTATGGTCGAGGATGTTTTTTCGAACATTGGACCTCACAGTCACAGGAGGCGCTGTAACTTCAGGGGCACAAAAACTTTATTATAGTCTTCCGAGACTGAAATGCCAATGATGATGAGGATGATGATGATGATGATGATGCAAGGAATGTGTTCTATTCATCAATCATGGCTGCCGATATGAAATACTGATAAATAATTGAAAAAAAAATTGCGTAGATCAATAAGAGAATTTAAGCGCCATCTTTTTTCCGGGGGTGGGGGGCTTCCATCCTGAATGGCGGGAAAACAGAATAACTGAACGAGAAAGTAAATAACATCATCAATGGTTCTGGTGGATCCGGGTTTTTTTAATACACTGTTTATAAAAATGAAATGCGTATTACCGCTGAATTCTATCAAAGGGTCGCCATGTTGAACAGAGAAAGAAAGAGAGAGAGAGAGAAAGAGAGAGAAAAGAGAGAGAGAGAGAGATCGGGGGAAGAAAGAAAAGAAAGAGAGAGGGAGAGAGAGAGAGAGAGAGAGAGAGACGAATCGACAGACATGCGAGAGGGGGAGACATAGAGAGGGGTATTTTTTAAGTCAGAGAGAGAGAGAGAGACAAAAAAGTAAGTCTAAAAGAATAAAAGGTGAATTGGAGGATAGAGAAAAATACGAGAGAGAGAGAGAGGGGGGGAGAGAGAGAGACTGAGGGAGAAATAGTTGAAGAGAAATTGGGGGAAATGAGGGAAAGAAAAAAAGAAGATAGAAAAGCAATAGAGTGAAAAAGAAAGAAAAAAGAAAAAAAAGGAATAAGTAGAGAATAAGAAAGAAAGAAAGAAAGAAAGAAAAACGAAAGAAAGAAAGAAAGAAAGAAAGAAAAAGAAATTAATAATCAAAGAAAGAAAGAAAGAAAAATGAAAAAAAGAAAGAAAGAAAGAAAGAAAGAAATCAATAATCAAAGAAAAAGGAAATAAAGGAAAAAGAAAGAAAGATTGAAAAAGAAAACAAGAAAGAAAGAAAGGAAGGAGGGAAAAGGAAATAAAGACTGAAAAAAGAAAGAAAAAAAGAAAGAAATTAATATTCAAAGAAAAAAAGAATTAAAAAAGAAAGAAAGGAAAAAGAAGGAAAGGAAGAAAGAAAGAAAGAAAGAAAGAAAGAAAGAAAGAATGAAAGAAATTAATAATCAAAGAAAGAAAGAATTAAAAAAGAAAGAAAGAAAGAAAGAAAATAATATTTGCTTAAATGAAATAACGAGCAATGAAAATTGGCTACGTAGAGCGTCCGCCTCGGAATCACAAGTTTCCTGGTTCGATACCGGCCCTCGCCAACTCACCGTATGAGTAGCACAGGGGTCTGTGCGGTAAAATGAGGAGCTGGTGGTAGGTGCAGCACTCTACCTCAGACTCTAAAATAATATATTTGGTCTAGCGCTAGTGCAAAGGGGATAGACTCCTTTTCTGTATGGCTGATACCGATA
>CM042170.1:54956780-54959280 GCA_023376005.1 Doryteuthis pealeii
ACCTAGTCATGGTTAAAGAGCCCAGAACACCCTTTTGTTGCCCATAGCTGGAGGGAGAATATATAGACCACTCAGCTGACTTTACTGTCACTTACTTAACAGGTTTGAATTCAGTGTTTTCCTTCTCTGAGACTGGTTACCTAGTCATGGTTAAAGAGCCCAGAACACCCTTTTATTTACCCATAGTTGGAGGAGAATATATAGACCACTCAGCTGACTTTACTGTCACTTACTTAACAGGTTTGAATTCAGAGTTTTCCTTCTCTGAGACTGGTTACCTAGTCATGTTAAAGAGCCCAGAACACCCTTTTATTTACCCATAGCTGGAGGGAGAATATATAGACCACTCAGCTGACTTTACTGTCACTTACTTAACAGGTTTGAATTCAGAGTTTTCCTTCTCTGAGACTGGTTACCTAGTCATGGTTAAAGAGCCCAGAACACCCTTTTTTGCCCATAGCTGGAGGGAGAATATATAGACCACTCAGCTGACTTTACTGTCACTTACTTAACAGGTTTGAATTCAGAGTTTTCCTTCTCTGAGACTGGTTACCTAGTCATGGTTAAAGAGCCAGAACACCCTTTTATTACCATAGCTGGAGGAGAATATATAGACCACTCAGCTGACTTTACTGTTACTTACTTAACAGGTTTGAATTCAGAGTTTTCCTTCTCTGAGACTGGTTACCTAGTCATGGTTATAGAGCCCAGAACACCCTTTTATTTGCCCATAGCTGGAGGAGAATATATAGACCACTCAGCTGACTTTACTGTTCACTTACTTAACAGGTTGAATTCAGAGTTTTCCTTCTCTGAGACTGGTTACCTAGTCATGGTTAAAGAGCCAGAACACCCTTTTATTTACCATAGCTTGAGGGAGAATATATAGACCACTCAGCTGACTTTACTGTTACTTACTTAACAGGTTTGATTCAGAGTTTTCCTTCTCTGAGACTGGTTACCTAGTCATGGTTAAAGAGCCCAGAACATCCTTTTATTTATCCATAGCTTGAGGGAGAATATATAGACCACTCAGCTGACTTTACTGTTACTTACTTAACGGGTTTGTATTCAGAGTTTTCCTTCTATTCCATTTGGACGATTTCTCAACTTTATCAACCACAACCCATCAAGTAGGGACCATGTTAACCCCTTAATACAGTTATAAACAGTTGTTCTCGAAAATGAAGCATACCAAGCTAACTATACACTAGGCACTGCCAAAGTTGCCGTAAAATCCGTATTTTACAAAATAAATTTACCTGCCCCGCTCCGATTGAAAAAAAATTACCAAAAATCAGGGAATTGTCTGATTTTAATGAAACACTGAAAATTTCATTAAAATCGGATAATTCCTTGAATTTTGGTATTTTTTTTTCAATCGTAGTAGGGTAAATCTATTTTGTAAAATAGGGATTTTACGTCATCTTTGGCAGTGTTTACGGCTATGTTTACGATATATTTGAGCAAAATTGACCGAAAAAATAGGTTAAAATGTATTAAAAATAAATTACATGTGTAATATTGTTTTCTTTTCTTTTTTTTTATTGGTGCTCATTATGTTACTACTTTCCAGCTTAGACAAAAAAATTGACCTTAAATAATCGAATTAATTAATTTTGATTCGTTTTTAAAATGAAAACGAGCCAGCATTTTGGCAGACCCTACTAGACACATGTTGCAAATTCTCACGAAAATTCTTCAAATTCTAACCATTCTATAGAATCGGTTTTCAGTTTTGCATGTCATGCCATCCAGCAACGTTGTGAACTCCGTATTTTTATACGCGAGAAAGACTCTTATAATATGTTTGGCCTGTTCTATGTACTATACATGAGATTTTGATGAGTTGTGGTGCACCTGAGCACTGTATGCATACATGTATATTATTACTGTACGCTATTCATGTTCCTGACATTAGTAAATTATTCTATATACTATACATGAGACTCTGATGAGTTGTGGTGCACCTGAGCACTGTATGCATACATGTATATTATTACTGTATGCTATTCATGTTCCTGACATTAGTACATTATTCTATGTACTTGACACGAGACTTTGATGAGTTGTGGTGCACCTGAGCACTGTACACATACATGTATATTATTACTGTACGCTATTCATGTTCCTAACACTAGTACATTATTATATGTACGATACATGAGACTAGGTAGTTAGTGCACTTGGAATGGTTCACAAGTGTTTATAAAACACACTAGTGAGATCGGAAATCAGAGGGAGAATCGAAACCCTTCAGACTACAATATTGTTAAGATCGGGTAGAATACTCAGAAGAGTCCTGGAGACCTGAGGAGACTTGATGCCACCCAGACTCCTATAAAAGATCATCAGCTAACGCAAGTCAGTAAAAAGAAACTAACACGACTACTTGAATTCCATAATTGTTACTTCCCAGCCAGGCATCAATACACAAGTAATATTTTTCCCGCTTAAATATCTTCCTTTGTCACGTGACATAAACATGACAGCGCGTGAT
>CM042170.1:54964280-54969280 GCA_023376005.1 Doryteuthis pealeii
TATTTCTGTCTTAAGTACAGTTTTAGCCTTGGTGATCTTTAAACACTACACTTTGTTTATATATATATATATAAAGTGTTGTTCTGGTTCCAACGGGAGAAAATTAAATATTTTATAATAAAAGAAGATCCGTAAAGTGGGTTTTGTTTTTAGAAAAAATTTTTTATTGTTTTTATCTTACATTAGCGACACGTGTTTCAGATCCGAAACATATGTCGCTAATGTAACATAAAATAATAAAGATTTTTTTCTAAAAACATAATCCACTATATATATTATATATATATATATATATATATATATATATATATATTATAAATATATATTATATATATATATATATATAATATATATATATATATATATATAAATACATGTTCAATCATCATCATCATCATCATGTCACGCAGAACGGATAACCATGACATTCTCTCGCCAACCATCTCTATCATTCATTGTCCTCGGGAGGTCCTCCGGACAGCATGCATTATCCGCACAGACCTAATCTGTGTAGGTCTTTGCAGAACGACCCGCACTGGCATGTCCATATGATGGTTTCCATAGTAGGACGTCGCTTATCAGTTCGTCCTTACTTCTCCTGTTGTGTCCAGTATGTCTTGTCCGTCTTACTCGGATGGTTTCTGTGAGACCGTGATGGTATCAGTGCTACTCTATGGCTGCACCACTTGGATGAGGCGCCTGGAAATAGGCTAGATGGGAGCTGCACAAGAATGTTGCGTGCGATATTGAACAAATCGTTGAAAGAACACCCCACAAGGAATCAGCTATACGGCCACCTGCCCCTATCACCACACACACACACACATATATATATATATATTATATATATATAATATTTCCTATAACTCCAACATAAACAAAGGAGAACCACTCTTAACTGATAAATATTTTTTTTTATTTCTACTAGGAAAAAAGAAGACGGGGTTAGGGTTAGGATTTAGCGTTATGGTTATGGTTAGGGTTTAGGGTTAGGGTTTATGGTTATTTTAATGGGAAAATAAACAAATAAATGATCAGTCAAGAGTGGTTCCCTCTATTTATGTTGTAGTTATAGGAAGTAACCCATATATATATATATATATATATAATATATATATATATAATATCGTCGTCGGGGCGGCCTAATGTCGGTATCAACCAGACAGCGAGGGAGTCTATCCCCTTTTCAATAGCGCTAACCAAGGAGATTATTTTTTAGCATCTGAGGTGGAGCGCCACACCTACCATCAGCTCCTTACTTTACCGCACAGATCCCTGTGCTACTCATACGCTGAGTTGGCGGGGGCCGATATCGAACTAGGAACCTTGTGGTTTCTAGCCGAACACTCTACCGACTGATGTTTCGTACTTGGAAAATATATGAACCTTCCATCCTCAGCTATGGGTTAAATCGTACAACTAGGAATCACAAGGGTTTTGGTTCGATACCGGTCCGTCGCCAACTCAACGTATGAGTAGTACAGTTTGAGTAATCTGATATGTGCTGTAAAGTGGGGAGCCGGCGGTAGGTCTGGTGCTCCACCACGGACGAAAATCTACCTGGTCTAGCGCAAGCGAAAAGGAAATAGAATCCCTCGCTGTCCAGCTGGTACTGACAACAGTCTAGTCCGCCAAATTTGCTTTACTTACTGTTCTTCTTCTACAAGGATGACTTTGGCATTAAATAATCCACGAAGTTGATATGCCATTAAACAAGAAGAGTAATCTGAAAAGGCCAAAACAATAAATGAACCTCCCCCTAAAAAACAACAACACTGCATACTAATCCTTAATAAACACTGACCCGAACATGGAGCGCCACACCTACAATCAGCTCCTTACTTTACTGCACAGATCCCTGTGCTACTCATATGCTGAGTTGGCGAGTGCCGGTATCGAACCACGAACCTTGTGGTTACGAGGCGGACGCTCTACCGACTAAGTTTAAACTGGCCCTCTTTCCTAAGATTATTAGATCTATGTGAAATTCAAACTGCATCGTCCGGGATTTGAACCCGTCTCATTGTGTTCATTTCGTACGACGATAACCATTACACAAATAGATATCATCTTACTCGCTATGTGGTTCTTACTGTACATTAGAGTAGGTCGATTTTTCCCTTTTTTAAAAATATCAAATTGTCCATATATGCGTAAGTTGTGTGTTAGTATACTGAATACTGGTACCAAAAATTAAAATCTTTTACTCGCACCATTGTTTAAGAAAATAGAATCAAAGATCGTTTACTAAAATCCACTAAATATCATCGTTTTCTAAAGGCTAAATTTTGGGAAAACGAGGATTCGAATTATCACATCGCCACACACCTCATTATTGGTGAGCCTTTCTCCTTCTTTTCTTCTCAAACATACGACTATTCACTGGCCTTATCATACGGACTAGTACATACCCTCATATATACACACACTGGCAGAGTCTCACGCACGTTCGCAGACGCTCACACACAGACTGACGAACGTACACATAAAGTGAGGAGCTGATGGTAGGCGTGGCACTCTGCCTCAGACGCATTTCTCCTTCTTTTCTTATAAGTCTATTCACGGGCTTATCTGGTCGTTTTCCGTTTTCTACAAAACAATATCATGAATTTGGACTGATTTGTGTATTTAACACAGCAGCTTCGGCACATAAAAAAAAATCTCTGTTCGAAATCGCGTCCTAATTGGAAAATTGTTTTTTGAACGGCGTCCAAGATTTTCATTATCGAATGAAATGCCGTCAAAATACATTCAAATTTTCAAAACGTGAACATTCACTTAAAAAAAAAAATCACGTCCATAAATCAGTTTCTTGAATTCATCCTATAATAAACATTCCCCAATGATACCAGCTGGTTGGTTTGGTTTCTTTATTTAATGGTATATCAACCTTCGTGGAATAGTTAATGCCGAAGCAATCCCTGTAAAAGAACAGTGGTGGTACTATCTAACTCATAGTTGGGGGATGAGGGATTTAAAGCTTGCACCTCCGTTAAAGTTTCAGAAATGTTATTACAGTTTGATTTTATTCTGTTATATATATATATATATATATATATATATATATATATATATATATATATATATATGAGAGTACGTAAATAAACACTGTGTTTATTTGATATGGCTTTTACCGACAATTTTTGGAGGATATGTGCTTAATTGAAGTCATACCTAATTTTGAAAATTAATTAGTTGATAATTAATGAATTTAGGTGGGCATATATGTTCAAATGTAAGGCTGAACATTTTCTCGGACTGTTTAGCCTTACATTTGAACATATATGCCCGCCTGTATTCATTAATTATTAACTAATTAATTTTCAAAAATTAGGTATGACTTCAATTAAGCACATATCCTCCAAAAATTGTTGGTTAAAAGCCATATATATATAATGGTATATCAATATTATATATATAAATATAAATGCTCTATCAATGATATTGAGCACTACTTACTGATAAATATAGCACCCATATTATTTATCTATTTATCCATCTATCTATTTATCTATCTATCCATCTATATATATATCTATATATATATATATATGTATATATATGTGTGGGGGGTGAATATATATTATGGACTCTCCCGTCGATTTCCGACGTATGAGGGTTCATACATACAATGAACACTCACACAGTGATTTGTTTATAGTGGTGAAGGCTTGTGTTGGACCATTCACACTTTTTGGCACAGTCGACAGGAAAGAATTGGTGCATCAAGGGTTGCCACAAACCCAATCAACGACCGACCTCAGGAATTTTGAATTCAGAGTTATCCCTCTCCTAGACTGGTTACCTACCCAAGCTGAAGGGCCCAGTCTGCCCTACTATTTAACCCATAGCTGGAGGGAGAATATATGGATTCATACCTTTCCCAAGGGTATTAGCGCTATGTGAAATGCCAACAGCTTCGTCTAGGAATTGAACTCGAATCGACGAGTCCATTTTCCACGATATATATATATATATATATATATATATATATATATATATCATATATTATACATATATATATATATATTATACACACACATATATATATATATATATATATATAGGGTATTATGTGTGGTGTGTGTGTGTGTGGTGTGTGTATATATTGGGCCGGGAAGTGGATAGACATTTAAAAAAAAACACTAGATGCACATATGCGCGTAAAAATATTCCAACAAAGAAAGAAATGGAACGAAAATGTGGAGTGTGGAGCAATCACGATGTCGATGCGACAATGTGGTGGAATGCTTTGTACATAGACAAAAACGCACGCGGGCATATATATATATATATATATATAATACTAATAATATTATTAGAGGGAAAATAAAGGGTCTACCATGGTTTCCCTTTATTTGTTCCTCTAATAATAATTTAGCGCTATTGAAAAGGGGATAGATTCCCTCACTGATTGGCTTATACCGACTTTAGGCCACCCCGACCACTTAATCTTTTATATATGCACACACACACACACAAACACACACATATATATATATATATATACATATTATATATATTATATGTGTGTGTGTGTGTGTGTGTGTGTGTGTGTTTAATCAAAACGTTTTAAATACTGTTCTGTGTTTTTAATATATTGAGCACTTTTGGATTATTTACTGATACCACTGTGACGGAAAAGTTAAGGCGGCAATTGGATACTATATATATATATATATATATATATATATATCGTCCAGCTCAAACTCCTGATGAAGGTTTGGCCAAAAAGCCGAAACGTTAGAATGTTGACTTAAGTATCAAAAATAAAATAATCTTTTTTTTAAATACTTTGTGTTTTTCTATTCTGTACATGCTGTCTGATTTAGTACCCCAGTTGTTCGACTAGAAACCACAAGGTTCATAGTTCGATATCGGCTCTCGCCAACTCAGCGTATGAGTAGCACGGGGATCTGTGCAGTAAAGCAAGGAGCTGATGGTAGGTGTGGCGCTCCATATCAGACGCTAAAGATAATCTCCTTGGTCTAGCGCTAGTG
>CM042170.1:54981780-54986430 GCA_023376005.1 Doryteuthis pealeii
CACACAGATCCCTGTGCTACTCATACGCTGAGTTGGCGAGGGCCGGTATTGAACCAAGAACCTTGTGATTCCTAGCCGAACACTCTACTGACTGAGCTAAAACGGCCCTAGATTTGACTGTAAATGATAGATGGATATGTGCAGATTGAGATAGAATGGTTGGTTGTTTTATGGCATATCAACCGTTTTTGGGTTATCTAAAACCGAATCAAGTCATTTTAATGAACAAAAGACTCAGGTTGCTTACAGCACCTGTTGTTGCTTAAGTGTTTCACCAAATTAAGTATTGAACAGGCTCATCGCTGCTTAACTTCAGTGATCTAGCAAGAACCAGTGTTTTCAGCGTGATTTAACTGTAAATGATAGATATGAGCAGATTGAGATAGATAGATAGATAGATAGGTTGACTTTTTGGTTTTACGGCATATCAATCGTTTTTGGGTTATCTAAAACCGAATCAAGTCATGATGACTTTTTTGATGAACAAAAGACTCAGGTTGCTTACAGTACCTGCTGTTGCTAAAGTGATCACTCAATTAAGTATTAAACAAGCTCATCGCTTATATATATCGTCATCATCAAGTCGTGTTGGCAGCATGAATTCCCATGACTATTTCTCGCCGCGCATCCCAATCGGTCACCACCCCTGGCAAGTCCTCATCACGGCATTCAGTGTTCGTACAGAACTGATGAATGTAAGTTTTTGTTTGGTCGGCCAACACTGGTGTGTCCCTAAGTAAGTGTCCACAAAAGAATGTTAATTATGAGTTTGTCCTTGCTTCTCCATCTTATTTTATTTTTGTTTATTTTTATTGGCTAAGGAGCCATGCTATTTTATGTCTACATGCGTTTAGAATTTCTGTTATTTGGTTTAGTAGTTCGCTTATTTTTTATAATTAGCTATTGCGAGCTTTTCCTCCATGTCTCCTGCCTTGTATTTATTGCATTTCTTTATTATTTCCCATTTTAAGATGCGGTCTATTTTTTTTTTCCACACATGAATAGATACGCTCGTATTGTGTCTATATTTTTTATATACGAAACTACTTTTGTGGTTGTAGTATCTAATTTTAAAGGCTCCTTGTGTAGATCCTAAGTATACTTTTTAGTTACTATTATTCCAATATCGTTTGGTTTATTGGTATATACTTCGACTTTATATACTATACACTTTTGTTGGAGTTCTCCTTTCAAGGGCATTCTGCCTTCTTGATACAGTTACAATTAGGTGTTTTGTTGTTTTGGTTTTGGTGATTTCTTTACAGTTGTTTTTATTAATTACGTTCCCTACGTTAGGCATACAGCTATAGCTTAATTTGTCTTCTTCATGGTTTATGTGATAGGAGGTTAGTTTTCGTACAGCCACTATTTGTGGACTGCTACTCACAGGATTTGTTCAAAACAGCACACAGCAACCCTCATATATATCTTTTTCACACACACACACACACACACACACACACAACATATATATATATATATAATATATATATATATATATGAGGGTAAGTAAACAAACAAATGTGTTTTTTATAAGGCTTTAAGCCGACAATTTTTTGGATATGTGCTTAATTGAAATCCTTACATTTGAACATATATGCCCGCCTAAAGTCATTAATTATTAACTAATTAATTTTCAAAATTAGGTATGACTTCAATTAAGCACATATCCCCCAAAAGTATATATATATATATATACACTATAGTGTGGGATTGTCACTGTTTCAGCTTTTACTGGAACGGTGTGCCAACGCAGTATGATTGGAAGAGTGCTCAATATAAAAATAGAGCTGTTATATAATATAATAAAATAAATATATAAAGGTTTTACATATCTATTTATTTGGTGACAAAGGAACAGTCACAACCATTTTGGTTTCATGCGTTAGCAATCATCAGGTGAACTTGATTTGAAACAAGTTCACCTGATGATTGCTGACGCATGAAATAAAATGGTTGTGACTGTTCCTTTGTCACCAAATAAATAGATATGTAAAACCTTTATATATTTATCTTATTATATTATATATATATATATATATAAATATATATATATTATATATATATAATCTAAAAATCCGGAGAAGAAATCTTCCTTACGACATAGGAGTTTTTAAAAACGAGTCGCAGTTTGCAGAGCTCAATGTGTGCAAATTTATAAGTAAAAATTATAATAGAAGACTTAGATTTTTTGCATTATAGCCTATTTCAGGAAGCCTAGACAAAGTGTCTAATTCTCCCAAATCATTAGATGCGAATGATGAATTCTTTATTACTTTTAAGGCATTTGAAAACAGATTTTTTTTTATTGTCCCGTGTTCCTCTGCTGTCGGTCATAAAAAATGGGGATCTGCCCAGTTGTAATTGGCTGTCAGTAATTTATTAGGAACTCCTGTTAAATCAATCTATTCCAGATTTCAACTAAAAGACAACCCCAGTTCCCTTTGATTTTATTTATTTATTTATTTATTTCTTCATGCTATCTTCCTATCTTCCTTCATTTATATATATATAATATATATATATATAATCTATATATATATATGTGAGGAAAAATGAGTAAAGAAAAGAAAAAGTAATGGATAAAATGAAATTTAATGATCACTGTACACATGTGTTTCGGTCAGTTTATGTGTGTGAAAATATTTCGCACACATACAAGAATCAACCTTCATCAGAGTGAATATTTATTTTTAATAAATTTTCATAAAAATAAATATTCCCTCTGATGAAGGTCGATTCTTGTAGTGTGCGAATATTTTCACACACATAAACTGACGAAAAACATGTGTAAGTGATCGATTAAATTCATTTTATCCATTTACTTTTCTTTTCTTACTCATTTTTCCTCATATTGTCGGATTCAATTCCTTCCATTTTTACACATATATATATATATATAATATATATAATATATATATATATATATATATAATATATGTTGTGTTAAACTCTACTGATGATTCTATATGCCATCTTCAGCACACCTGAAGATGACAGATAGACATGCCCAAAGTTCTCGTGAAGAAACCTTTGGTAGATTGCTACACCAGTTCCATCCTGACATTAAAAAGATGGCCAAACAGTTAGAAAGGATCGAATAAAAACTCGTCCAACAAGAATTGTCAGTAGAGTTTAACACAGCATGTTTAAAAGAAAAAATGCTGCCAAAATACATTTATATATATATAACATATAGTTTAGTTTAACATTAAACAGTTTTAATGATGAAAGACACACATACTCTACCTTGATAATGTTTGGATAAAAACTTTCTTGGTCAGCCAAAAATGGCTCTTTCGGAAAAATCATTAATGCCATTCATGTTACGTTTTTAATGGCCATTCCTTGGCCTTATAGTAGAAGCGCTTATTTGGTTGAATCCTTGATAAAGAGTCCGTCGATAATGTGAATCCTTTGGTTACTAAAGTGTCCTCAGTTACTGGTAATCCTATAAGTCCTTCGTGAGTATTGGTAAAGATTCCCAGCAATCCTATGTGTGTCCGTCATCAAAGAGTGTATTTAATGTGTGACCATTATGGGGCGGTTAAGTATTTTATCAGGCCAGTAGTATTGCTAGTGATTGGTTATAAGAGTCAATCACGTAACCTTGGCTAGTCTATAAATAGAGGTGGGTATTTAGAGCACATCCTATATCCAAATAATCCCAACAATTCAAGATTGTAAGATCAAAAGAATTGTGAAGCTTGAAAGAAAGAATTTTAAAAATCTTTAAGATAAAGATTCTGTTTAGATGGCTCCCGATTACGGCAAGAGGGTTCCCGAGTTTGAAAAGAGGGTTCGCGAGTTCGAGAAGGCTGCCGATTCCGACAAGAAATATCTGAAGAACGCCGGAGGTCACATCGGAACTTTGTACAAATAACAATAAAGATGAGGACAATAGTCCGAATAATCCAGATGATAACGGATTCTGTTTTGTTTAATAAAATTGTAGTTGAATTATAATATAATATATAATATATATATAGAAAAGAGAGAGAGAGAGAGAGAGAGAGAGAGAGGGGAGGGAGAATATGGTTAATAACGCCTGAAGAAGATATCAGAAGATCTGAAAAAACGTGTCGCAAATGTAAAAATAATAATTTTAAAAATTTTAAATAAAAACATAATCCATTTACGGACCTTCTTTTTATAATATATATATATATATACTATATATATATATATATACTATTACCTGCCTATCAAGGTTGGCTTCTCGTCACGTACGTCCCTCGCCATGCGCAAAGGAAGCCAATAAAGGTCTATGTGGACATAAATGAAACATAAAACAAATTTGGATTAGGGCCCTCGGCGTTGCTCACTATCGAACATACTTGTAGAAATGCCTTATCTGCGAAAAGTGGCAATCACATATAAATATATAATATATATATATATTATATATAATATAATATATATTTATACTTATTTCAAGTGCGTTGCACACATGTCTTAGATACATTTGATGAAAACTACCAAGTCCTACATATTTAACTAATTTATTATAATGGAGGTTGTGTGTGTTTTTGTCTGTAACCAAATTAGTATGACTCAAGTCCACATTCCGCTTAGTTATCTGACATCACATCTCAATGATTTCATTTATTTAAACCTCAATTATAAATAAAATTGTTTTATCTCTCTCTT
>CM042170.1:54986530-55004030 GCA_023376005.1 Doryteuthis pealeii
GAGAGAGAGAGAGAGAGAGAGAGAAGAGAGGGGGTAGAGAGTTAGTATATGAGTAGGAGAGTGAGGGTATATATGTTTATAGATAGATAGTAAATTGTCATTTCTTCATACAATTTCTGATATTTTCATCTAAAATATTACATGATTGTAAAGTTTGTTTGTATTATTTTTTAATTAATGATTAATATTAGATTGAAATACTTGAAAGCATATCACTGTGTGCCCATGCAAAGCTGAGAGGTGTGGACGACCTAATGTGGTGTAATGTTAAGCAAGTTAGTCTCGCAGATCCGTTCGTACTGAATAGCGAGTTCGATCCTTGCTAGGCGTACCCTACTTGTGACCTTGTATTACATCCTACCCACGGTGAACGGGTTGGGTAAATATATACAAAGGTGAGAGGAGAACAAAGATGTTTCTTACTTAGTTGGACTCAACTCAGTGTTGTGTGTTAGTTAGTAAGAAAAGAAACTTAGGTGAGTAAATAAAAGGTTTTTAAAAGAACAGTATGGCATTGTTGGTTGATGCATGCTTTAGTTAGAAGACCAAGAAAGAAAATGAATCAAGGAGAGATAGACAGGGTATCTCTGATTATCTCTGATATCTTTTTTTTTTTTAGTTTGTTTAAAGGAATTTTCTACTTACCGCTAATTCCAACCTTGCTAATGAATTAAACAAAATTGTCAACACCGCGTAGACCTGTTTATAACACCCACTCTGAACACTGATTGGCTCCAGCATTAGGCAATTCGGTGCACAGAAACCGTTTGTAAAACTCTATATAAGCCAGTTTAGCTGCTTGCGTTGAATCAGATGGGTGACGCACTAGGGCCGGGTTATTGCCTCTAGGTGGACCAAACTGGGGAGGGGGTATTATGTTGAAAGACCCTCCCCCAATGAACCTGTAATGACATAACTGACGCCGCCACCCAGCACTGTTTAATAGGAGAGGGTAATCCATATTTTTCATAAACTCTAAAGCCAGTTTATCTGCTAGCGTTTAATAAGATTGGTGACGCATTAGGGCTAGTGAGGCCAAACTGGGGAGGGGGTATTATGTTGAAAGGCCCTCCCCCCAATGAACCTGTAATAACATAACTGACGCCGCCACCCAGCACTGTTTAATAGGAGAGGGTAACCCATATTTTTCATAAACTCTAAAGCCAGTTTATCTGCTAGCGTTTAATAAGATTGGTGACGCATTAGGGCTAGTGGGGCCAAACTGGGGAGGGGTATTATGTTGAACCCCCCCCCCCCCAATGAACGTGTAATAACATAACTGCTGTTTAATAGTACAGGTGTATCTCAAACAACAGGTAATCAAGAACTTAATTTGAATTTTAGTCATATATATATATATATATATATATATATGTCGCTGTTTACAGACTCGAGTTCTCTGGTGATTGGAAAAACATACCCCCGTAAGTATGTATCAATTAATTGTTCAACCCAGACTGACAGCCGCTGATGGCTGCAAGGGTAATGAATTTAGCAGACAAAGATTCTGTCGGGTTTCGACCCCGACTAGAGGTAGCTGTTAAAAAGTCGAGCCGCAGTGATGAGAAGTAAACTTCGAAACATGTGTCTGTGGATGGTGTATATATATATATGTGTGTGTGTGTGGAGAGAGATAGTTTTGCTTTGCTTTTATTTATTTATTTCCTTCTTTTCTTAATTTTTTCTAACGTATCTTTTAATCTTTCTTTTTTGTTTTCCATCTTTTGTCAGTTCTTTTTTTTTCACTTTGCTTCTTCTTCTTCTGTCTTCATTCTTCTTCTTTTCTGAATTCATTCTTTTTCTTCTTCTGCCTCCATTCTTCTTCTTCTTCTTCTTCTTCTTCTTCTTCTTCTTCTTCTTCTTCTTCTTCTTCTTCTGTCTTCATTCTTCTTCTTATGCCTTCATTCTTCTCTTCTTCCTCTTCATTCTTCTTCGTGATTCTTCTTCTTCTCTTCTGTCTTCATTCTTCTTCTTATGCCTTCATTCTTCTCTTCTTCCTCTTCATTCTTCTTCGTGATTCTTCTTCTTCATTCTTCTTCATTCTTCTTCTTCTTCTTCTTCTTCTTCTTCTACTACTACTACTACTACTACAACTTCTACTACTACTACTTATTATTATTATTTTACTCCTTTTGAGTTTTCACATCAGCATTAGCTGATGATCTTTCACTGGAGTCTGAGTGACAGCAAGTCTCCTCGGGTCTCCAGGACTCTTCTGGGTATTCTGGCAGATTGCAGCAGTGCAGTGTTCTGGATATTATTATTATTATTATTATTATTATTATTATTATTATTATTATACTCCTTTTGAGTTTTCACATCAGCATTAGCTGATGATCTTTCACTGGAGTCTGAGTGACAGCAAGTCTCCTCAGGTCTCCTGGACTCTTCTGAGTATTCTGGCAGATTGCAGCAGTGCTGTGTTCTGAATGGTTTCAATCATTCCTCTGATTTCCAAACTTTCTGTCTTTCTTTTTTGCTTTCTTTCTTTCGTTCAATTTTTTTTCTCACTTTGCTCGTTCTCTTTCGTTAATTTTTTACATCGGTTTTTCTTTCTTTCTTTTTTCTTTTGTTTAACTTCTTTCATTCATTCACTCTTTCTTTCTTCGTCAATTTCTTTATTCCTCTCATTGTATATCTATAATACCCCACCTTTCAGGGTTTATTTTCATTCTTTCTTTATTTATTTTTTCTTTCATTTTTTCTTTTGATATTTCTTTATTTCTTTTGTTTTATCTTTCTTTCTTTCTTTCTTATTTTATTCTTTCATTCTTTATTTCATTATTTTTTCTTTTGTTTTATTTCTTTCGCTAAACGACAATTCATCCAGGCTCTGGTTGTATCAGTACTGCTGTATGGCTGAATGGCTGCCTTGAGAATAAGCTAGGTGGGAGCTGTATGGCCACCTGCCTTCCCTCTCACAAACCATCCGAGTGAGACGGACTAGGTACTCAGGACACTACTGGAGAAGCAAGGACGAGCTCATAAGTGACGTTCTCATCTGGAAGCCAACACTATGGACATCTGGGCCGCCCTCCAAGGACCTACATTGACCAACTATGCGGGGATGCTGGTTGCTGCGCATAAGTCCTCCCTGGTGCAATGAAAGATAGGGAAGATTGGCGAGAGATTGTCATAGATATCCGTGCTACTAACACGATTTCTTTCATTTGTTCTTCATTTCCTTCTTTATCTATTTCTTTATTCCTCTCATTATATCCATAATACCCCCCCCTTTCAGTTTTCTATTCTTTATTTATTTCATTTCAATAATATTATGTAATCCTATATAATCTATTAATAATGGAGGTTCGCTTTCGGTTTTTGTCTGTAACAAAAACTACGTCACTGCTTACCTCACATTACCCAAAATCGTCATAACATAGAATAAATGCACTCACAATTTGAACATGCAACATTAGACAGTCCTCATTGTTTTTTTATAAATACATGACTGGTATTATATATCTATATATAGTTTATTTTATAAAAAATTGAAAAAGGTATGAATCCAAATTTCCCTCCAGCTATGGGTAAATAGCAGGGCAGACTGGGCCCTTTAACCATGTGGCGATCTGTAATTCTTAAAAACGGGATCATCGTGGCAGAGCAGTCCATGACATGCAACACTCCAATTTGGCCCTTACTTATGATAGACGTGCGGTCGGAACGGCCCCCTCTGATTTTTTTCTATTTCTTTATTCCTCTCATTATATCCATCAATATCTCCCCCCCCCCTTTCAGTTTTCTATTCTTTATTTATTTCATTTTTTTCGTTTGTTCTTTCTTTCTTTCTTTCTTTTGTTATTTAATTCATTCCTAATTTGTTTCATTCTTTTTCTTTTGTTCTCTCTTTTTATCAATTTATTCTTATTTTTCTTTTAGCTTTTGTAAATTTTCTCTCTTGTTTTTTCTTTATATATTTGTTGATTCTCCCTTTTCTCTCTCTCTCTCTCTCTCTCTCTCTCTCTCTCTCTCTCTATCTATCTATCTATCTATCTATCTCTCTCTCTCTTTCCCTCTCTCTCTCTCTCTCTCCCTCCCCCTCTTTCTCTCTCTCTCTCTCTCTCTCTTAATTTTTATCATCTCTCTTGTTTTTTTCTTTATATATTTGTTGATTCTCCCTTTCTCTCTCTCTCTCTCTCTCTCTCTCTCTCCCTCTCTCTCTCTCTCTCCCTCTCTCTCTCTCTCTCTCTTAATCTTGTCATCTCTCTTGTTTTTTCTTTATATATTTGTTGATTCTCCCTTTTCTCTCCTCTCTCTCTCTCTCTCTCTCTCTCTCTCTCTCTCTCTCTCTCTCTCTCTCTCTCTCTCTTCTCTCTCTCTCACTTAATCTTTATCATCTCTCCCTCTCAAATGCCCCCAGTCTTTATTCGCATTTCATATTTTTATCTTTTTTTCACAGCTGACTAACCCTTGCAAACTTAGTATTTTATTTATTTGGTTAGTTTTAGTTCTTACTTATTTATCTATTTGTTTATTTATTTATCTAGTTATTCCTTCTTCTTCTTCTTCTTCTTCTTCTTCTTCTTCTTCTTCTTCTTCTTCTTCTTTTAATCCAGGTTTTCCTCTTATTGTTGTTGTTGTTGTTGTTCTTCTTCTTCTTCTTCATCATCATTATCATCATTATCATCATCAGTTATCTTCTTATTCTTCTTGTTCTCATTCATCTTAGAACTCATTCTATTCAAATAAAGTCCTATTATTATTATTATTATTATTATTATTATTATTATTATTATTATTATTCAGTTTCTTCTTCTTCTTCATCATCATCATTATCAGTATCATCATCATCATCATAATCAGCTCTCTTTTGTTTTTCTTGTTCTTGTTCTTGTTCTTGTTCTTCTTCTTCTTCTTCTTATTATTATTATTATTATTATTATTATTATTATTATTATTCCTTTTCTTCTTCATCATCATCGGTTCAATTCTTCTTGTTCTTGTTCTTCTTGTTCTTCTTCTTTGGAATTATTTTCTTTTCATTTAGCTCCAGGGATGAATGCCAACCCCATTAAAGCAGAGAGAACCCCCCCCCGTCGCCGGGCCTAAGGCGAGTACTGAACCCATCTTGGCCAACATCCCCCCCACAACGGCATGTCTGTAAGGCATACACATACACGTTGCTTCCTGGAAGCCCCCAGTTTCCTGGCAAATACCTTCGCCTTGCAGTGTGGGGGGGGTGGAGGGGTGGCCAGTTGTGAAATAGAGATAGCAAGGAGAGAGAGAGAGAGAGAGATATATACTGTGTGTGTGTGAGCGTGTGTGTGTGTGTGTGTGTGTGTGTGTGGTTATGTGTATGTGTGCGTGTGAGTGTGTGTCTGTATGTCTGTGTGGGTGTATCTGCGTGTCTGTGTGCGTGTGTGTGTGCGTGAGAGAGAGAGAGAGAGACTGTATGTATGTGGTTGTGGTGTGTGTGTGTGTATGTGTGTGTGTATGTGTGTGTGTGGTTATGTCTGTGGTTCTGTGCGTGTGTATGTCTGTGTGAGTGTATCTGCGTGTCTGTGTGCATGTGTGCCTGTGTGTGTCTGAGTGTATGTGTGTGGTTGTGTGTGATTGTGTGTCTGAGTGTTTGTGTGAGTGCAACTGCATATCTCTGTTTGTGCCTGTGTGTGTGTGTGTGTGTGTGTGTGTGTGTGTGTGTGTGTGTGTGTGTAAATGTGTATGTGTTTCTGAATGTGTGTATGTGTGTATGAATGTGTGTGTGCGGCTGTGTGTGTGCGTGTATGTGCGTGTGTTGTGTATGTATGGTCGTGTGTGCATGTGCATGTGTGTGGTTGTGAGTGTGTGGTTGTGTGTGTAAATGTGTATGTATTTCTGAATATGTGCATGAATGTGTGTGTGTGTCGGCTGTGTGTACAGCTGGGTGTGTGCGTGCACGTGCGTGGGTTGTGTATGTATGGTTGTGTGTGTTGTGTGTGTGTGTGTGTGTATGTGTGTGGTTGTGAGTGTGTGTGCGTGTGCGCGCGCGTGCGTGTGTGTTGTGTAAAAAAAAATACAAAACAGAAACGTGGAACTGCTAGAGAATATGTGCCGGTGGATAAGGAGTAATATCTACATAGGTAGGCGGTGGGGGTGGAGGGGGAGGGGGTGTTGTATTGGTGGCAAGTTGTTTGTGAGTAAATTTCTGATCTCTCGCCAAGATGGCTTCCATTCCGGACCCGCCGAGCCCGACCACCCGCCACCCTTTCCGCCTTGCACGGCCCGTACCAATCTACTGCGCAATGCTGGGAAGCGTTGGAGGAAAAGCGTCGGAGTGGAGGAAGAAAGGAAGGTTAAAAAAAAAAAACGTGAACATGCAGAGGAACAAAATTAAGGGAAATCTCCCCCCCCAAAAAAAAAATATCTCACCCACACAGGCCCCAGTACCGTTACTCTTTTTTTGGGGTGGGGCATCATTTCACACGCGTGATTCTTTTTAAAAGCTCTTTTAATTACCAATTCGCGTTTATTCATATATATATATATATATATATATATATATATATATATATATATAATCAGTTTTAATATTATGGATTTACACTCATAACATGAAGTTTCATGGTAATGCAATCATCAGATGAGTCCAATGGTTGAGATCTTAAAAACCAGTCGTAAAATGGTTGAGATTTTTAATATATATATATATATATATATATATATATATATATATATATATATACTAGACAAAATGTGACCCGTTGGGTCACCCATTAAGCGCTCGCTACATGATTGGGATTAGGGAAAAGAGTAGGGTCTGCCAAAATATCATCTGCTTTTCATTTTAAAAACGAATTAAAATTTATTAAACCGATTATTTAAGGTCAAATTTTTATCTAAGTTGAAAAGTAGTAATATAATGAGCATCAGTAAAAAAATTAAAAAAAGTAAAAAAAGCAAAATTATATTACACATATAATTTATTTTTTATATATTTAAAACGATTTCTTCGGTCAATTTCGATCAAGATGCCTGCCAAGACGCTACTTTAAGTCCGTTTTTACAAAATAAATTGTAACTTTTGCGATTGAAAAAAAATCACACTGAATTGTCCAATTGGACACATAGCCTAGTGGATAAAGGCTTTAGGTTAAGACAGTTCTAAGTGACAGTTATCTCTAGACTGCAGGTTCAATCCTAGTCAGAATAATAACATAGAATAATAATTAACACAGCTTAATACCTGTATCCCAGCTATGGTTAGTGGAATGAGAACAGGATACCCCATGGACTGAATAAAGGGTTAGGTTCAAAGTTCCGTGATGGCTCCCGATTACAAGATGGTTTCCGAGTCCGAGAAGGTTCCCGAGTCCAACAAGAAATACCTGAAGAAGGCCGGAGGGCACATTGGCCGAAACGTTGTACAGATAACAATGAAGATAGGGAACAATAGTCCGAATAATACAAATAATACTCCAAAAAAAAAATTTTTTTATTTCCATTTTATTTTTCGATTTTCGGTACTTATTTACTACCCGAGCAGATCCCTTAAAAAAAACTTTTTTTTTCTATTCACACCTTCGGTCTTTTGTCTTTTTATTTATGCAGAAAATAGTATCAATCACATATATACCACACCGATATTTGCACCCTCAAAAGAGGGGGGGGTTAAAGTTAAGTGATCTGAAATAAATCAGAAAGTTTTGAAATAAAACAACTGATGCATTATAAAATAAATTCATTGCTAAATCAACACTGAAAATTTCATTAAAATTGGATAATTTCCTGATTTTTTTTCTAATGTAGGGGTCAGAATTGTATTTTAAAAAAACATGGATTTTTCAACGTTTGACCAAATTTAAATTGAAATAGATCATAGAATTCTATTACAGGCTGGTAAGTTGTTAAAAGTGTCTCTGTTAATCACTCCCATCTCGCCTTCACTCGCATATATATATTTACCAACCCCTCCGCACGAGCAGGATGCGACACAAAGTCAATTTCTTAAGCGGAGTTTAACAGGTTTGAATTCAGAGTTTTCCTTCTCCTAGACCGGTTGCCTAACCAAGGTTAAAGAGTCCGGTCTGCCCTACTATTTACCCATAGTTGGAGGGAGAGTAGGATTCATACCTTTCCCAAGGGTATTAGCGCTAAGTGAAATGCAATTACCACGTCCAGGATTTGAACTCGGGGTGACGTGTCCATTTCCCATGACTTTAACCATTACACCTTCACTCGCATATAGAGAGGAAAAGAGAGTTATGCAGAATGTAAAGACTATTGTCCTCATCTTCATTGTTATCTGTACAACGTTTTGATGTGCCCTCCAGCCTTCTTCAGGTATTTCTTGTCGCGCTTGGGAACCTTCTTTTCGAACTCGGGAACCTTCTTGTCGTAATCGGGAGCCATCACGGAACTTTGAATCCAACCCTTTATTCAGTCCACGGGTGTATCCTGTTCTCATTCCGCTAACCATAGCTGTTAACACATGTGTTAAGCTGTGTTAATTATTATTATGAAGAAGGCCGGAGGGCACATCGACCGAAACGTTGTACAGATAACAATGAAGATGAGGACAATAGTCCGAATAATACAAATAATACTAATTATCAAGCCTTATGTAAAAACTTCAGAGATATAGTATGATCCCCGATTATTTTTCAAATCACTTTTTCGGGGGGGGGGTTATACCTTTCCCAAGGGTATTAGTCTGAAAGTGAACGTATTAATGTGACTGGCGTTTGAATATCATGTACCAAATCGGCGTATTATCCACTACACTACAAACAGAAAAACCAAACAACAAACCATACAATTAAAGTTGGTTGTTTTGTTTTATGGCACATCAACCCTTTTCGGGTCATTTAATGCCGAATCAAGTCATTTTGATAAACAAAGGACTCAGTTTTCTTATCTCTTAACATCCTATACCACCTCATTCCACCTGGCCGGAAGTCACATTCATTTTCCTAATCTACCCCAAATGATAGCCTTTGTTTAGATCTAATATAAAACATATTTAGAAATCTTTGATTTAAGGGAAATAACAGTTAACTTTAAATGAAAAGGACATTTTTAGTCATTTATTGATAAATCCTTATAGGAATGAGGATCTGGACTTTGTTTAAATGTAATATTAAACATATTTAGAAGTCTTTGATTTAAGGGAAATAACAGGTAACTTTAAATGAAAAGGTCATTTTTAACCATTTTTTGATAAATCCTTATAGGAATGAGGATCTGGACTTAGTTTAAATGTAATATTAAACATATCTAGCAGTCTTTAATTTAAGGGAAATAACAGTTAACTTTAAATGAAAAGGCCATTTTTAGACATTTTTTAAACTAAATCCTTATAGGAATGAGGATCTGAACTTTGTTTAAATGTAATACTAAACATATTTAGAAGTCTTTGATTTAAGGAAAATAACAGGTAACTTTAAATGAAAATGGCATTTTTAACTATTTATTGATAAATCCTTATAGGAATGAGGATCTGGACTTTGTTTAAATGTAATATTAAACATACTAGCAAATTAAAAAAACACCCTTCGGGCGATGTAAAAATAAATTTTTGAAAGACATTGCCTGAGGAGGTGGGAGTTAAAAATTCAATGTCAGAGGGTTTGTATCATAAGTAAGCAAAATCTTCATATTTATTAAAGGAGTAAAAAAGAACAAAAAAAAAAAGAAACAATTTGAAATGAAAATTGAGCCCCGTCCCTCTCAAATAAAACGTTGCATGCATGTAATAATCAAACAATTATTTTGAATATTTTCCACATCAATTTTACATAAAATCGTAGGTATTTATTTATTTGTAAACTTTTTAGTTAACTTCTTGTTACTGAAAAAAAAAAACGACGAGAGTAAAAAAAACAATTTTTTAAATTGCTTACTCAAATTTTGGGTGTATATAGCATAAGAATATTGTGACGTAAACTGTGACGTGGAGCTATGACGTAGTTTTTGTTACAGACAAAAATACAGACAATCTCCATTATTAATTGATAGAATTGATTTATCAGTCTTTGATTTATATGAAATAACAGGTAACTTTAAATGAAAAGGCCATTTTTAGTCATTTATTGATAAATCCTCATAGGAATGGGGCTCTGGACTTAGAAAATTCTCAATAGGATGTTAAGAGTCATAGTACCTGCTATTGCTTATGTGGTCACCCAATTGTGTATTGAATGGGTTCATCGCTCTTTACGCTGAAAAAAAAAACAGGACCGGTCAGAATTATCTATTTCTCAATAGGTAAATAGATAGATAAATTATTTCTTCCCATTTTCTGACACGGAACGTTTTTTTAAAAATGTTTGATGCGTTGTACTGTTGCTTCGTTGCATTTTAAGGTGAACGGGAATTCTTCTCTTGCTTGAGAAAGCTGAACGAATTTCTGGGACATTTTCCAAGACTAAAAACAGAGATGGAATCGTTTCCTCTTCCTCCTGTTTTTTTTTCTCTTTCTTTTTCTTTTTTTTTTTTTTTCCTTTTTTTTTCTCATTCTCTCTTTCTTTTTTTTTCTTTTTTCTTTTTCTCTTTCTTTTGCTTCTTTTTTTTTTCGTTTTTTTTCTTTTCTTTTTTTCTCTTTCTTTTTGCTGATTTTTTCATTTCCCTTTTTCATTTTTCTTTTTCTTCTTTTTCTTCTTCTTCGTTTCTTTTCTTTTTTCTTTTTCTTTTTTTTTTCTAAATTTATATTTTCTTTCCTTTTCTGTTTCTCTTCTTTTACTTTTTCTCGTTCTTTTTCATTTTTCTTTCTGTTCTTTTTCTTCTTTTCATTTCTTTCTTTCTTTTTGTGATCCCAGAGGGTCAGACGTGAGACGAATATTTGAGCGATGATAAATGAATAAATACAGCCCATGCACGTATATATATATATATATAATATAATATATATATATATATATATATATATATGTGTGTGTGTGTGTATATGTGTGTGTGTGTGTGTGTGTGTATGAATATATATATATATATATATATATATATATATGTGTGTGTGTGTGTGTGTGTGTGTTATATATATATATTATATATATATATATATATATAATATATATATATTAATTTATGTGCACTGCTGAAGTTTGAAGCTGTATTTACCAAGATAGAAATGAAGAATGAACGGAACGTTATTTTTTTTTTCAGAATACAAGGTGTGTCAAAAAGTACCTTCAATCTCGATACTTTTTTGACACACCTTAAATAATTATATATATATATGCCGCGCGTGTGGGGGGGGGTCTGCGTGTCGATATTCGAACGCTGGTTTAAAAAAATATCGAATGCAGATTTTCTAGGTCGGCATGCCTTCTCTGCTATGAAAATGCATGTAGATATTCATTTCCGACTTCCTTTGGCTTGTTGCCAATCTTACTCATTTACCTTCGTTACAAACCGCTGACACACTAAAAAAATCCCCCCCCACACACACACGCATACACATACTAGTAGAGCTACCCGACGTGGCCAGGGATTTGAAAATTTAAAAATAAATCTCTTTAAACTTTAACTTAGTGAAGAAAGGAAGAAAGAAAGAAAGAAAGTAATTAACAATCAAAGAAAGAAAGAAAGAAAGAAAGAAAGTAATTAACAATCAAAGAAAGAAAGAAAGAATGAAAGAAAGAAAAGAAGAAAGAAGAAATTAATAATCAAATAAAGAAAGAATGAAAGAAAGAAAGAATGAAATTAATAATCAAAGAAAGAAAGAATGAAAGAAAAAAAAAAGAAAAAATGAAATTAATAATCAAATAAAGAAAGAATGAAAGAAAGAAGAATGAAATTAATAATCAAAAGAAAGAAAGAATGAAAGAAAAAAAGAAAGAAAGAAAGAATGAAATTAATAATCAAAAATAAAGAAAGAATGAAAGAAAGAAAGAATGAAATTAATAATCAAAGAAAGAAAGAATGAAAGAAAGAAAGAAAGAGAGAAAGAAAGAAAGAAAGAAAGAAATTAATAACCAAAGAAAGAAAGAAAGGAAGAAAGAATGAAATTAATAATCAAAGAAAGAAAGAAAGAAAGAAAGAAAGAAAGAAAGAAAGAAAGAAAGAAATTAAAAATCAAAGAAAAGTCAAGTTAGTGGGGCGGCCTGTTGTCGGTATCAGCCGAACAGCAAGGGAGTCTATCCTCTTTTTGCTAGATAATAATTATTTTGCTAAGGTGGAGTGCCACACCTTTTTTTCTGATTTTCAATGTGGTATTTGATAAAGCCAGTCGCAACATACGGAGGGGTTGGGAAATTGATATATCGTGTTTTATATAGGCATATAGGCGCATGTCTAATGGTTGGAGTCGTATGAAATGGACTCGTCGACCCGAGTTCAATTCGTGGACGAAGCTGTTAGCATTTCACATGTTGCTAATACCCTTGGAAAAGGTATTAATCTAATTCTCCCTCCAGCTATGAGTAAATAGCAGGGCAGACTGAGTCTTTAACCATGGCTAGGTAACCAGTCTAGGAGAAGGAAAACTCTGAATTCAAACCTATTAAACTCCGCTTAAGAAATTGACCTTGTATCATCCTGTTCGTGTGGAGGGGTTGGTAAATATATATATCCGGTATTATTGATAAGTATTTGTTATGTAAGTTGTTATTCCATATTTTTACCATTTTTTTGGGGGGTGGCGATTTTTGGTTGATATTTTTACCCATATGTTCCCGTGTTTCTCAATCGAATTTTATGTCATTTTTTTAAACAAAAATTAATATCTTGGGCTAGACGGGCGGTCGGAGAGGCCCCCTCCGATCAATCGGCTGGTCACGTCAAGCCCTAGCACCTATATGATTTTCCCAACCCTATTGCCCTTATGGCAAGCCCCAGCCTTTTTATCATATTGGTGCTAGAAGGCGGTGGCTGAGGGTCTACATGTCCTGGGAATGACGTTAAACTCTATCTGATGGTGAGGTTCCAGCTTTGGAGGTTTGGGGAATGTGGAGCACCCCATTCATCACCATTGCTCCCTGGTCCACTCTGACCCGGAGTGGTAGTGCCTGTTAGGGTCCCATCTATGGGTTAAATAGAAAAATGTATTTATAAAAAATTGTATTATCCATTAAGAATTGATTTATTTCAAAACTTTATCGGCATTAAATGACCCACTGAGGTTGATATGCCGTAAAACAAAACAAACCAAACAAAAATTAATGTTTGTTTCTTTCTTTCCCGTAATTTTTCACCAGTGTTTTTTTTTAAGTAGCTTGAAGATCGTGTAGCGCCCGAGGAATAATGCTGAAAGGCGAAGGACGAAAATGTTTATCGGTCGGCGAATGAAACTTGGTAAAAAAAAAAAAAAAGAAAGAAAGAAGAAGAATAGAAGTCGAGCAGCAAGACCAGTTTTGTACTTCGTCGCACCCCCCACCCCACCCCTAATTAGAAGAATTCGAGCTATCTGCTCAGGTTCGAGCCGCACTTCTGTATCCGTTTCCGCTCGAAAAGCAACGCCGGGTGGCGTTGTATTTCGAAACGGGTGCAGAAGTGCAGCCGACACCAAATGCAACCCTTCCATCGATTTATAATCTCGGTAGGTATGTCTACTTATATATATATATATATATATATATATATATATATATATATATATATATATATATATATATATATATATATATATATATATTTCTACTTATATATATATATACATATGTATATATTTTTATATATATATATATATATATATATATATGGGTGCTCCTCCTCTCTCTCTCTCTCTCTCTCTCTCTCTCTCTCCCTCTCTCTCTGTATGTGTGCGTGCGTGCGTGCGTGTGTGTGTGTGTATGTGTGTTGCAGCAAAAGGTACGTTACAAATACACAAAGAAACTCACACACTTATATACACAAAGAGATTAAGCTTACCTTTGATAATATATATTATATATAATATATATATATTATATATATATATATATGTGTGTGTTGTGTGTGTGTGTGTGTGTGTGTGTGTGTGTATAAAGTCAAGAGTAAGGAAAAGAATCCGATGGTATATGTATGAATAAAAGGGGGAGAAAAACACACTAAAACAGCCTACTTTTCTTACTTATCTATAAGTTAATAGTGCTCAATATCATGGATAGAGCATCTATATATAAGTAAGAAGTAAAGAAGGAAGAGGCAATAAAAATATAGGAGGGGGGTCATAGCTAGATAGACTCATTAATCACCTCTGCCTATCAACATAGGTTTGACTTAGCACTAACTTCAAAGGAACAAGCTTTGGGGACCAAAGTTAATTGACTCTTAGGAGACATAGAATAAAAATAAGCTGAAATCAGGCGAATATATATTTCATTAGCCGCATCGATTGACTTAGTTCCCCTGAAGACGGTGTACTAAGAACACCGAAACCTTGGTAGGGAAATAATTTTCTTCAACTATTAATGCTCTATATTTTACAAGATATATTGAGCCCTTTTGGATTAACTACTTATGCTACTACAATGTTTACATGGTAGTAACCCTTTGATATATATATATATATACGCTCTTCTAAGGAATGGAGCACTTTGTGACGGCCTTTACACGCAAAGCGATGTGTGTATTAAAAACAGTTAAAATCCCCTTCCCATTCTGTAAGTGAAGACAGCCTAATGGTTACGGTGCCGGACTGACACCCAACCGATCGGATTTCAATTCCTGCTGTAGGTAGCTTACAAAATGTCTAGCCACACTCAGGAGACTTGATAAGTCGAAACACGTGTCTGTGGATGACCCTATATATATATTATTATATATATAAAAAGGAATTTTGGGCGGGAGAAATGTTTGTTTTTTAGAAGCAGTAGCATTGTTGAATATAAGAAACAAATGCAAACCACTATTTATGTGATATATTATAAATTGAATTACATGATGTTGCTTGAAGGCATGAAAATAATTCAACTTATGTAAAAACTATCACTATTTATATAGAAGAAATAAAAAACGAACCCCAGATGTAACAAGTATTTAAATTCGCAATAATAACGATCATGCGATGCTATATTATAGACATATACAATTAGTCGAAAGTCTCGGATAGTCGGTGCTATCCAACAATGTCGTATCAGCCTGAACCCAGCAAGGTCTATTCCCTTTTATATATCACTAGTGCTAGATCACAATAAGTGTGATTTGCTCTAAAGTGAAAGCGCGCTGCCTGACCATATAGCTTACTATATTATACTCTTTACCTGCACAATCTCA
Source organism: Doryteuthis pealeii (assembly GCA_023376005.1). Classification (NCBI taxonomy): domain Eukaryota; kingdom Metazoa; phylum Mollusca; class Cephalopoda; order Myopsida; family Loliginidae; genus Doryteuthis; species Doryteuthis pealeii. The sequence goes on from CM042170.1 coordinate 55,001,645, forward strand.
CTGTATGCTTACTTCTATTTCACTCCGATTATTCTGTAAGGTGCATTTGGAATTGGCCATTTTGGAATCTTATAAATAACTCCAATTGAAAAACCAAATTGTCTATTCTTGTGACCCATCCTATTTACATAACATTACCGTCCGAGCTTAAAATGTTGTTCATTTATACAACGCCCTTTATATATCCAGACAACTATATAACATCATCAACACATAAATACATTATTAACACTCACTAACATACAAAGATATATATAAGACGAGAGTGTGTATGTTGAGTATTAGTGTGTGTATGTGTGATATGATGTTAGTGATATTTTGTGGCTGTTTTCCGCGCGATTTTTCGGTAGCGCTTGTAAATAAAAATAAGCGGTAATCACAAACTCAGATGGAAAACAACTAACACTAAAAGTTGAATTATGTTATTATAGTCACGTTGCTAGTCTCTTGTTTGCGAATTAGAAGACCCATACGACACAACTATTTTAAGTCCACAAGATACATAACACCCTACGTGGAAGCTAGTGTATGCAAATCAAAGAGTAGTGTTTCCTAGAAACATTACATATAAAGCCACTGAGGACAACGAGGTGGGCGAACAGTAAACAATTCAATGTCCTACCAGGTGGTTTGTACTTTCCTATTATGATAATTTCAAGAGTAATATCACATCTCTCTCTAAGAACTAAGTTCAGTGTAAAAGGCATTACCCAGAAAGAGATGTAGAGCACCAAGAACCAATTTGAAATGTAAACTTACCAACTTACTTGATTAAACTTAACATAGTTAGAAGCAGAAATACAAATCATTGGATATTACATACACACTATCCAAGTATACGCCATATACCTATTACATGAATGCCAACTCTTTATTTCATAAAAACTTGAATCTCCATACAGAACCCAGTACCACAATATTCGCGCGAGATCACTTTGTCAATGTCTATGACCCACATGCTAGTCAGCCCACGCTGTCGCTAGCCATATAATTTATTATATATTTCTATATTATACACTATATGAGTTAGTAATTTTATGAACCATAATAGGTAATGTTGAATCGGTATAAACTTTCTTATGCTTAAAGTAATACTATATACGTTAAGTTTTAGTTATACAGACAAAATACGGATATTAAATGCGAAATTCTTCTCATTTATTTGAGTTATATTCTGAATGTTTACTTCAACCAGGGCGGAGCGAACAAATGGAGAGAAGCATACACCCTCTTTCTACATAAAACCTACAAATGTAGTTTCCCGCTCCCTCACACCTTTGTAATCTTGGACTGGAAAACTACCCTTTTCTATCTAGTAATAGCTTTTCATCTTTTGTGAAAGGAAATTCCTAAACTAAGTTTTAGAACCGATTATCACGTCTTACATTATTACTTTCATCCAATTGACCCGATGAAGGGTGTTTTAATTATTCTAAAGAAAAAACGATTAGGAAACTCTAAATTCTTTCACAGACCTTTAAGTTAGATTACGCACACTAGACTCTTTCACCACACACCTACTTCCTCCTCACAAACATACACCAACCATCCCTAAATGGAATGTCCTCAACTATCTATAATATACATAATCTAATATAATATATATATAGATTATATATATATATATATATATAGTATATATATATATATATATATATCTAATATATATATATATATATATATATATATATATATATATATATATATAATATATATAATCTGATAGATAGATATATGCGGAACATTTCTACATTTTTTCTATTATTATTATTTCATTTCATTTGGTTACTTAAAAAAAATAATAGTTATTTGGTTATTTAAAAATAATAAAAGTTTGAATAATGTACACATGGATAATAATAGTTTGAATAATGTAACCCATGGATAAACTCCTGACCGAAACACATGTAAGTAAAATTGATTAAAATATCCTATTTTTCTCCATTCTATACTTTCTTTCGTTTATTTCTTTTTTCAACACACACACACACACACACACACACACATATATATATAATATATATATATATATATATATATAATATATATATATATATATATATATATATATATGTATGATCAAAGCCCGAAGAAGATACCAGAATATCTGAAAGCACGTGTTGCGTATGTAAGATAAAAAGAATAAAACATTTTTTCTGAGAACATACATTTTGCGGACCTCATTCTTTTTATAATATTATATATATATATATATATATATATATATATATATATATATATAAGCTCTGAATTCAACGTTAAAATTCCGCTTAAGCAATTGACCTTGTGTCACAATCCTGCTCGTGTGGAAGGTTAGTAAATATAGAGAGATAGGTTAAGTGTATACGATGCTCAGCAAAATACTAATATCTGGAAAATCTCCAAT
>CM042170.1:55009030-55019030 GCA_023376005.1 Doryteuthis pealeii
GTATTGATTTAAGTCCTTGTACATTCTGCTTTTATAGTGAAAGGGTAAATGGGTGAGGGAGGGAGAGAAAAGGGGAGAGGTTATTGATGTGTAGTCTTGGGGGATGAGAAGAAAGTCGGGAGGGATTAGTGTGGAATGTGGAATGGTATTTTCATTTTTATGGGGTCAGTCAGTTGACTTTGAAGAGAAATTTTATGTTTAGAGAGTGGGTCAAATATAGTCGTTTGTGTTGTTATATCCACATTTTCCTCTACTCTCATTCAAATTTTGTCGGGTTTATTCAATCTTTCACTCCTCATATATATATATATATATATATATATATATATATATATATATATATGGTGAAAAATTGAAAAAACACAAGTTCATAAAACGAGTGATGTCTATTTCGTCAACGCTGCAGTGTTTCGATCTGTTTTAATAGATCTTCATCAGGGCTTTTGTTATTTTGAGGAAAAATAAATTTATCACAGAGAATAAGAAGACTGCGAGAGTCTTTTGTTTTGTCGGTCAATCTATTTTTTTTTAAATGTTGAATGAAAAACTAGCGTTCTTTGGATGTTTTTCTTTTTTCATTCAACATTTTCATTCAACATTCGTTTTTTTTTCATTCAACATTTTCATTCAACATTCGTTTTTATTTTCATTCAACATTTTCATTCAACATTCATTTTTTTTCATTCAACATTTTCATTCAACAATCGTTTATTTTTTCATTCAATTTTTCATTCAACATTCATTTTTTTTCATTCAACATTTTCATTCAACAATCTTTTTTTTTTTCATTCAACATTTTCATTCAACATTCATTTCTTTTTCATTCAACATTTTCATTCATCATTGGGTTTTTTTTCATTCAACATTTTCATTTCAACAATCGTTTATTTTTTCATTCAACATTTTCATTCAACATTCATTTTTTTTCATTCAGCATTTTCATTCAACAATCTTTTTTTTTTCATTCAACATTTTCATTCAATATTCTTTTTTTTTCATTCAACATTTTCATTCAACATTCGTTTTTTTTCATTCAACATTTTCATTCAACAATCGTTTATTTTTTCATTTAACATTTTCATTCAACATTCATTTTTTTTTCATTCAACATTCATTTTTTTTCATTCAACAGTTTCATTCAACATTCATTTTTTTTTCATTCAACAATCTTTTTTTTTCATTCAACATTTTCATTCAACATTCATTTCTTTTTCATTCAACATTTTCATTCATCATTATGATTTTTTTGCATTCAACATCTTCATTCAACAATCGTTTATTTTTTCATTCAACATTCATTTTTTTTCATTTAACATTTTCCTTCAACAATCGTTTATTTTTTCATTCAACATTTTCATTCAACATTCATTTCTTTTTCATTCAACATTTTCATTCATCATTGGGTTTTTTTTTTATTCAACATTTTCATTCAACAATCGTTTATTTTTTCATTCAACATTTTCATTCAACATTCATTTTTTTCATTCAACATTTTCATTCAACAATCGTTTATTTTTCATTTAACATTTTCATTCAACATTCATTTTTTTTCATTCAACATTTTCCTTCAGCATTCGTTTTTTTTTTTCATTCAACATTTTCATTCAACATTTTTCAACATAGATTGACCGACAAAGCAAAAGACTCTCACTGTCTTCTTATTCTCTGTGATAAATTGATTTCTTTCCTCAAATTAACAAAAGCCCTGATGAAGATCTATTGAAACAGATCGAAACACTGCAGCGTGGGCGAAATAAACATTATTCGTTTATGAACTTCTGTTTTTTCAATTTTTCACTATATTACATACTGTCGGATTCACTTCCATTTTCATTTTACACACACACACACACACACACACACACACACACACACACACATATATATATGTGTGTGTGTGTGTGTTGTAAATAATCCATGCAATATAATAGACATTATCTATATTTTTTATCAACCTGCACTTATAAGATTCAAGAAGATCGTTCTTAAATGTTTCCAGTGTAAATGAACATTTTTTTTCAAGTGTTCCTTTTGATGTTCAAAATGAAGAGGCTTAATGTTAAGAAACATCAAATGTTAATTAATCGTAATTCTTGCCAGTGCAAAACACTTTGCACTTCACCAGATTCACCCGAGAATGTTTTTTATCGTGCGCAGCTTAACCCAATATCTGGTATGCTGCCGTTGCCGTTGCTGCTTCAGGCAACATCCCAACACGCCCACCGCTCGTCTCCAGACGTGAGGGACCCGGTTCAAATTCATACTACTTACTAAACAATCATTTGAAAAACAATTATAACGTTAATAATTATGACACAGTCAAGTGATTATTAAGTTGACATCATCATTATTGTTACTAGTACAAAATAAAAAAACACCTTCCGGGCGATGTAAAAATAATTTTTTGAAACATATTGCCTGAGGGGTGGGAGTAAAAAATTCAATTTCAGCGAGTTTGTACACACACATTCATGTACTAATTTCCATAGGAGAACGTCACTTATGACTTCGTCCTTGCTTCTCCAGCAGTGCCCAGTATATCTTTTTGTCTCACTCGGATGGTTTGTTGGAAAGGGGTACAAATAATCGTATGGCTGCTTTATTGGTTTTCTGCATTTATATAAAGATTCGGTGGAGATACACAAAATATTAAAGGCTCGTGAAATAATAATAATAATAATAATAATAATAATAATAATAATAATAATAATAATAATAATAATAACGGATCACCTTGTCCCAGCAAGAAGACCAGACCTAGTGTTGATTAACAAAAAAGAGAGAACTTGTCAACTGGTGGATTTTGCAGTTACAGCACATCACAGGTTGAAGATGAAGGAAAATGAAAAGATGGACAAATACTTGGACCTTGCCGGAGAACTGAAAAAATTATGGAATATGAAAGTCAAAGTGATAGCAATTGCAGTTGGTGCACTTGGAACGGTCCCAAAAGGATTGGAAAAGGGTTTTGAACGTCTGGAAATCAGAGGAAGGATTGATACCATCCAAAACACTGCACTGCTGCAATCTGCCAGAATACCCAGAAGAGTCCTGGAGAACTGAGGAGACTCGTTGTCACTCAGACTCCAGGGAAATACCATCAGCTAATGCTGGTGTGAAAAACTAAGAACTATAGTAATAATAATAATAATAATAATAATAATAATAATAATAATAGGAGAACGAGACACACAAAATTCTCTGTGACTTTGAGGTACAGACGGATCACCTAATCCCAGCCAGGAGATCAGATCTAATTTTGATTGACAAGAAGAGGAAGACTTGTCATCTCGTGGATTTTGTCCTCCCGACTGATCACAGAATAAAAATAAAAGAGAAGGAAAAGATCGACAAATATTTGGACCTTGCCAGAGAACTGAAAAAAAACTGTGGAACATGAGGGTGAAGGTCGTACCAATTGTAATTGGGGTCCTTGGAACAATCCCCAGGGGGTTGGAAAAGAGCCTGGATGAACTGGAAATCAGAGGAAGGATCGAGACCATCCAGACTACGGCACTGTTGGGATCGGCTAGAATACTCAGAAGAGTCCTGGAGACCTGGGGTGATTTTCTGTCACTCAGCCCCGAGTGTACTACCGGCTACGGCAGGAGTGAAAATCTCGAATGGAGTGAAATAATAATAATAATAATAATAATAATAATAATAATAATAATAATAATAAAATTCTCTGGGACTTTGAAATAAAAACGGATCACCTTATCCCAGCAAGAAGACCAGACCTAGTGTTGATAAACAAAAAAGAAAGAACTTGTCAACTGGTGGATTTTGCAGTTCCAGCAGATCACAGGGTGAAGCTAAAGGAATATGAAAAAATGGACAAATATCTGGACCTTGCCAGAGAACTGAAAAAGTTATGGAATATGAAAGTCAAAGTGATACCAATTGTAGTTGGTGCACTTGGAACAGTCCCAAAAGGATTAGAAAAGGGCTTGGAAAGTTTGAATATCAGAGGAAGAATTGAAACCATTCAGAACACTGCACTGCTGCAATTTGCCAGAATACTCAGAAGAGTTTATTTCAATACGCACTGTAATACTACATAGATCATCTCTGTGCGGATTCTGGATGTTGCATAGAGGACCTCCCAGAGAGTGATAACCAATAGGGACGGTTGGTGAGATTGTCATGATTCTTCTTATGGAGACTATAGATTCTATTACTATTGATCATTACTATCCACCGTTAGGAAGTTTTCTCAGGCAATAAAATATCTTTGTTATCACTTTTGTTGTGGAATATGAGGTACAAAGTAATACCTACTATATTTGGTGTATTTAAAACGGTCCCAAAAAGCTTGGAAAAAAGACTGGAGGAACTGGAAATCAGATGAAGAATTGAGACCATCCAGAAAACAGCATTGCTGAAATCAGCTAGAATATCCAGAAGAGTCGTGGAGACCCGAGGAGACTTGTTGTCACTCAGACTCCAGTGAAAGACCATCAGCTAATGCTGGTGTGAAAAACTACATAATAATAATAATAATAATAATAATAATAATAATAACTATGAGATATTCTGACTTTGGCCCTATCTTGGGCTAGACGGGCGGTCGGAGTGGCCTCCTCCGATCAATCGGTTGGTCACGTCAAGCCCTAGCAACTATATGATTTTCCCAACCCTATTGCCCTTATGGCAAGCCCCAACCCCTTTTTATCATATGGGTGCTAGAAGGCGGTGGCTGCGGGTCTACATGTCCTGGGAATGACGTTAGACTCTATCTGATGGTGAGGTTCCAGATTTGGAGGTTTGGGGAATGTGGAGCACCCCTTCATCACCATTGCCCCTGGTCCACTCTGATCCGGAGTGGTAGTACCTGTTAGGGTCCCATCTATGGGTTAAATAGAAAAATGTATTTATAAAAAAAATTGTATTATCCATTAAGAATTGATTCATTTCAAAACTTTATCGGCATTAAATGACCCACTGAGGTTGATATGCCGTAAAACAAATCCAAACCAAACCAAACCAAGAGATATTCTGAAACTATCAGAATAAGAGAGTGTTGTGTGGAAATGATTTTTTTTAGAAAAGGAAAGGAAAAATAGTTCAGCTTGTTGCAAAGTAAATAAACAGATAAACGTGAACTGATATAAAAATAAGAAATTGAAATGAATCGCAAAAAGAAGATTCTCGTCGATTAAATCCGGAATGTGGGGGCAAAAAGTAGGAAAATTCTTCCAAGCAAATGATACGGCATCTCACGGTGGGTTAGTGATTACGGAACTACTTTCACAGGCCATTTATACTCTAATGAGGTAGGTCCTCACAGGGTGCCGCGTCATTATTGCTCAGTGCTCGATTAAATAAGAGTCGGTACATAGGTGATACCAATATGTAAACGCTTATCTCGAAGATTACGGATATGAATATATAACAGTACATTCCTTATATATATATATATATATATATATATATATATATATATATATATATATGGATAAAGATAGACAAACACGGGATGTTATGGAAAATGGATGTTTATTGTAGGTAGTGATGTCGACGATGCAACGTTTCGGTCTGTTAGACCTTCTTCAGGACTTGGATATAGTTCTTGCTTCGATATATATATATATATTATTATTATTATTGTATACACAGGGATAACCTACTCGAGTTTCACCATAAGGATCTTCAGGGTTAAATCAACTGAAAATCAAGATATTGATTAATTGCAGCCGATTGCACGCTTGTGTTTTGTGGCTGCAATTAATTAATATCTTGATTAATTCAGTGGATTTAACCCTGAAGATCCTTATGGTGAAACTCGAGTAGGTTATTCCTGTGTATACCATTATAATAATATATTTGCTTTACTTACGTATTGAGCACTTCATATTTGTTATATCGCTGTCTTATCATAGTGAAACTAGTATCAACTAACCATTGTGACCAATTTCACCGGTAAGTTACCATTTTCATATAAAATCACACACAGACACACACACATATATATATATATATATATATATATATATATATATGATAGAGGGAATGACTTTACCAGGAAAAATATTGAGTTAATCGCAATATTGATGGTTGGTACAAGTATTAACCGGATAAGTCAGTGTTATAAAGTGCTCAATACGTTAGGATAACGGATTTAGTATTACTGAGTTTCACCATAATGATCTTCAGGTTTAACCCTGAAGTTCCTTATGGTGAAACTCGAATAGTTTATTTCAATACGCACTGTAATACTATATATATATATATGGGAGTAAATATGGAAAATAAATCCGACAATATAAAGAAAATTTGAAAAAACAAGTGTTCCGAAAATGGGATGAATTTAATTATCGATGTTTAAAACATTTCGGTTACATTGAACCTTCATCAGGATGTCTCTTGGGGTGAAGAAAATGATGGATGTTTTTATATGTGACAAGAGATGAAAATCTTTTTAGTTATGTAACTAAAAAGATTTTCATCTCCTGTCACATACAAAAACATCCATCATTTTCTTCACCCCAAGAGACATCCTGATGAAGGTTCAATGTAACCGAAATGTTTTAAACATCGATAATTAAATTAATCCATTTTCGGAACACTTGTTTTTTTTCAAATTTTCTTTATATATATATATATATATATATATATATTATATATATATATATATATATATATATATATATTACAGTCATCCACAGAGACTGTGTTTTGACGTTTCACGTCTTTTCTGTGTTGCTAGAGTTAGCAACTATTTCTAGCCGGGAGCGAAACTGGACTGATTTTTCCACAGTTCGATTCTTTAGCCCCTCGGTCGTCAGCAGCTACCAGTAAGAAGCAGACTTTTAACTGATAAATACATACATAGGTTATAATCACTAGAAAGCTCAAATGCAGTTTTAGTTTTAGTTAAAGAGGTGTTGTGATTTTATTACAGTTGGAGAGTTTTGTCATAGATAATACCTAATAATATCCGTATTGATTATATAAATAATGAAACATGGACCTTATACTGCCACCAAGAGCGGTGGCTAAATAACTTCTACCTTCGCTGCCTTAGACATATACTGGGCATCACCTGGAGGGTCAGTATCACTAACACAGCAGTCCTAAAGAGAGCTCAACTCCCCAGCTTGTACTCTCTACTGAGACAACGTCGTCTCCGATGGTTGGGTCATGTACGTCGGATGGATGATGGACGAATCCCGAAAGACATCCTCTATGGAGAGCTTACCTGGTAAAAGACAGATTGGTCGCCCCCAGCTGCGATTCAAGGATGTCTGCAAGAATGATCTCAGGTGCTTTGGCATTGCCTTTTCCAGCTGGGAAAATTTGGCTCAGGACCACCCTCGGTGGCGGCAGAATCTCCATAGAGGACTGTTCATGTCAGAAGTCACCCTGACACAATACTATGAAGCTAAGAGGTCCAGAAGAAAGCAGTGGTAACAAAGTATCGGAACATCATCATCTACAGGGACAACCTTCAAATGCAAAATCTGTGGTTGAGAATGTTTTTCAAACATTGGACTTCACAGTCACAGGAGGCGCTGTAACTTCAGGGGCAAATAAGAACTTTATCATAGTCTTCCGAGACTGAAATGCCAATGATTATATAACGTTCCACAAGAAATAATAATAATAAAAAGAATTGGACATGGTTAAGAAGAGGAGACCTCAAGAGAGAAACTGAATCCCTAATAATTGCTGCACAAAATAATGCCATAAGAACAAATTATATCAAAGCAAAAATTAAGACGCAACAAAATAGTAAATGTAGATTGTGTGGTGACAGAGATGAGATTGTAACCCATGTACTAAGCGAATGTAGCAAACTAGCACAACGGGAATACAAAGCTAGACACGACTGAGTTGGGAAGGTGATCCACTGGGAATTATGCAAAAAATTTTGGCCATACAATAAAATGGTATATGCATAAACCAGAATCTGTTCTTGAGAATGAAACGCATAAAATTCTCTGGGACTTTGAGATAAAAACGGATCATCTTATCCCAGCCAGGAGACCAGACCTAGTGTTGATAAACAAAAAAGAAAGAACTTGTCAACTGGTGGACTTTGCGGTCCCAGCAGATCACAGGGTGAAGATGAAGGAAAACGAAAAGATGGATAAATACATGGACCTTGCCAGAGAACTGAAAAAGATATGGAATATGAAAGTCAAAAAAAAGAAAAAAGACTGGAAACTGCACTACTGCAATCTGCCAGAATACTCAGAAGAGTCCTGGAGATCTGAGGAGACTTGTTTTCACTCAGACTCTAGGGAAATACCATCAGCTAGTGCTGTTGTGAAAAACTATTATATATATATATATATATATATATATAATATATTATATATATATATATATATATATATATATAAAAGGGTATGAAAACACACAATGTTGTTAAAATGAATATATTTTTATATCATTTTCCTTGTTAATATTGACAATATTTCAATTTATAAAATATCATTATCAGAGCATAATGATAATTAGGTCCGTTTTTAGATGTGAATGTTTTTAATCCGAACTCATCGAGAGAGAAGCAGGAAACAATTTAAATTCAAACGGGAAACATTGTTTTTCCCAAAAAGAATGTAAGCCATGCGATCGCTTCGTCTTTGTTAATTCGCTGCGCGTTTCGCTAACGTCATGTACATTTTGCTATATCATGTTTCTTCAGTGTAACAGTTTTTGAAAGAAAAAGAAATACTTCAAATTCAAAAATAGAAAAATTCTCTTTTTCAAAAAAGAAGAATTTTAACCCGTTCATGGTCGGTTAGTAACGGATTTTTTCAGAAAAGAAATGTTTTTATTTGATTATTTTAAAAAATAACTTTTTATGTAAAATATGAATGGTGTAAAGGTGTATTGGGATAATGTGAAATTTAAATTAGTTAGGAAGTATAATATTTTGCACTGGGGCACGGTCTCAATATATGTATGGGAACGATGCTCTGGCTAAGTACGACAGTCGTTTTGTTGGATGATACAATACTATAGGGCCCTGACGCAAAGCTGTTTTTGTCCCTGTTCCAACTCGGCTGAAATTCGATACCCAAAAGCTGTCAACGGGGTCAAACAAAACAAACAGGAACGCCTTCTGATAATTATACACAAGATATATACATTTATTTTTTTTTTTATATACAATGCTTTATATTCTTGTATAATGTCAGAAGAGCGAGGTGATTTTCTTTGTTAGTTGACTGGCGATCTACAGCTAATGGATAACTTATTAACTTGGTTTGTTACCGAGTGGCATGACGTCAGAGAGCAGTATGGACGGAGACAAGGGATCAGACGTGTAGCGACGTGTAGTGAGTCTTCTGGTTGCGGCGTGTCAGACTCTGGCGGACGTCCTCCGCTTCTCTTCCCGGTCTCTTTTGATCTCTCTCGGTCTCTTCCCTTATTTATGGGATCCAGACCTCCCCACCCCTAACATATGTCTCTGATTGGCCAGCCACTAGATAACATTGCCTACCTGTCTAAATGGCCTTGTGCCAGCCTAGCTTGTATCTTTCCATTTGGGTTTTTCCAACTCCAACGAGTCAAGGCCAACCATTGTTTTATTTATCTAAGTTTTTGAAATTGTTGACGAACTTTTCAAAAACTGGAATCTTATTTGTTAAATTATCATTTTATTTTGTGAAAATTTAAAATTCCGATGATATATATCAAATTCCATAATTTAAAGAATTTATGCCTACGTGAGGATTCTTTGTTTAGATAAATTCACATCCTCAATATAAACATTATTATTATTATAATTATTATTGTTTCTCCCACTTCTACAGTAACTTTAAACAAACTAATAATTAGGGTAGTTTTAATTAATTAGTAAATAATTAACAGATCGCCAATCAACCATAACACTTTTAATAGTGTTACAGAAGTGTATGTCTAAAATGGTTATGTGAAGGGGATTTTATGATTTCTGAGTACAAGTGTCGCTAAATATGGAGATATATTAAAAAAGCCTATATATATATATGTAAATCTAAGGTATTCAAAACTGGTAGTAAGGGAT
>CM042170.1:55031530-55060229 GCA_023376005.1 Doryteuthis pealeii
TTAGATAGATTGATAGCAGTTTTAATTGACTAGATAGTAAGATAGGATAGATAGAATGATAGATACGATTATGTACGACTGAGATAGATAGATAGATAGATAGATAGATGATAGATAGTGCAGAGTATCGGTAGATACATAGATAGAGGTTTAATTGATAGATAGATAGATACATAAGATTGATTGATTGATAGAGTTTAATTGATGATAGATATAGATATTTATGTACAGACTGGATAGATAGTAGATAGATAGATGATAAGATGCCAGAGTATGGTCAGATAGATAGATAGATAGAGTTTAATTGATAGATAAAATAGATGATAGATAGATAGATTAGATAGATAGATATGTACAGACTGAGATGATAGATAGATAGATAGATAGATACGATAGATAGAATAGATGCAGAGTAATGGTAAGATAGATAGATAGAGTTTATTGATAGATAGATAGATAGCATAGATTGATTGATTGATGAGTTTATTGATAGATAGCTAGATAGTAGATAGATAGATATGATATGTACAGGACTGAGATGATAGAACAGATAGATACGATAGATAGATAGACTAGACTGATAGATAGATGCAGAGTAGCGGTAGATAGATAAAGAGTTAATTGATAGATGAGTAAAGATAGATAGAATAGTATAAGTTTAATTGATAGATAGATACGAATAGATAGATAGATGTATATGTAAGACTAGATAGATTAGATAGATAGATGATAGATAGATAGATAGATAAGTGCGTGTATGGTAGATAGATAGAGTTTAATTGATAGATAGATAGATAGATAGATAGATAGATAGATAGAGTTTTAATTGAATAGTGATAGATAGATAGATACGATCAGATTAAAGATAGATTTGACGGTGACAGGTTATGAACAGACTCCGATAGATAGATAGATAGATAGATACGTGGAACGACCAAGAAGATAGATCGCATAGAATAGATAAAAACAGACCAAGATAAGATAAGATACGAAAAGACCAAGACTAGATACATAGATAGATAGATAGATAGTAGATAGTATGGAACAGACCAAGATAGTAGATAGATAGATAGATTGAGGTGAACTTAAGGTATGAACAGACTCCGATAGATAGATAGATGGATAGATAATAGATAGATAGATTAGATTGGATGATAGATAGATAGATGGATAGATAGATAGATTAGGAATAAGACTCAAGATTTAGATAGATATGTGGTTGGATTGATTGAGATGGATTTAGATGGTAGATATGAACAGAACAGCAGACAGACAGACAGACCACACACACACACACACACCACACCACCACATATATAAATATATATTATATATATTATTATATATATTATATTATATATATATATAACATTGGCTCGTGTCTTCTTTGGTAACCATGGATTATTTGATACGTCATTATTTATCTATTTTTTTAAATATGGAGACGCAGATGCAGGGTTGAATTGAGACTTCGTTACCCTGGGCAACAGGTATTGTGAAAATTCCGCTGAATTTTCATAACGAAAAAAAATATCACAACTATTTTTACATGGCCAGCCACAATTAAAATTCGCACATTTACTTTGCTTAATTGGAAAGACATTTCCCCACAAAACTTGTCAGTTATTGAAAAGAACTTTTCCAATCGCAATAAGAGTTCGACTTTGTAGTCGAAAATTATCCATGTACCCCACTTGTACAAGGTCAGGCACAAGGCCCTATTAACGTGGGCGAGTTAGTCTTCGTAGTCGTTCTCGTGCCAATTGAGATCTGTGTACATTGTTTCGATCAAGCTTTTAGACTTCTCGCAGTTGTCCATATAGACCCCAACGGGGTGGTTTGGTTGGTTGGTTGTTGGTTGGTTGGTTGGAATCCCCCCCCCGTCTACGAGAGACGATGGAGTAGTGTCAAAGATTTTTTTTCCTCTCTTCTTGTTGAGATTTTTTTATATAAGGCGTGTGTTAAAAGCCCACTTCTATTTATAGACTCGCCGAGAACCATTTGATCAAACTCTTGGCCAATCACTGGCAGTACTCTGCTGCTGATACAATACTTAAACCGGAGCATACTGACCATAACTACTTTGACTTTCGTGGGGAAAAAAACGACGGACATAGGATTAAATCACTGGACCTTTAACAATACGCAGGATAGGACTTATACACTTACCAAAGGATTCCATAACTCAGGACTTACTGACTTTGAGCCCTTTTCCACTGGCCAAGGATGGCATTTAAAAACTTAACACTTCTTTGAACTACATAGACTGGGCAGGTTTGTTTGGAGGATAAGCTGTTGCCCATGCAGCAAATCTTCCCTCTCCACACTGCCACTGTAATCCAAAGGAAAGGTAAGGTACAAATGCGGCTTGGCAACGGTAGTGTCGCAGTTGATGGGTAATACTGGATTTCAGCATCACATCACCTTAGGGACTCCAGCTCCTGATTTATTTTCGGGGTTTACTCCCTTAGCCTTTCCTTGAAAAGCAGCAGAGGTTTTGGGTCGGACTTTCCTTGACTGTTTGGTTGCCGTCCAATTTCGATCCATTTCGGGATCCATGCGAGTAGCAAGTACCGTGATTCTCCTACTATTGGTGTTCCTGTGAAATGAAATGAGATTAGGGATACGGTATATTTGCCTTTGTGTATCAGATAAGCAACAGTACCTTCAGGTCAGTTCTTTTTTTGGGGGTTAGTTGTAAAGGTAAGTCCGCTAGGACGTCAAGAAGTGGGTAAATAAAAGTATACGAGTCTGTGGCGTTTATATAAGGGCATACTGGGATCTTTAACCTTGGCTAGGTAACCAGTCTAGGAGAAGGAAAACTAGGAGAAACTCAAACCTGTCAAACTCTGCTTAAGAAATTGACCTTGTGTTACATCCTACTCTGAGAAATGTGGAGTACCCTTCATCCCCATAATTTCAGTTCCGCTCTGACCTGAGGTGGTATTATCTGTTAGGATCACATCTATGGAGTAAATTAAAAATTGACTTTTTAAAAAATTGTAAAAAAATTTGGACGGATTGGTATATATATATATATATGTTGGTGGTGGTGGCAGCGATAATTCCCTGAATGAATCCTTTATGGAAGTCAGAGTCATTGTGTTTGTAATTCTTTTTGATCATCTTTGTTATGTTTAGTTTGTTGAGGCCTGTGATGAATTTAAGAATTGGAGGGCCGAAATATTGTCAATATTAGCAATGAAAATGATATAAAAATATATTAATTTTAACAACATTGTGTGTTTTCATACCCTTTTATCTACACATATACCGTCGGATTCATTTCCTTACTCTTAAACTATATATATATTATATATATATATATAAGATTTTTGGATGTTTGTTTTTTAGAAGCACTGTTGAATAAAGTATATATTATTGTTTATATTTTTGCTTGAAGGCAATTACAATGCATGTATCGTATAAAATTCGATATTTATAGAAAATAATCTTGACAAGTGAATCCCGGCAAAGAATTGTTCGGTGTGTAGAACATCGTACAGACTGTTTCTACTTTATTGTCTCATCGGCGATGTATACTAACGATTTCCCTCCGACAGAAATCGAAACCGGGACCTCAGCAGGCATAGTCAGAGACCATATTGCCTCAGCCACGGTACACACCGAACAATCCCTGCGAAATTAACCTTGTCAATGATACTTACACGCCTCTACCATAATAGGTAAGGGGACATTGAGTGAATAAAAGCAAACCAGGCCTTATGCTCTTCGGCGAAGGGAATAAGATTTTTGGATGTTTGTTTTTTAGAAGCATTGTTGAATAAAGTATATATTATTATTTATATTTTTGCTTGAAGGCAATTACAATGCATGTATCGTATAAAATTCGATACTATAGAAAATAATCTTGACAAGTGAATCCCAGCAAAGGATTGTTCGGCAACATGAATCCTTTGTTATCAAAATGACTTGACTCGGCATTAGATAACCCAAAAACGGTTGATATGCCATAGAACAGAACAATCAACTAGCCAGTTAAGCAGTGATGAGCCTGTTCAGTACTTCATTGGGTGACAACTTAAGCTAACAGCAGGTACTGTAAGCAACCTGTCTCCTTTGTTAATCAAAATGACTTAATTCAACATTAAATAACCCGATAAATATTTACATAACTTAAAACAAAACAACCAAATAAAA
Source organism: Doryteuthis pealeii (assembly GCA_023376005.1). Classification (NCBI taxonomy): domain Eukaryota; kingdom Metazoa; phylum Mollusca; class Cephalopoda; order Myopsida; family Loliginidae; genus Doryteuthis; species Doryteuthis pealeii. The sequence continues at coordinate 55,035,692 of CM042170.1, forward strand.
ACCTGATACCGTTTTAGCTACCGAGCAGATGGAGAGCGAGAAGGTGAATAACTTGATTTTCATAAGTCCCAATAGAACGTGATGTTGTCTTGAAGGAATTATAGACGTAGCTGAAGTAACATGTCTTCATCTTAAGGAACAAAATGGAATATAAACAAAACGTAACTAATAAAATTGAAAGAAGAAGAAAAAGAAAAAGAAAGAAAATGGACGACATGAAAAAGGGCATTCCATGTTTTGAAACGCTAAGCAAATATTGCAGTAGTAAAAACGTCACTAGCAACGGCGCTGTGGTTGTTTGAGTAGCGATTCTTTTTATAAATACTGAAATGCCAAGTGGTGTGTGGGATGTTGACTTTTGAAAGGAGGGAGAGAAGGTTGGACAGAGAAAAGAGGAGGGGAAAGAGTTTAATTTGGTAGAGAGAAGGGGTTGACGAAAAAGGAAAGAAGAAAAGGAAAAAGTCTATAGAAAGAAAGAAGAAGAAAGAAAGAAGAAAGAAAGAAAAGGAAAGAGTAAATAAAACGAAAGAAAGAAAGAAAGCAAACAAGATAAGAAAGAAGAAAGAAAGAAAGAGTAATAAAGAAAGAAAGAAAGAAAGAAAGAAAAGTAAATAAAAACGAAAGAAAGAAAGAAAGCAAACAAGATAAAAAAAGAAGAAAGAAAGAAAGAAAGAGTAAATAACGAAAAAGAAGAAAGAAAGAGTAATAAAACGAAGAAAGAAAGAAAGATAAAGAAAGAAAGAAGAAAGAGGAAAGAAAAACGAAAGAAAGAAAGAAGTATAAACGAAAGAAAGAAAGAAAGCAATCAAGATAAAAGAAGAAAGAAAAAGAGAAAGAAAGAAAAAGAAAGAGAGAGAGAAAGAAGAGTAAACATGAAGAAAAGAAGAAAGAAAGAAAAAAGAAAAGAAAACAAGACCAAAATAAAAAAGAAAGAAAGAAAGAAAGAAGAAAGAAAGAAAGTCATACAAGACAAAAAAGAGAAGAAAAAAGAAAGAAAGAAGAAAGAACGAGTGTAAACGAGACAAAAGAAAGGAGGAAAGGAGGAAAGAAAAAAGAACACGAAAGAAAGAAAAAAGAAAACGAAAGAAAGAAAAAGTAAGAAAGAAAAGCAAATAAGAAGAAAGGAAGAAGGAATGAATGAATGAAATAAATAAAGAAAAACACGATATCAAAGGAAAAGAACGAAAAACCAGAATAAGACTCCATGATGCATCAAATAGTCTGTAACCTGAAGAGAAGAGAAGAAGAAGAAGAAGAAGAAGAAGAAGAAGAAGAAGAATTTGATGATGATGAAGAAGAATGGAAGGAAGGAAGGAAGGAAGGAAGGAAGGGGGAGGGAGGAAGGAAGGAAGAGAAGAAGAAGAAGAATTTGATGATGATGATGAAGAAGAAGAAAGGAAGAAGAAGAAGAAGAAGAAGAAGAAGAAGAAGAAGAAGAAGAAGAAGAATGGAAGGAAGAAGGGGAAAGGAAGAAGAAGAAGAAGAAGAAGAATTTGATGATGATGATGAAGAAGAAGAATGGAAGGAAGGAAGGAAGGAAGGAAGAGAAGAGAGAAGAAGAAGAAGAAGAATTTGATGATGATGATGAAGAAAGAAGGAAGGAAGGAAGGAAGAAGAGAAGAAGAAGAAGAAGAAGAAGAAGAATTTGATGATGATGATGAAGAAGAAGATGGAAGGAAGGAAGAAGAAGAAGAAGAAGAAGAAGAAGAAGAAGAAGAAGAAGAAGAAGAATTTGATGATGATGATGAAGAAGAAGAAAGGAAGGAAGAGGGAGGGAGGAAGGAAGAGAAGAAGAGAAAGAAGAAGAAGAAGAAGAAGAAGAAGAATTTGATGATGATGATGAAGAAGAAGAATGGAAGGAAGGAAGGAAGGAAGGAAGGAAGGAAGAGAAGAAGAGAAGAAGAAGAAGAAGAAGAAGAATTTGATGATGATGAAGAAGAAGAATGGAAGGAAGGAAGGGGAGGAGGAAGGAAGAGAAGAAGAAGAAGAAGAAGAAGAAGAAGAAGAAGAAGAAGAAGAATGGAAGGAAGGAAGGGAGGAAGGGAAGAAGAGAAGAAGAGAAGAAGAAGAATTTGATGATGATGAAGAAGAAGAAGGAAGGAAGGAAGGAAGGAAGGAAAGAAGAAGAAGAAGAAGAAGAAGAAGAGAAGAGAAGAAGAAGTCTTCAATCAAACAAGATTAAGGAACGAAAAAAATGGATGGGGAAACCGAAGTATGGAAGGTCAGAAGAGACACGTGTGATAATAATGAGAAGAGGAAGAAAAAAAAAAGAAGACAAAAAAGTGCGCGATTTTCTTTCGTTACCGCTGGCGTCTTTCCGCCATTATTTGCTGATTGTTATTTTACTTGCTTTTCAGTCGGTGAAACCGGCCAGCTGCATTATATTGCCCTTCACCCCCAAGTCGTTGGTCGACTTAATAACCACTAAAGGCTTAGAAAAGCGCCCCCTTACGGCATTCCTTGTTACTAACCAATTGTAGGTGTTGTTCAGGCACGTGCCTCGTTTTGGGTCGAGATCTGGAACCAAGCACTTTTTTCTTTTCTTTTTCTCTTTTTCTTTTTCTTTTCGTTTATTTATTCATTTATTTATTTTGTGGGGTTTTCTTTTCTTTTCTTGTTGCTGTTTTTTGTGGGGTTTTTGTGTTTTTTTGTTTTTTGGTGTGTGTGTGTGTGTGTGTGTGTGTGTGTGTGTGTGTGTTTTCCTTTGGATACATTTTTGTTATCACTCGATTTTTTTCGTCTTTATGTTATATACCCCTTTTGGGTATATAAACAATTAGTTCTTTTCATAGAGAGAGGTAAGAGATATAGACAGGGTATCAGAGAGATGAGATGCATATTTGCATTACTTCTTTCTTCTTCTCTGGCCATTCGTGTGATCAACCAGTCGCCATGTTGAATTCTATCTGAGTCGACTTCAGCGTGATATCTTGGTCCATGTTGTTGGTTTATTTTCTAGCTAAGACATTAATGACCAACAACGCCAAGTTACTGTTTTTAACTTTTATTCCTAATCTTAACTAACACAGCATGCGCAGTTGATGAGTCCAGCTAGCGAAACGTCTTTCTTGCTCAACATCCTTGGCTGGTACTGACGAGCTAACATGTTCGGTATATACACAAGTGTTCTTTTGTGTCAGAGAGAGAGTGAGGGAGAGATAGACAGGGTATCAGAGAGATGAGATGCATATTTGCATTACTTACTTCTGTCTTCTTCTCTGGCCATTCATGTGATCATCCAGTTCTTTTCATAAAGAGAGGAAAGAGATATAGACAGGGTATCAGAGAGATGAGATGCATAATTGCATTATTTACTTCTTTCTTCTTCTCTGGCCATTCGTGTGATCATCCAGTTCTTTTCACAGAGAGAGGAAAGAGATATAGACAGGGTATCAGAGAGATGAGATGCATATTTACATTACTTACTTCTTTCTTCTTCTCTGGCCATTCGTGTGATCATCAAGTTCTTTTCATAGAGAGAGGAAAGAGATATAGACAGGGTATCAGAGAGATGAGATGCATATTTGCATTACTTTCTTCTTTCTTCTTCTCTGGCCATTCGTGTGATCATCCAGTTCTTTTCATAGAGAGAGGAAAGAGATATAGACAGGGTATCAGAGAGATGAGATGCATATTTGCATTACTTACTTCTTTCTTCTTGTGAAAGGTTGTTTTTAATTATGTATTGCATAAAAAACAACAACAAACTCCAAAATTACTATACATTTAATTAACCATTGAAATTAATTATTGAATCCAACGGTAGACACATTAGTCTCAGTTGTTTGTATTGTATTGCAATGTATAATTTCAATTAAACTTGGTTTTAAAAAAATATTCAACATTAAATGTATAGTAATTTGGGTTTCTTGTTGTTGTTGTTTTTTAGCAATACGTAATTAAAAACAACCTTAATCCCCAAACCCCTAAACCGTAACCCAATTCGCAAAAAGGTTCATTCATACACTGTAGTTAAACTGTCATGGAATCACCACCAAATAAGTTTCCGTTTTAATTTTGACGACGATTTGCAAGTTTAACAAAAAAACCCTAGTTATTTGGTGTCGATTGCACCACTGCCTCTGATTTCTCAAAAACAAACTTTCAGTTTTAAAATAAAACAGATACAGATGAGGTAACCGAGACGTACGCACAAGGGTCGAAATTTTATTCGAGTGGACAAAGGAGTACAAAACTTGTCTTCTGTTTTTCTTTTTCATTTTCGTTTTCGTTTTCTAACTATCTGATCTACTTCCGGTTTTATAAGCTTCACTTTGTATCAAGCTGTGGTCTGTTGTACCCGAGCCAAACGAGTAAATAAAAACGCAGGAATTTTCCTGCGTTTCCCCAACAGAAGATATTTACCATTTCTGCAGATATTTGTTTCTAAAGCTCCGGATCTTCAAAAAACAAAACAGAGAGAGAGAATTCTACTGGGATGTTTATTTTCAGTTTCACGGAGTTTCGTTACGAACATTTCTTTACGGAGCGGATGGTTGTGTATTATTAGAATCATAAGTCATTATTAGTGTTAAAAAAACATTTCAGTCATAACACTCTGGTTCATTTGGGCCGGCTTCAAAATTGTGTTTTTTTGTTGTTATTTGAGCCTCTTGGTGCTTGGAGTTTTGGGCCCTCGGGTAATTTTGATTTCCCAAACGCCCAGTCCGTCCTTGGCTCGAAAACTAATGTCTGGAAATTATGGAAAATACATAACTACACAAAAGTTTGAGAAATCTGAACAGATTGTACAATCTGTCCATCTGTTAAGTTAACCAGCGTTTTACATGTCTTCTTTCGTAATTATTCCACCAGAAATAATAATAATAATAATAATAATAATAATAATAATAATAAAATAATAGCACGGCGGGAATACAAAGCTAGCCACGACTGGGTTGGGAAGGAGATTCACTGGAAATTATGCAAAAAGTTAAATTTTGACCATACAACAAAATGGTATGTGCATAAACCAGAATCTGTTCTTGGGAATAAAAGGCATAAAATTCTCTGGGACTTTGAGATAAAAACGGATCACCTTATCCCAACAAGAAGACCAGACCTAGTATTGATTAACAAAAAAGAAAGAACTTGTCAACTAGTGGATTTTGCAGTTCCAGCAGATCACAGGGTGAAGCTGAAGGAAAACGAAGAGATGGAAAAGATGGACAAATACCTGGACCTTGCCAGAGAACTGAAAATCTATGGAATATGAAAGTCAAAGTGATACCAATTGTAGTTGGTGCACTTGGAACGGTCCCAAAAAGCTTGGAAAAAAGTCTGGAAAATCTGGAAATCAGAGGAAGAATTGAGACCATCCAGACTACTGCACTGCTGCAATCTGCCAGAATACCCAGAAGAATTCAGGAGACCTGAGGAGACTTGTTGTCACTCAGACTCCATGGAAATACCATCCGCTAATGCTTGTGTGAAAAACTAAGAACGATAGTAGTAGTAGTAATAATATGTACATGGATGACATCAAAATCTTAGCAAAAAATGAAAAAGAGCTAGAAACACTTGTACACACAATTAGAATATACAGTCAGGGATGGAATTCGGCATCGACAAGTGTGCAATGATAGTTATAAAAAAAGAGGAGACTTGCTGTCACTCAGCCTCCAGTTCTCTGGCAAGATTTAAGTATTTGTCTATCTTTTTGTTTTCTTTTATTCCAATCTTTCCTTTTTCTTCATTCGTTTCTCTCTCTCTCTCTCTCTCTCTCTCTCTCTCTCTCTCTGTGTGTGTGTGTTCCCATATTTCTTCTTTATCAGTTCTTCTCCTTTCTCATTCTTTTTTCTTCATATTCGTTTCATTCCACCACCCTCTCTTCTCTCTTCTTCTTCTTCTCTTCTTCTTCTTTCTTCTTCTTCTTCTTCCTTTATCATTCTTTTTCTTCGTTTCATTCTTTCCCATAACTCTTTTCTTCTTCTCCATGTGTCTCATTCTTTTTCTTCCTTCTTCATTCTTTTCATTTGTTTCAATTTCTCTCTTCTTCTTCTTCTTCTTCTTCTTCTTCTTCTTCTTCTCGTTTCATTCACCTACTCACTCTCTCTCTCTCTCTCTCTCTCTCTCTCTATCTATCTATCTATCTATCTATCTATCTATTTTCTCCTCCTCCTTCTTCTTCTTCTTTTTCTTCTTCTCTTATTCTTTTCATTCGTTTCATCCACCACTCTCATTCTTTCTCTCTCCTCCTCCTCCTCCTTCTTCTTCTTCTTCTTCTTCTTTCATTCTTTCTTCCTTCCTTCGTTGTTTTTCATTCGGTTCATTCCCCCTCCTCTCTCTCTCTCTCTCTTCTCTCTCTCTTCTCTCTCTCTCTCTTCTTTTTTCTTTTCTTTTTCTCCTTCTTTTCCCCAATCCATTCTACTTCTTCTATTTTTTCTTTTTTTTTTTTTTTTCTTTTTTTTTCTTCCTTAATGAAGAACTGCACCCCCCCCTTTTTTGTTGTTCACCTTCTCAAAGGCGTTTTCTTTATTTTCATTCTTCTCGTCCGCTTTACCCCCCCCCTCTCCCCTCCACCCCCATCTTACCACTTTCTCTCATACCATCTTCATCATCCTCACCATCCATACCATTCTCTTATCTTCCTCTCCTTTGAAGTAAGCGCTTATTATTTGTATTTACTTATCTATTTATTGCTTTTTAGTTTTAGTTTTGTTGGGGGGTGGGGGCGTTTGGAGGGCGTTTGGGGGGGAGCAGGGGTTGGGGGTTGTTTTTGTTTTTTCGTGTTATTATTACCTTAAATAACACCAACCACATTCCCTCTGTTTATCTGACTTCCTTTTTACCGTGAGGGCGTTCTCCAATAGCAGGGTCGGGTAGAACGGGGGGAGGGCGGTCGTTTTCACAAGAAGTCGTTCTTATCTTCTTATAATGGAGATTCGGTGTCTTTCTGTCTATAACCGAAACTACGTCATGAATTGCGTAAATTCATCAATGAGTATTTAATCTATAGCCAAAATCTTTAATACATACAATAAGTATTATTTATTAACGATGACACCGGGTTAGCTCAGTCGGTAGAGCGTTCGGCTAGAAACCACAAGGTTCCTATTTCGATACCGGTTCTCGCCAACTCAGCGTATGAGTAGCACAGGGATCTGTGCGGTAAAGTAAGGAGCTGATTGTAGGTGTGGCGCTCCACCTCACATGCTAAAACAATCTCCTTGGTCTAGCGCTAGTGAAAAGGGGATAGACTCCCTCGCTGACTGGCTGATACCGACTTTAGGCCGCCACGTCTACTTTACTTTCACTTTACATTATTAACGAAATTAATGGATTATATTTGCCACGTCAGAACGCGTGTTATTAGTGCGTTTAAAATCCTGCAATGTGTCTTATATATCACTAAGAAATAAAGGTATATATAACATATGGAAGCGCGTGGTGTAATGGTTAAAGTCATGGGAAATGGACTCGTCGCCCCGAGTTCAAATCCTGGATGTGGTAATTGCATTTCACTTAGCGCTAATACCCTTGGAAAAGGTATGAATCTTACTCTCCCTCCAGCTATGGATGAATAGTAGGGAAGACTGAGCTCTTTAACCTCGGTTAGGCAACCGGTCTATGAGAAGGAAAACTCTGAATTCAAACCTGTTGAACTCCGCTTAAGAAATTGACCTTGTGTCACAACCTGTTCGTGCGGAGGAGTTGGTAAATAAGAAGGTCTAAATGACCGAAACGTTGCATCGTCGACAATAAACATCCAGTTTCTATAACACCCCGTGTTTGTCTACTTTTCTCCGCATATATATATATATAAATGGTGTGGTTAATTTGCATACTGATTTTAATAAAACCGGGTTTAATAAATAATTATTTGTTGTTATTGATTTCTAATATTTTTGTTTTATTCTCCAACATATTAAAATCAATCCTGTGAATGATTTTATATAGAAACAAATTAGAATATAATTAAGATCAGTGTAATCTTTTTATATGCATTCTTATTTAATTTCGTTAGTCTTTCTAATTTAATATATTTCATTACATTCAAACTTAAAAAGACAATGCCATAAGATAAAACTTATATAAAGGCAAAAATATATAAGACGCAGCAGAATAGCAAATGCAGAATGTGTAGAGGCAGAGACGAAACGGTTAATCATATAATAAGTGAATGCAGCAAACTAGCACAAAGAGAGTACAAGACTAGGCACGACTGGGTAGGAAAGGTGATCCACTGGGAATTGTGCAAGAAATTCAATTTTCACCATACAACTAAATGGTATATATAATGTGTCCAGGAAAATGAAATGCATAAAATTCTCTGGGACTTCGAGATACAGATGGATCACCTAATCTCGGCCAGGAGACCGGACCTAGTATCGATTGACAAAGAAGAAGAGAACCAACCATCTCGGGGATTTTGCCGTTCCGGAGTGAAAATGAAAGAAAGCGAAAAAATAGACAAATACTTGGACCTTGCCAGAGGACTAAGAAAACTGTGGAACATGAAGATGAAGATTGTGCTAATTGTAATTGGTGCCCTTGGAACAGTCTCCAAGTGTCTGGAAAAGAGTCTGGAGGAACTGGAAATCAGAGGAAGAATCGAGACCATCCAAACTACAACATTATTGAGATCGGCTAGAATACTCAGAATAGTCCTGGAGACCTGAGGAGACTTGCTGTCTCAGCCTCCAGTGAACCACCGACTAAGGTGGGTGTAAAAGCCCGAATGGAGTGAAATAATAATAATAATAATAATAATAATAATAATAATAATAATAATAACTCATAGGAGTATATAATAATAATAATAATAATAATAATAATAATAATAATAATAATCAAAGCTCTGGAAAAGAATTTGGATGAATTGGAAATCAGAGGAAGAATCGAGACTGCGGCACTGTTGGGATCGGCTAAAATACTCAGAAGAATCCTGGAAACCTGAGGAGACTTGCTGTCACTCAGCCTCCAGTAAACTACCGACTATGACAGGTGTGAAAAAACTCCATCTATACATATATAAAGGGCAGTTGTGTGTATCTGTATGTCCGGAGGAAACTTCGAAAATAAAACAATTGACGATAAAGTAAATACATATACACATTAAATATCACCAGGGCTTGGTTTTTGAGCAAAAATAATAAAGATTTGATTTATATTTTCGAATAACTTAACTAGCTTACTCGTGTTGCAACTGTGTCCAATTAGTACGAACCCCAAACCAAAAGTGTCATGGCAGAAACCTCACTTCCATGTTCCCAATAGGCCCCTACTGATCAAGGGGAGCAACTATTTTCGTTAGTTCTGTATCTAACAATATCTTAAATGGGAGACATTTACTTTTTTTAGAGTGCCTGTGCACTTTTTTCTGTTGGCCGGATCAACGCATATTTCTTTCTTTTTTTACATAGGGATTTTAATGGGACAACCTGGGAGGGTCATTCAGTAATAATGGATCTGCGAGACTAACTTTTTTACCCCTCACCCACTTATACCCAGGTGACGCCGGGTAACCGCTGCTAGTAATAATAATAAAGTGGAACCTTTAGATGTGCGCATGAAATAATCTTTGGGGGTAAAACATCTTTTTAGTCTATTCTAATACTGTTTCACTTGCTCACTTCTCCTCATACTACCCCTCTTTTCTTTCTCTTCCTCCTTGATATGCAAATTAGAAGCAGAAGGACATATGAAGAAATATTGAATCGGAGCACAAGAAAGAAGTCGGTAGAAAAGCGAAGATGAGAGAGAGAGAGAGAGAGAGAGAGGAGAGACGAGAGAGAGAAAGAAGAGGAGAGAGAAGAGAGAGAAACTGACAGAGAGAGAGAGAGAGGAGAGAGAGAAACTGACAGAGAGGACGAGAGAGAGAGAAGAGAAAACTGACAGAGAGAGGAGAGAGAGAGAGATAGAGAGAGAGAAGACTGAAAGAGAGAGAGAGAGAGAGAGAGAAACTGACAGACGAAGAGAGAGAGTAAGAGAGAGAGAGGAGAGAACTGACAGAGAGAGAGAGGGAGAGAGAAGAGAGAGAAACTGACAGAGAGAGAGAGGGGGAGAGAGAGGGAGAAACTGACAGAGAGAGAGGAGAAACTGACAGAAGAGAGAGAGAGAGGAGAGAAACTGAGAGAGAGCAGAGGGAGAGAGAAACTGACAGAGAGAGAGGGAGAGAGAGAGAACTGACAGAGAGAGAGAGAGAGAGGGGGGGAGCAGAGAGAAACTGACAGAGAGAGAGAGAGAGAGAGAAGACTGACAGAGAGGAGAGAGAGACTGAGAGAGAGAGAGAGAGACAGAGAGAGAGAGACAGAGAGAGAGAGAGAGAGAGAGAAGAGAGAAAGCGGGGAAAATGACAGCGAATCCCGAAAATATTTCAAGTATGGAATTGCAAAAAGATGGATGCTTCAAGATGCTGTAACATGGAAATCGAGGGGGAGGAGGAGAAAAAAGGGAGAGGGAGAAGAAAGAGAGAAAGAGGGGGGAAAGAGAAAGGAGAAGTGGGAGAGTGGATGGGTGGGGGAGATGTGTACATTTCAAGAATTGTCATCTGGTAAGCATCAGTTTTGGTTCTTAAGAAATTATATCGGTCAGTGTTGATTGTTTCTATTGTGTTCAGGAAGGAATTATTTGCCGGGTATATTGGGAAAGGTAAGACTGGGGTTGAGGGAAAGGAAATGGGGATTAATTTAAAGGGTATTGGAAAGAAAGAAGAAAGAAAGGGAAAGAAAGGAAGAAGGAAGGAAGGAAGGAAGGAAGGAAGGAAGGAAGGAAGGATTGAGGAGAAAGAAAGAAAGAAAGAAAGAAAGAAAGAAAGAAAGAACTGAAGAGAAAGAGAGGAAAAGAGAAAGAAAAAAAGAAAGAAAGAAAGAATTGAAGAAAAAGAAAAGAAAGAAAAAAAGATTAAGAGAAAGAGATGGTGAAAGAAGAAAGAAAGAAAGAAAAGAATTGAAGAGAAAGAGAGGAAGAAAGAAGAAAGAAAGAATTAAAGAGAAAGAGAGGGTAAAAGAAAGAAAGAAAGAAATTGAAGAGAAGAGAGGAGAAAGAAAGAAGAAAGAAGGATTGAAAGAAAGAAGAAAGAAAGAAAGAAGAATTGAAGAGAAGAGAGGAAGAGAAAAGAAAGAAAGAATTGAAGAGAAAGAGAGGATGAAAGAAGAAGAAGAAGAATTGAAGAAAGCAAGAGATTAAAAGAAAGATTTAGGAGAAAAAGAAAGAGAAGAAAGAAAGAATTGAACAGAAAGAGAGGTAAGAGAGAAAAGAAAGAAAGAAAAAAAGATTGAATGTGAATTTAAAGAAGAAAGAAAGAAAGAAAGAAAGAAAGGAGAAGAATTGAAGAGAAAAGAGGGAAGAAAGAAATTAAATCGAAGAAAAGAATAAACAACAAAACTAAATAAACTAAAGAAAAAGAAAAAGAAAACTAAGGAAAACTGAAGGGAAAACCAACATAGAGCTGGCCATGGAGAAGAAAAAAAACAGCGTAGGTCAGGTACAGGATAATATTTGTAATAAATCATTCGTAAGAATGAATCGAGAAAATTTTGCCGTTTAAAGGCGAAAGTGGAACGGACAAACAGATACGAAATCCATTTCTTGGATAGATAGATAGATAGAAACGGATTGATTATATATAAATTTCAATATATATATATATATTGTGTGTGTGTGTGTGTGTGTGAGAGAGAGAGAGAGAGAGAGAGAGAGAGGTATCCAAAACTTGGCAGTGGAGGGATGCTTCTATATGTGATATCTAAGACACACTGTATTATTATTGTATGATCCAGTATCTATAAATACAGTGAATCTTTAAATCACTAAAGAGAGCTCAATGTATAATAAACTTTTTAGATTATATACAGAGCAATATTTATCTTAGAAAGGAAGGAAAAACTCAACACCGTAATTCCATAATAAATTTATTTAGACCAAAATTGAGGCCTATATAAATCTAAGTTGATTTAATATAGCTCCCCAAAATCCAGTCTCATCAGAACTTGATTCTCCCATCTGATGAGACTGGATTTTGGGGAGCTATATTAAATCAACTTAGATTTATATAGCCCCATTTTTGGTCTAAATAAATTTATTATGGAATTACGGTGTTGAGTTTTTGCTTCCTTTCTCATGATATATATATATATATATATATATAATATATATATATATTATATATATATATAATCCAAAAATCCGAGAAGAAATCTTCCTTACGACATAGGAGTTTTTTTTTTAAACGTGTCGCTGTTTGCAGAGCTCAATGTGTACTCTTATTGTTAGAGTCACAGAGCAAATTTATAAGTAATAATATAACAGAAGACTTAGATTTTTTGCATTATAGCCTATTTCAAGAAGCTTAGACAATTAGTGTCTAATTCTCCCAAATCATTAGATGCGAATGATGAATTCTTTATTACTTTTAAGGCATTTAAAAACAGATTTTTTTAAATTGTCCCGTGTTCCTCTGCTGTCGGTCATAAAACATGGGGATTTGGCCACTTTGTAATTTACTGTCGGTAATTTGCTAGGATTTTCATGTTATATATATATATATATATATACGTGAGGAAAATAGCTGATTAGGAAAAATACTACAAAATGTGAGGAAAAGTTATGGAAAAAGTGAATGACGAACACAGACAATTATATTCAATGAATAGTTCGCATCGGTTGGTCTTAGAATCGGCTGAAGACCAAACAGTAGCGATATATTAATTGAATGTAATTGTCTGTATTCGTTATTCACTTTTTACCATAGATTTTCCTTACACGCACTCATACATACACACACAAACACACATACACACATACACACCCATGTGTGGAATAAATGAAAGAAATCATTTCCAAGGGACCTCTCTCAAAAATTAAAAAAAATAGCAAAAAAATAAAAAATAAAGGATAAACATTTTTGAGAGAGAGAAGTCCCCAATGGAAAATTTTCCTCATCTATTATTGGACTCTTTTGAAGCATCAAATTAATATAATATTTATAAGTTATTGAAGAAAATAAATTGGTCGCTTACCTTTGTGTGTTCTATTGAGAAAAGATTGTGAATTGTTTTATATATCTAATCTAGTCTGGTCCACAACCGGTGGAATATTGCAACAATATATAATTATATATATATTATATATATATATATATTATATATATATATGGGTTCTATATTTGTAAGTAGACAGTGCTCAATATCATTTGATAGAGCATTTATATTCATGTTAAGGTAGTGTGACTAAGATCACATAGGTGAGAAACTGTGACTAAGTAGGTGTTGAATCCATGTCCATGCTACTATATATTATTATATATATATATATATATATATATATAATATATATATGGTATGTATGTATGTATGTATGTTGTTTCGATGTCGTTTATCGCAACAAAAATTATACACACACGTGCAACACACACAAAACACCTAAAAAAATGCACAATGTCTTTTTTCAATACATACACTCACACACACTCATACTCACATCATAAAAGAAGAATATTTGACGTCATATTTCAAACCATCCACCTTTACAGCGTTCTTTCTTCAAACTTCAATTTTGAACAGATTGATAAACAAGGACTATCGCTGTTTTTCTCGTTATTCTGTGATAAAAATTTTTATCACCTTCCTTATACCAACAAATGCCCTGAAGAAGATCTAATTAATAGATCGAAACACTGCAGTGTCGGCCAATAAACTTACCACTCAAAACTTATTTAAACCTGTTTTTTTCAATTTTTCTTAATATACTACATCTGTCGGATTCACTTCCATCTCTTCCATCTCTTCAAAATTTGAAGTTTGAGAAAGACGCTGTAAGGTGGATGGTTGAAATATGACGTCAAATTTCTCTTTTATGATGTGAGTATGAGTGTGTGTGAGTGTATGTATTGAAAAAGACATTGTGCTTTTTTTTAGGTGTTTTGTGTGTGGTTGCCGTGTGTTAAATAATTTTGTTGTTGCGATAAACGACATCGAAACAACATACATACATATATATCATATTATATATATATATATATTATATATATATATATATATATATGTAGCATGGATGATGCAATCACCTACTTAGTCCAGTTCTCACCTATGTGATCTTAGTCACACTACCTTAACATGAATTTAAATGCTCTATAAATGATATTGAGCACTGTCTACTTACATATAGAACCCATATTATATATATATATTAATATATATATATATATATATAATATATATTGTTGCAATATTCCACGGTTGTGGACCAGACTAGATTAGATATATAATAAAACAATTCAAATCTTTCTCAATAGAACACCACAAAGGTAAGCGACCAATTTTAATTTTCTTCAATAACTTATATAATAATTATATTAATTTGATGCTTCAAAAGAGTCCAATAATAGATGAGGAAAATTTTCCATTGGGGACTTCTCTCTCTCAAAAAATGTTTACTTTATTTTTTATTTTTTTGCTATTTTTTTTAATTTTTGAGAAGAGGTCCTTGGAAATGATTTCTTTCATTTATTCCAAGCATGGGTTGTATGTGTGTATGTGTGTTTGTGTGTGTATGTATGAGTGCGTGTAAGGAATCTATGGTAAAAGTGAATAACGAATACAGACATTACATTCAATTATATATCGCTTACTGTTTGGTCTTCAGCCGATTCTAAGACCAACCGATCGAAACTATTCATTGAATATAATTGTCTGTGTTCGTCATTCACTTTTTCCATAACTTTTCCTCACATTTTGTAAGTATTTTTCCTAATCAGCTATTTTCCTCACGTATATATATATATATATATATAACATGAAAATCCTAGCAAATTACCGACAGTAAATTACAAGTGGCCAATCCCATGTTTTATGACCGACAGCAGAGGAACACGGGACATTTAAAAAAATCTGTTTTAAATGCCTTAAAAGTAATAAGAATTCATCATTCGCATCTAATGATTTGGGAGAATTAGACACTATTGTCTAAGCTTCTTGAAAAGGCTATAATGCAAAAAATCTAAGTCTTCTGTTATATATTACTTATAATTGTGCTCTGTGACTCTAACAATAAGAGTACACATTGAGCTCTGCACAGCGACCGTTTTAAAAAAAAACTCCTATGTCGTAAGGAGATTTCTTCTCTGGATTTTTGGATTATATATATATATAATATATATAATATGTATTATATCATATATATTATATTATATACATGAAAGGCCAGCAAAAACTCACACACCGTAATTCCATATATAATTATTTAGACCAAAAATGGGGCCTATATAAATCTAAGTTGATTTAATATAGCTCCCAAAATCCAGTCTATCAGATGGGAGAATCAAGTTCTGATGAGACTGGATTTTGGGAGCTATATTAAATCAACTAGATTTTATATGGCCTCAATTTTGGTCTAAATAAATTTAATTATGGAATTAGGTGTTGAGTTTTCTCTTTCTAGAAAATATTGCTCTGTATATAATCTAAAAAGTTTATTATTCATTGAGCTCTCTTTAGTGATTAAAGATTCACTGTATTTATAGATACTGGATCATACATAATAATACAGTGTGTCTTAGATATCAATATAGAAGCATCCCTCACTGCCAAGTTTTGGATACCTCTCTCTCTCTCTCTCTCTTCTCTCACACACACACACACACACATATATATATATATATATTGAAATTTATATATATATCAATCCGTTTCTATCTATCTATCTATCCTAAGAAATGGATTTCGTATCTGTTTGTCCGTTCCACTTTCGCCTTTAAACGGCAAAATTTTCTCGATTCATTCTTACGAATGATTTATTACAAATATTATCCTGTACCTGACCTATCGCTGTTTTTTTTCTTCTCATGGCCAGCTCTATGTTGGTTTTCCCTTCAGTTTTCCTTAGTTTTCTTTTTCTTTTTTTCTTTATTGTTTATTTAGTTTTGTTTGTTTATTCTTTTCTTCGATTTAATTTCTTTCTTCCTCTTTTTCTCTTCAATTCTTTCTTCCTTTCTTTCTTTCTTTCTTTCTTTCTTTCTTTTAAATTCACATTCAATCTTTTTTTCTTTCTTTCTTTCTTTCTCTCTACCTCTCTTTCTGTTCAATTCTTTCTTTCTTTCTTTCTTTCTTTTTCTCCTAAATTCTTTCTTCTTAATCTCTTTCTCTTCAATTCTTTCTTCTTCTTTTTCTTTCATCCTCTCTTTCTCTCATTCTTTCTTCTTTTTCTCTCTTTCCCTCTTTCTCTTCAATCTTTCTTTCTTTTTTCTTCTCTCTTTCTTTTAATTCCTTCTTTCTTTCTTTCTTTCATCTCTCTCTTTCTCTTCAATTCTTTCTTTCTTTCTTTACCTCTTTTCTCTTAATTCTTTCTTCTTCTTTCTTCCTCTCTTTCTCTTCAATTCTTTCTTTCTTCTTTTTCTTTCCCCATCTCTTTTCTTTAATTCTTTTCTTTTTCTTTCTTCTTTTCTCAATTCTTTTTCTTTCTTTTTTTTCTTCTCTTTTCCCTCTCTTTCTCTTCAGTTTCTTTCTTTTTCTTTCCTTTCTTTCTTTCTTTCTTTCTCTCAATCCTTCCTTCCTTCCTTCCTTCCTTCCTTCTTCCTTCCTTCCTTCCCTTTTTCTTTTTCCCTTTTTCTTCTTCTTTCTTTCAATACCTTTAATTAATCCCATTTCTCCTTTCCCTCAACCCAGGTCTTACCTTTCCCAATATACCCGGCCAAATATTCCTTTCGAACACAATAGAAACAATCAACACTGACCGATATAATTCTTTAAGAACCAAACTTGATGCTTTACCAGATGACAATTCTTTGAAATGAGTACACATCTCGCCCCACCCATCCACTCTCCTCCTCCTTCACCTTCTCTCTCTCTTTCTTCTCCCTCTCCCTTTTTTTCTCCTCCTCCCCCTCGATTTCCATGTTACAGCATTCTTGAAGCATCCATTCTTTTTGCAATTCCATACTTGAAATATTTTCGGGATTCGCTGTCATTTTTTCCCGCTTTCTCTCTTTCTCTCTCTCTCTCTCTTTCTCTCTCTTTCTCTCTCTCTCTCTGTCTGTCTGTCATTTCTTCTTCTGCTCGTTTCTTTCTCTCTCTTCTCTGTCAGTCTCTCTCTCTCTCTCTCTCTCTCTGTCAGTTTCTCTCTCTCTCCCCCCTCTCTCCTCTCTCTGTCAGTTTCTCTCTTCTCTCCTCTCTCTCCTCTGTAGTTCTCTCTCTCCCCCTCTCTCTCTCTGTCAGTTTTCTCTCTCTCTTCCCCTGTCAGTTTCTTCTCTCTCTCTGTCAGTTTTCCTCTCTCTCTCTCCCCGCCCTCTCTCACGTTCAGTTTCTCTCTCTCTCCCTCTCTCCCTCTCTCTCCTGTCAGTTTCTCTCTCTCTCTCTCTCTCTCTCTCTCTCTCTGTCATTTTCTTCTCTACTCCTGTCAGTTTCTCTCTCCCCCCTCTCTCTCTCTCTCTGTCAGTTTCTCTCTCTCTCCTTCTCTCTCTCTCTCTGTCAGTTTCTCTCTTCTCACTCTCTCTCTGTCAGTTTCTTCTCTCTCTCTCTCTCCTCTCTCTGTCAGTTTCTTCTCTCTCCTCTCTCTCTCTCCTGTCTTTTTCCTCTTCTCCTCTATCTCTCATCTTCATTTTCCTCTCTCTTCTCCTTTCTCTCTCTCTCTCTCTCTCTTCTTATCTTCGCTTCTACGATTTCTTTCTTTGTGGCTCGATTCAACTATTTCTTCATATGGTCCTTTCTGCTTCTATTGCATATCAAGGAGGAAAGAAGAAAGAGGGGTAGTAAATGAGGAGAAGTGAGCAGTGAAACAGTATTAGAATAGACTAAAAAGATGTTTAACCCCAAAGATTATTTCATGCGCAATCTAAAGGTTCCACTTTTATTATTATTACTAGCAGCGGTTCCCGGCGTCACCTGGTATAGTGGGTGAGGGGTAAAAAGTTGTCTCGCAGATATTATTACTGAATGACCCCCAGGTTGTCCCATTAAAATCCTATGTAAAAAAAGAAAACGAATATGCGTTGATCCGGCCAACAGAAAAAGTGCACAGGCTCTAAAAAAAGTAAATGTTCCCATTTAAGATATTGTTAGATACAGAACTAACGAAATAGTTGCTCCCTTGATCATAGGGGCCTATTGGGAACATGGACGTGAGGTTTCGCTGACACTTTTGGTTTGGGGTTCGTACTAATTGGAAACAGTTGCACCGAGTAAGCTAGTTAAGTTATTCGAAAATATAAATCAATCTTTATTATTTTTTGCTCAAAAACCAAGCCCTGGTGATATATGTGTATATGTATTTACTTTATCGTCATTGTTTTTATTTTTCGAAGTTTCCTCGGACATACAGATACACACATGCCCTTTATATAATGTATAGATGGAGTTTTTTCACACCTGTCATAGTCGGTAGTTTACTGGAGGCTGAGTGACAGCAAGTCTCCTCAGGTTTCCAGGATTTCTTCTGAGTATTTTAGGCCGATCCCAACAGTGCGCAGTCTCGATTCTCCTCTGATTTCAATTCATCCAAATTCTTTTCAGAGCTTTGATTATTATTATTATTATTATTATTATTTTATTATTATTATTATATACTCTATGAGTTATTATATTATTATTATTATTATTATTATTTATTATTATTCATTTCACTCCATTCGGGTTTTCACCCACCTTAGTCGGTGTTCACTGGAGGCTGAGGGACAGCAAGTCTCCTCAGGTCTCCGGACTATTCTGAAGTATTCTAGCCGATCTCAATAAATGTTGTAGTTTGGATGGTCTCGATTCTTCTCTGATTTCCAGTTCCTCAGACTCTTTTCCAGACCTTGGAGACTGTTCCAAGGGACCAATTCAATTAGCACAATCTTCATCTTCATGTTCCACAGTTTTCTTAGTCCTCCTGGCAAGGTCCAAGTATTTGTCTTTTTTTGCTTTCTTTCATTTTCACTCCGGAACGGCAAAATCCCGAGATGGTTGGGTTCTCTTCTTCTTTGTCATCGATACTAGGTCCGGTCTCCTGGCCGAGATTAGTGATCCATCTGTATCTCGAAGTCCCAGGAAATTTTATGCATTTCATTTTCCTGGACACATTATATATACATTTAGTTGTTGGTGAAATGAATTTCTTGCACAATTCCCAGTGGATCACTTTCCTCCCCAGTCGTGCCTTTTGTACTCTCTTTGTGCTAGTTGCTGCATTCACTTATTATATGATTAACCGTTTCCGTCTCTGCCTCTACACATTCTGCATTTTGCTATTACTGCTGCGTCTTATATATTTTTGCCTTTATATGTTTTATCTTATGGCATTGTCTTTTTAAGTTTGAATGTAATGAATATATTAAATTAGAAAGACTAACGAAATTAAATAGAATGCATTAAAAAGATTACACTGATCTTAATATATTCTAATTTGTTTTCTATATAAAAGTCATTCACAGGATTGATTTAATATGTTGGAGAATAAAAAAAAATATTAGAATCAAACAACAAATAATATTTATTAAACCCGGGTTTTTATAATCAGTATGCAAATTACCACCACCATTATATATATATATATGCGGAGAAAAGTAGACAACACGGGGTGTTATAGAAACTGGATGTTTATTGTCGACGATGCAACGTTCGGTCATTTAGACCTTTCTTATTTACCAACTCCTCGCACGAACAGGTTGTGACACAAACAAGGTCAATTTCTTACGGAGTTCAACAGGTTTGAATTCAGAGTTTTTCCTTCTCATAGACCGGTTGCCTACCGAGGTTAAAGAGCTCAGTCTTCCTACTATTCATCCATAGCTGGAGGGAGAGTAGTTCATACCTTTTCCAAGGTATTAGCGCTAGTGAATGCAATTACCACATCCAGGATTTGAACTCGGGGCGACGAGTCCATTCCCATGACTTTAACATTACAACCACGGCTTCCATATGTTATATATACCTTTTTTTTAGTGATATATAAGACACATTGCAGGATTTTAAACGCACTAATAACACGGGTTCTGACGTGGCAAATATATCATTAATTTTCGTTAATAATGTAAGTGAAAGTAAAGTAGACGTGGCGGCCTAAAGTCGGTATAGCAGTCAGGAGGGAGTCTATCCCTTTTCACTAGCGCTAGACCAAGGAGATTGTTTTAGCATGTGAGGTGAGCGCACACCTACAATCAGTTTACTTTACCGCACAGATCCTGTGCTACTCATACGCTGAGTTTGGCGAGAACCGGTATCGACTAGGAACCTTGTGGTTTTAGCCGAACGCTCTACCGATGAGCTAACCGGTGTCATCGTTAATAAATAATACTTTTGTATGTATTAAAGAATTTTGGCTATAGATTAAATACTCATTGATGAATTTACGCAATTCATGACTAGTTTCGGTTATAGACAGAAAGATCACCGAATTCCATTATAAGAAGATAAGAACGAACTTCTTGTGAAACGACCGCCTCCCCCGTTCTACCGACCCTGCTATTGAGAACGCCCTCACGGTATAAAAGGAAGTCAGATAACAAGGGAATGTGGTTGGTGTTATTTAAGGTAATAATTAAACGAAAAACAAAACAACCCCCAACCCCTGCTCCCCCCCAAACGCCCCTCCAAACGCCCCCACCCCAACAAAACTAAAACTAAAAGCATAAATAGATAAGTAAATACAAATAATAAGCGCTTACTTCAAAGGAGAGGAAGATAAGAGAATGGTATGGATGGTGAGGATGATGAAGTGGTTGAGAAAAGTGTAAGATGGGGTGGAGGGAGAGGGGGGGGTAAAGCGGACGAGAGAAATGAAAATAAAGAAAACGCCTTTGAGAGGTAACAACAAAAAGGGGGGGGGTCGCAGTTTTCATTAAGAAGAAAAAGAAGAAAAAAAATAAGAAAAGAAAATAGAAGGAAGATAGGAATGGATTGGGGGAAAAGAAGGAGAAGAAGAAAAAAAAGAGAGAGAGAGAGAGAAGAGAGAGAAGAGAGAGAAGAGAGAGAGAGGAGGGGAATGGAACCAATGAAAAAACGAAGGAAGGAGAAAGAATGAAAAGAAGAGAAGAGAGAAAAAAGGAGGAGGAGGAGGGGAGAGGAAGAATGAGTGGGTGGATGAACGAATGAAAAGATAAGAAGAAGAAGAAAAGAAGAAGAAAGAAGGAAGGAGGAAATAGATAGATAGATAGATAGATAGATAGATAGAGAGACAGAGAAGAGAGAGAGAAGAGAGTGAGTAACGGTGAAATGAACAAGAAGAAGAAGAAGAAGAAGAAGAAGAAGAAGAAAAGAAGAAGAAATTGAAAACAATGAAAGAATGAGAGGAGAAAAAGAATGAGACAATGGAGGAAGAGAAGAGTTATGGGGAAGAATAACGAATGAAAAGAATGATAAAGGAAGAAGAGAAGAAGAAGAAGAAAGAGAAAGAAGAAGAAGAAGAAGAGAGAGTGGTGGGGGAATGAAACGAATGAGAAGAAAAAGAATGAGAAAGGAGAAGAACTGATAAGAAGAAATATGGGGAACCACACACAGAGGAGAGAGAGAGGAGAGAAGAGAGAGAGAGAGAGAGAGAACGAATGAAGAAAAAGGAAAGATGGAATAAAAGAAAACAAAATAGACATATATAAATCTTGCAGAGAACTGGAGGCTGAGTGAAGAAGTCTTCTTTTTTTTAATATCATTGCACACTTGTCGATGCGATTCCAAATCCCTGACTGTATATTCTAATTGTGTGTACAGTGTTTCTAGCTCTTTTTCATTTTTTGCTAAATTTTGATGTCATCCATGTACATATTATTACTACTACTACTATCGTTCTTAGTTTTTCACAAGCATTAGCGGATGGTATTTCCATGGAGTCTGAGTGACAAAAGTCTCCTCAGGTCTCCTGAATTCTTCTGGGTATTCTGGCAGATTGCAGCAGTGCAGTAGTCTGGATGGTCTCAATTCTTCCTCTGATTTCCAGATTTTCAACTTTTTTCCAAGCTTTTTTGGGACCGTTCCAAGTGCACCAACTACAATTGGTATCACTTTGACTTTCATATTCCATAGATTTTTCAGTTCTCTGCAAGGTCCAGGTATTTGTCCATCTTTTTCCATCTCTTCGTTTTCCTTCAGCTTCACCCTGTGATCTGCTGGAACTGCAAAATCCACTAGTTGACAGTTCTTTCTTTTTGTTAATCAATACTAGGTCTGGTCTTCTTGTTGGGATAAGGTGATCCTTTTTATCTCAAAGTCCAGAGAATTTTATGGTTTTATTCCCAAGAAACAGATTCTGGTTTATGCACATACCATTTTGTTGTATGGTCAAAAATTTAACTTTTGCATAATTTCCAGTGAATCTCCTTCCAACCCAGTCGTGGCTAGCTTTGTTTCCGCCGTGCTATTTTATTTATTATTATTATTATTATTATTATTTATTATTATTATTATTTTCTGGTGGAATAATTACGAAAGAAGACATGTAAAACGCTGGTTAACTTAAAGATGGACAGATTGTACAATCTGTTCAGATTTCTCAAACTTTTGTGTAGTTATGTATTTTCCATAATTTCCAGACATTAGTTTTCGAGCCAAGGGCGGACTGGGCGTTTGGGAAATCAAAATTACCCGAGGGCCCAAAACTCCAAGCACCAGAGAGGCTCAAATAACAACAAAAAAAACACAATTTTGAAGCCGGCCCAAATGAACCAGAGTGTTATGACTGAAATGTTTTTTAACACTAATAATGACTTATGATTTCTAATAATACACAACCATCCGCTCCGTAAGAAAATGT
Organism: Doryteuthis pealeii; assembly: GCA_023376005.1. NCBI lineage: Eukaryota > Metazoa > Mollusca > Cephalopoda > Myopsida > Loliginidae > Doryteuthis > Doryteuthis pealeii. The sequence continues at coordinate 55,058,348 of CM042170.1, forward strand.
TCGTAACGAAACTCCGTGAAACTGAAAATAACATCAGTAGAATTCTCTCTCTCTTTTTTTTTTTGAAGATCCGGAGCTTTAGAAACAAATATCTGCAGAAATGGTAAAATCTTCTGTTGGGAAACGCAGGAATTCCTGCGTTTTATTTTACTCGTTTGGCTCGGGTACAACAGACCACAGCTTGATACAAAGTGAAGCTTATAAAACCGGAAGTAGATCAGATAGTTAGAAAACGAAAACGAAAATGAAAAAGAAAAACAGAAGACAAGTTTTGTACTCCTTTGTCCACTCGAATAAAATTTCGACCCTTGTGCGTACGTCTCGGTTACCTCATCTGTATCTGTTTTATTTTAAAACTGAAAGTTTGTTTTTGAGAAATCAGAGGCAGTGGTGCAATCGACACCAAATAACTAGGGTTTTTTTTGTTAAACTTGCAAATCGTCGTCAAAATTAAAACGGAAACTTATTTGGTGGTGGGTGATCCATGACAGTTTAACTACAGTGTATGAATGAACCTTTTTGCGAATTGGGTTACGGTTTAGGGGTTTGGGGATTAAGGTTGTTTTTAATTACGTATTGCTAAAAAAAACAACAACAAGAAACCAAATTACTATACATTTAATGTTGATAGTATTTTTTTAAAACCAAGTTTAATTGAAATTATACATTGCAATACAATACAAACAACTGAGACTAATGTGTCTACCGTTGGATTCAATAATTAATTTCAATGGTTAATTAAATGTATAGTAATTTGGAGTTTTGTTGTTGTTTTTTATGCAATACATAATTAAAACAACCTTTCACAAGAAGAAAGAAGTATATCAAAATGCATCTCATCTCTCTGATACCTGTTATATCTCTTCTGAACAAGAACTGGATATCACACTGCATCTATGATCTATCTCTCTGATACCCTGTCTATATCTCTTTCCTCTCTCTATGAAAAGAACTGAATGATCACACGAATGGCCAGAGAAGAAGAAAGAAGTAAGTAATGCAAATATGCATCTCATCTCTCTGATACCCTGTCTATATCTCTTTCCTCTCTCTATGAAAAGAACTGGATGATCACACGATGGCAGAGAAGAAGAAGAAGTAAGTAATGCAAATATGCATCTCATCTCTCTGATACCCTGTCTATATCTCTTTCTCTCTTTATGAAAAGACTGGATGATCACAACGAATGGCCAGAGAAGAAGACAGAAGTAAGTATGCAAATATGCATCTCATCTCTCTGATTTACTGTTATCCTCTCCCTCACTCTCCTCTTCTACACAAAAGAAACGACTTGTGTATCATACGAACATGTTAGCGTCGTCAGTACCAGCCAAGGATGTTGAGCAAGAAGACGTTTCTTGCTAGCTGGAAACTCTCATCACACGCGCCATGCTGTGTTAGTTAAGTAGGAATAAAGTTAAAAACAGTTAAACTTGGCGTTGTTTGGTCATAATAGTCTTAGCTAGAAAAATAAACAACATGACCAAGAATATCACGCTGAGTCGCTCAGATGAATTCCACTGGCGCTGGTTTGTCACAACGATGGCCAAGAAGAAGAAAGAAGAATGCAAATATGCATCTCATCTTCTGATACCTGTCTATATCTCTTACTCTCTCTTATGAAAAGAATAATTGTTTATATACCCAGGGGTATATACAAAATAGGAGAAAAAAATCGAGTGGATAACAAAAATGTATCCAAGGAAAACCACACAACAACACAACACAACAATGCGACCACACACACACACACAACACACCAAAAACAAAAAACAACAAAAAACCCCACAAAACAGCAACAAGAAAAGAAAAGAAAACCCCAACAAATAAATAAATGATAATAAACGAAAGAAAAAGAAAGAAAAGAAAAGAAAAAAGTGCT
>CM042170.1:55060329-55070329 GCA_023376005.1 Doryteuthis pealeii
AGGGTAGGTTAGGGGTTAGTATAATGGGAAATAACGGGAGAAATTTAATTAAGGCAAGTAAAATTCAGTCAAGTGGTTCCCCTTTTTTTAGGTTGAGGTAATAGGAAATAACCTAGATCTCTATCTAGATATTTACAAAGCCTTAGTCTGGCATAAGGCCAATCATAATGAGAGTGTAACCTATCACACTAGTAAACTGACTAGCAATACCAACTAGTGACTAAACATTCCCACTTGATTATATCAAGAATCATAAAAGAAAAAACCTGAAAAGATTCAATTGGACATTTAAAGACAAAATTCATGAATCATTTCATGGGTAATTCATGGAAATTCATTACAATAAACAATAATCGCAAAGACGGTCGAATGATAAATAAAATTCATTCAGCTACGGAGAAAAACACATTATCACTTTTATTTGTGTTTTCAAAGTGTGCCATGCTATTTTAAAAAATAAAATTTCAATTATTAAATAATTTCCAAAAAGGATTACGTTTTTAAAAAAATCTTTTTATTATTATCTTACATATGCAACATGTGTTTCAGATCTTCTGTTATCTTCTTCAGGCATTAGATAACCATATTTTGGCAGAATATTAATATGTACATGTGTGATTTCTGATATTTGATAGGTTGTGTGTGTTTTTGTAACTTACTTTTTGTTTATAACAGTTGTATAATAATGGTTGAACGCTACGTTATTCTTCTCAATCCTTGCGTGTGGCTTGCGTGCAAAAATTGAAAAAAAAGGGATTGGGAAGAATAACGTGGCGTTTAACTGTTATTATACAATTGTTATAAACAAAAAGTTACAAAAACACACGCAACCTATCAAATATCAGAAATCACACATATACATATTAATATTCTGCCAAAATATGGTTAATTAATGCCTGAAGAAGATAACAGAAGATCTGAAACACGTGTCGCATATGTAAGATAATAATACATTTATTTTTTTCTTAAAACATAATCCTTTTTGCGAACCTTTTTATTTATACAATATATATATGAGAGTACACAAACAATGTGTTTGAGATGGCGATAGCCAACAATTTTTGGGAGAATTTGTGCTTAATTGAAGTCATACCTAAATTGAAAATTAACTAATTGATAATTAATGAATTAGGCGAATGTATCTGTTCAAATGTAAGGCGTAAACAAATCGAGAAAAAGTCGATTTCTGTATGTACATTTCAGCATATGCCTCATTAGCAGAGTTATAGACAAGTATGACTTCAATTAAGCACAGTAATATTATCCAGACTAAGAATAGGACACTCATACATTACCCATTCATACCTCCTCAAAAAAGAAGCAGCCCCATATTGCATACCATGCCAAAAACCCTACACAATCAAACACATATTAACAGAATGTAGCAGCCTAAAACAAATATGAAAAAAATACTACCAAACAACAAATCTAAAACAGATATTCTACCAAATAAACCCAGAAAAACTACTCGGATACATAAAAGAAGCACACACCTACAACAAAATCTAAAAATCTTCCCCAAAAAGAAAACAAAAAATATATGTTAAAAAAAATCATCTAAAAGTTTCATTCACAAAATATGTCCCAAAAAAACCTTTAGAATTAAACATTCACCAATTCATTTCAAAACATAGTCGCATTAAATGACCCATTGAGGTTGATATGCTGTAAAACAAGAACAAATCAAATCAAAATCAATTAAGCACATATTCTCCAAAATATATATATATATATATATATTATATTATATATATATATACATAGATATATATATATATATATATTGAAGTTTAATTTGAAAATACTTGTGTGGCACTTTTTCTTCTGGTTTTGTTTTATTTTTATTTATTTATTTTTTTTTTCAGGCAATTGGTTTTCTTTGTGCCGTTCTACTCCTAGGAAGTGTCTGGTTTGCCTTGCCGGTCATCGCAAAGAACAAGAGATTGAACCCTCACTGACCGGCCGAAGTCCTTTAGTAACAGACATCCCCATTGATATTTTATCCTGATAATCATAAAATGTTCCTTCCATTTACCATTTATCTTCAACTGCTGCCAAAACTGTTGCCGCCACGTTCGTCTTCATCGTCTTCACTCTTCATGCAACAGTTTGACAAGATCAGAACATATCAACAGAAATGCAAAAAAAAAAAACAACAACATATTTGGACATTTTTATTTAAACGCACCAGCTCACTCACACACACACATATACACATGCACACAAAAATGTATATGTAAAAAGTGTTGTTATCGGTCCAACGGGAGAAAATTAAATATTTTATAAAAAAAAGAAGGTCCACAAAATGGATTATGTTTTTTAAAAAAAATTTTTTTTTTATATTGCATTAGCGACATGTGTTTCAGATCTTCTGATATCTTTTTCAGGCTCTCTGGACACAGAATGTAGGTAATCTTATTTATTTAGTTGAATTTGATATTGTAATTCTGATAATATTTTATTGACCGACCCAAGTTATGCCTACAATTGCAGATTGATTCAATTCTATTATTCAAGAGATTTTTCTTATGCGGGAAATTAGTTATAGCTAATTTAGTTGATTTTCGCGACTTGAAAAATTTCTATCAACGACATTAACGAAATCTATTTTGAATAATTCAAACTAGACCGACGACCGACGACAAGAATTTTCTTGCTAAAAATTGTTGACCAAAGCATTACAATTATTTTCTACGGCGACGAGTATACAGACCGAAAGATAGCCAAAAGAATGAAATAACAGCCAAAATGTCAGTAAAAGGGAAGCCATGGGTAGCAGCATGGTGGATGTGAGAAACGGCAGATGATCCCATACTGGGGGACAATGGCGGGGCTCATATGATGCTAGGGCGGAGGAACCCTAAACGGGTCAACGGCTAGGATCAAACAGTTCAGTTAGGAAACTACTGCTCCTCATCTCTAAGACTAGCGCCTTCATGGATATCCGCGCTGAAAGTGCGACATGATGATGATGATGATGATGAATTTGAATCAATGATGATGATGAATTTGAATTGAAGCCTGATATCAGAGGATCCTAACACATGTCGCTAATGTAATATAAAAATTTTTTTTTTAAGATAATCCATTTTGTGGACCTTCTTTTTATATATATACATATATATATATATGTATATGTATGTGTATACATGTATGTTCATAAATTAATGGATATGTTTGTGTATACATATATGCATATCTATTTCTGTGTGTTTGTGTAGATACAGATATGTGGATATTGTTCATAAGCACATATATATATATATATATATATATATATATACATAAATTTGCATAGTGTGCATGTATTGTATGGGAGTATATTTATATATGTATATATAATATATACATACTTATATATGTATATATAATATATACAGGTGATTGTAAAGTAACTCCTTTCGCTATTTTAAAAATCTTTATTTCTGATTCATTTTTACAAAAATGAACTTGAGAAGAACACACATATAAACATGGAGTTTTATTTAAAATTCTATTGGGCACCGGCATTCGCCTCCAGCCTCTCAAGCCGCTCGGGAATTAGAATTAAATATCCGGAAATATCTATAGGGATTCGAATTTTGAAACAATATAATCAGTCTGAAAAGAAAACAATAACACATTGCTGTATATTAAGAACATACATTAAAGAATTGAGAAAAATGTAACTGCATATAAAAAAATGTTAAATAGTTTAAAATAGGGAGTTAGTTTTCAATCACCTTGTATTTATGCATGCATATATATGAACATATTTTTGTTGTGTTGAATATATATATATATATATATATATATATATATATCTTATATATGAATTTGGGTAGTGTGCATGTATTCTATCAGGGTATATTATATATATATATATATATATATTCAAGAAAAAATATGTATATATATAAAATACAAATATTCATATATATATATATATATATATTACTTCTTTATGTTGGGGATCAAGATGGTGGCCCGAAAGGGAGTAAAGAATAAAATTGCATTTGTATACAAAGAGAATCTGTTGATGAGGAGTACATATATATATATTTGTATTTTATATATATATATATATATATATATATTATATATACACACACACACCACAACACACATATGTTATATGAACATCTTGTGTGTATTTCTGTGTTTGATATGCATGTATTTATGAGTGTGTAAATTTATTTGGATGTTTCAAAAGAACCTTCATTTTTAGGGGGCCCTGTGCCCCCCCAAATACACATGTGTCCCCCACTCAATATCTCCTGGCTGAAAAATCGTGGAAAATTCAAAATGGTGTAAACTTTTTATCGGCAAATAGCAATTGAGAAATGGGATCCCCCAGATTGAATTCAGGCTGCCTAAATGTATGAGTGTGTGTATATATATATATATATATAATATATATATATATATATATATATATATAATATTATATATATGAGTAGCACAGGGATCTGTGCAGTAAGTGGGGAGAGCTGATAGTAGGACATTCTATCCCAGATGCAAAAACAATATCTTTGGTCTAGCGTTAGTGAAAAGGGATAGACTCCCTCGCTGTGTCTGGCTGATACTAACATTAGACTACCCTGTCGACTTTACTTTATATATATATATATATAATATATAAAATATATAATATATATAATACTACAAACCCAACAAGTGAGCTAGTGATAATCATACACTGACAGCATTTATATATATACTACATATATATGTATTATCTATATATATCTATCAGTTAATTCTCTTCCAGTTTGGAGGGTGCTGATGGCCCAGTGGTTAAGAATTCTGACTGATGATACATCAGACAGGTTTCAACCCCCAGCTGGAGGTAGCCTCCTGATGTCTAACCACAATAAGGAGTCGAGATATTGCTGAAACACGTGTCTGTGAATGACTATATATATTGTGTATATATTATATATATATCTATATCTATCTATCTATCTATCTATCTATATATATATATATAGTTATATAAGCATATTTTATTTTTAAAAATTTTTTTAGAAGTGTGTGACTTAAGTGGAAAGAGAATAATGGGATAGGTTTTGGGAGGGGGAAGAGGGTGTATGTATATATATATATATAAATATATATAATAATATATATATATATAGTATATATAGTGTTACTTAGCTTAAGAGTCGAGTTCAGATAAAATGGTCTCTCAGCATCGTCAATTTTTATATTGACAAAATTATTTTCCTATTTCTACGTGAGTAGGTAGGTCGGGATGGTGGAAGGGGGCTATTAGTTCTAGGAAGACAATGCTAAATGACCAGACAAGATAAATGAAACTGTACATTTTTTTTCCCCCTTTTCTTACATGTTCCTGTAAACGAAATGGTTTAGGGGCAAAATTTAAATGCCATTTGCCCAATAGTGTTAATACAATATTTAACATTAAAATAAAAATAAGTTACTTAGCTTAAGTCGAGTTCAGATAAAATGGTCTCTCAGCATCTACATTTTTATATTGACAAAAAAAAAAAAAAAGTGTTGAATGGATAAAATCGGATTTATTTTATTTTTTATATTTTATTTTACTGACACATGTTTTGGCCGGAGTTCATCCATGCATACACGTATTCTATCTATTATTATTTTAATACAGGAATAAAATACAATAACAATGATAGAAAAACTACAGAAATGTTTAGTATACAAAAGAAATAGCGACCTTCGTCAGAGTAAATCCTTATTGTTTTTATTACATATATATATAACATATGAGTAAAAAAGTGGAACTGAAGAGTATTGATAATAATAATGATAATACGGCTAGAATACTGAGGAGAGTCCTGGAGACCTTAGGAAACCTGCTGTCACTCAGCCTTCAGGGAACCAGCAGCTTAGGGCGGTGTGAGAAATTCTCATGGAGAGACAACAACAATAATAACAACAAATTTGAATGACGTCTTTACATATCTACCCCAAATGATGAGTAAACTACTGCAAAAAATGTTTAAAAAATGAAACTACTTTTGATAACACCTAATAATTTGACAAGAAATGTATAATTTCTATAGTGTATTGGCATGTATGTATATATATAATGGTAATTTTCACCTTTAGTTGTTAAACTTCCTAGCAAATAAGGCAATTAGAGTAACCTCCCTTGACTTTCATTTCACTAAGCCAGTAGCTATTTTGAAAGTCTCCGTGCGAAATAAACAAATCTTAGAAACTTTTTTGAAAACAATACGCATGCTTTTAACACAAAAATATCATAAAATGTGTTCTTAATAACAATTAAGTTCAATTCAGATAATTTATGTTAGGAATTTAGCCAACTGACTTTCACTTTGAAACAAGACGGTAACCATTTTGAATGTGTCCGTGCGAAATATCAAATCTTAGAATCGTTTCAAAACAATACAACTGCATGCTTTAACACAAAAATATCATAAAATGTGTTCTTAATAAAAATTAGTTAATTTCAGATAATGCGCAGCACAATTCTATGCTAGGAATTTAACAACTAAAGGTGAAAATTACCATATATAATACTATACAAATCATATATTTTGTATAGTGTTATGAATATATTTCTATGTTTGTAGTTGTGTATAATGCCATATTAATCTATATATTTTATATAAGGTTATAGGGATGAGGGAAGTGTATGTATGTATGCATGTGTGTGTGTGTGTGTGTGTGTATGTATATATATTATATATATAAGATATATATATATATATAATATATATATAGTTCTATACCAAGGGGTGATAAACGTATAGGAAAATATTTGGTTTAAAAAAATTAGGTTAAAAAGAATAATATAAAGTTAAACAAATCATTATTTATCAAAATGACTAGTTCGACATTAAATGACCTGAAAGAGGGTCAATTTTGGTTAAAAAAAAAAAAAAAAAGAATTTGGTTTAAGAAAAAAATTAGTTCAGAATATAATACCATGAAGTTAAACAAAACATTTATAAAAAAGATTTGTTCGACAATAAATGACCCAAAAAATGGTCAATATTAGTTAAAAAAGAGTTAGGTTTGTTTGTTTGTTGATTTTAATGACATATCAACCCATCTGGGTTTATGTCATGCCTAACGGTTAGGAAGTAATACATATCGTGAATTTATATTTATACTTTTTAGTAATTGGTTTTAACAATGTGTTAGCATTATTGGGGATTATGTTGTATGGTATTGATTTGTTTCATGTCTATATTCTATGGTATAATTTTATTTCCCTCAAAAAAAGAGAATATCCTCCATGTTGACATTTTCAAATAGATCTTTCATAAGACCCCCCCCCCCCAATGGTCCACCTGTTGGCCGTGATGCTTAAGGACGGAGTCTTGGTGAATGAGCAGTCCATGACCTGCAACACTCCACTTCAAAATGATATAAAACATATAAAATGTATATTAAAGTATGTAAAACATATAAAATGTAAAAGCATATAAAATCATATAAGAATCTTGTAAATCTTGTAAAGCATATAAAGCAGTCAAAGACAATGTAGTGTTCAAATACCAGAGGTAAACGTGGGTGGCGACCCGTGATGCTTAAGGATAGAACCCAGGTGGATGAGCAGTTCATGACATGCAATACTCCACTTTGGCCCTATCTCGGGCTAGATGGGCGGTCAGAGAGGCCCCCTCCGATCAATCGGCTAGTCACGTCAAGCCCTAGCACCTATATGATTGCCCCAACCCTATTGCTCTTATGGCAAGCCCCAACCCCTTTTTATCATATGGGTGCTAGAAGGCGGTGGCTGAGGGTCTACACGTACTGGGAATGACGTTAAACTCTATCTGATGGTGAGGTTCCAGTTTTGGAGGTTTGGGGAATGTGGAGCACCCCTTCATCACCATTGCTCCCTGGTCCACTCTGATCCGGAGTGGTAGTACCTGTTAGGGTCCCAACTATGGGTTAACTAGAAAAATGTATTTATAAAAAAAATTGTGTATCCATTAAGAATGAATTTATTTCAAAACTTTATCAGCATTAAATGACCCACTGAGGTTGATATGCCACAAAACAAAACAAACCAAACAATCTAGTTTATAATTTAATCAGGCCTGAAGTTTAACACCCCTTGTACTATACTATATATCGTATATAGTCAGGCATGAATATGTATGAGAGTTTTTAACATTGTTCTACATATTATATTTTAAAATCTTTGAAGATCTGCGTATGTGTGTGTGTGTGTGTGTGTGTTTAACACTATATTAATAATTATAGTGTTGTATGTATCTTTGCATAATACTAAACATTTTTTTATAGTATTATAAATATCACCAAACTGTAATTTGAATATTTGCTATGGGCTGTTAAAAGAATGGAAAAAAAAGACAAGTAGATTTTTTACTACCAAAAATGTGCATAATTAAGGGTTTTGTATCTTGTAATAGACCAATACAGTACTATATATATATATATATATATATATATATATATGTATGAAAGATAAATGGAAAAATATGTATATTTTAGTTTGGAGGAAATTTATTATATGCTGACATGTGTTTCGACCGGAATTTGCTTACACATACAGTATTCAATTTAGAATTATTTTAAATATAAAATGACATAATAATAATAATAAAAACATGTAAACAGTGTGTTCTTCATCAAGGCAGAGTGTTTTGATTTTAAAAACGAGTTTAAAGACGAGTAATACAGGAGAAATATTCGAAATATAATAATTTCATCCATATCAATATATATAATATATCATATATATATATTAATATATATATATACTATATATACTTTCCATTTATTTTTCAACATATGTCAGATTCATTTCCATTTTTCTCACTTGCATATATATATATATATATATATATATATATCTGAGTGTTTAAACAGCTGACTCCTTCGTTTCACAGGCCAGGCCCCTCCTGTCTGCGACAGAATTCCTTATGTGACCCTTTTTCTGTCTGTTGTTGATACCTCCAGTTCTTGGAAAAATTGTGGGCCATTAATGTCTGAAAAAATTGAGCATTATGTCCAGAAAATTCTGAGCCATTGTGTCTGGAAAAATTCTGGGGCCATTGTGTCTGGAAAGTTCTGGGTTCATTATTTCTGGAAAATTCTGGGCCATTGTTTTCTGGAAAAATTCTGGGCCATTGTTTCTGGAAAGATTCTGGGACATTATTTCTAGAAAATTCTGGGCCATTGTCTCTGTAAAAAATTCTGGGTATTGCTTCTATAAAAATTCTGGGCCATTATTTCTGGAAGAATGCTGGGCCATCATTTCTGGAAAAATTCTGGGCCATTATTTCTGGAAAAATTCTGGTCCATCATTTCTGCTTTCAGATTGTCAATGTATATGATGCTCATCACGTCTTTCCATTTTTTCCTCCAAATTAAATGGATATCACAATTTCTTTTCATTTTTAAAAAATTCTCTCTCCTCCCTGGTGTGAAAAAACAAACAAACTGATTTGAAAAAATGAAAAATAGATTTAAATAATTTACCTTCTCATGGCAAAGATATTTATGTGCACTGCTGAAGTTTGAAGCTGTATTTACCAAGATAGAAATGATCAATGAATGGAACGTTAATTTTTTCAGAATACAAGGTGTCTCAAAAAGTACCTTCAATCTCAATACATCTAAATTTCTCATACATCAAATGTACCAACTATTTTGGGACAGAGTAGTAAGACATACACCCTCTGTCCCATAATAGGTGATACATTTGCATTATTAATTTCATACATTAAAATGTACCAACTATTTTGGGACAGAAGTGTAAGACATACACCCTCTGTCCATAATAGGTGATACATTTACATTATTAATTTCATACATTAATGTACCAACTATTTTGGAACAGAAGTATAAGTAAGACATACACCCTGGTGATACATTTACATTATTAATTTCATACATTAAATGTACCAACTATTTTGGGACAGATAGCACCCTGTGTCCATAATAGGTGATACATTTATTATTTTATTCATTAAATGTACCAAACTATTTGGGACAGAAGTAGTAACATACACCCTCTGTCCCATAATAG
>CM042170.1:55075329-55086830 GCA_023376005.1 Doryteuthis pealeii
TATATAGTTTGTTTTATTTTAATACATATTTAAAGTTTACATTTCAAATTGTTTTATTTTTTAATCCTTTAATGAATTTGATGATTTTACTTACTTAGGGTACAAACTCGCTGACATTGAATTTTTTACTCCCACCCCTCAGGCAATATGTTTCAAAAATCTATTTTTACATTGCCCGGAGGGTGTTTTTTATTTTGTACTAGTTATTTTAACTTTCATTATTTTTTGCTTTAATTATATATAAGTTGTATAATTACTTCATCTTTAAAAAAGATATGTATGGTGTGACAAAACGTTCGGACGACCCTGTTAAACTGTTAAAAAAAAATTCAAATACAAAAATTTTTCAGTATTCTTTTTGAATACAAGTTAAAATCTGAAAGAGAAAAATGTTTTTTATTTTTACTTTTTTTGTTTAAATCTAAAATCTTTTGGTTATTTCCTATAAGTCTAACATAAACAAAGGGGAACAACTCTTGACTGATAAATTATTAATTTTCCCATTAAAATAACCCTAAACCCAAACCCTAACTCTAACCCTAAACCTGTCTTCTTTTTTCCTAGTAGATCGATCAATAAATAAATAAATAATTTTTCAGTCAAGAGTGGTTCCCCTTTGTTTATGTTGGACTTATAGGAATTAACCAATCTTTTTTTTATAGTACAGTGGCACACATATTCTGCAACATCATTCATTTTTCCACATTGAAAAAAAAAGGTTAATTGTTCGCTTGACCTCTGACCAAATTATTTACCTTTGGTCAACAAAAATAATATTTCTATTTTTTTTTCCACCTACTACACTCTAACTGGAAATTCAATTTTTTTAATTTAAAAAAAAATCTTAAATTCACTTTTGCACTCAAACCATCGATTATTTCCTATAAGTCTAACATGATCAAAGGGGAACCACTCTTGACTGATAAATTATTTATTTATTTATTGATCGTCTAGGAAAAAAGAAGACAGGTTTAGGGTTAGAGTTAGGGTTATTAATGACAAATGAAACTCTTTATCCTTTTAGGACTGTTATAAACAAAAAGGGTTCTAAATTTGAAAAGTGTTTAGAACAGCACCAGGCTCTCCCATTTTCTAGGTGATAAAATAAGTATGAGAGATATCTATCTACCTATGTGAAGAAAATGTTTTCAAAAAATATAACAGACACGGGATGTTACAATCAGAGGAAAAAAATTTTATATGTCTATACTTAAGTATTTTGGTTTATGATAAACCATCATCAGGAAACTGCAAAAGAAATTTTTGTAAGGGAGAAAAATGAAAAATGTTAAGTGTATAGTGAATGTGTGAATATAATGTTATTTACTGTTAATTTTTATATCAGCTTTCGTAAACAAACGCACATATAAAAATTAACAGTAAATAACATATTCACACATTCACTATATACTTTACATTTTTCATTTTTCTCCCTCTCAAAAATTTCTTTTGCAGTGTCCTGATGATGGTTTAAAACCGAAATACTTATGTATAGACATATAAAATTTTTTTCCTCTGATCGTAACATCCTGTGTCTGTTATATTTTTTGAAAACATTTTCTTCACATATTGTCGGATTAATTTCCTCATCGTATTTCCTATCTACCTATCTATATATCACTAAAATTCTCATTTCGGAAAAATTACCTATTTCAGTTTGGGGAAAACCTAATAACAACCTTTGCATATTCTTAGGGGCGTTCCATTGTAATTGGTTAGCAAGCTAGTCTTGCAGATTCATTACGACTGAATAACGAGTTTGATCCTTGCTGGATTCCCCATACTTGTGACCTCGTATCATATCCTGCCCATAGCGAACAAGTGGGGTAAATACTTACCTTTGCTACTCTTAGGGGCGTTCCATTGTAATTGGTTAACAAGCTAGTCGTGCGGATTCATAACAACTGAATAATGTGTTAGATCATCACTGGATGCCCCATACTTGCAACCTTGTGTTATATCCTGCCCATGGTGAACGAGCAGGGTAAATGTCTACCTTTGCTATTCCTAACCTGTTGATGAACCTATATCTTACTATAATGGAGATTATGTCTGTCTGTCAGTAACCAAAACTATGTCACCACGAACTACAAAAATCCTTTATTTATTTACGTTATGTTCTTAATGGTTATTAACTAATTATTATTTAATCTTAATTAGGATCTTATTTATTAATAATCTATTAAGATCTAGCTGAAATAGATTTGCCTCAAAACAACCCATGTTATTAATGCGTTTAAAACCCTGCAATGTGCTATATATCATTAAAAAATAAATGTTTACATAGTACATGGTGAGATTAATTTGCATACTGGTTTTAACAAAACTGTGTTTAATAGTTCATGATTTTTCTTATTAAGTAAATGTTATGTTTTTACATACAGATAAGATACGAAACAGTAAATGAAAATGCAAGACCAGGTTGTTGGAAAATTAAAAAGGTTTTTATTTAACACAGGGTAGAGAATTCTTCTATCCTAAAGGTGACTTAATTAGCTCAACTGTGTTGTGCACATGCGTCCTGACTGCACTAAACCCAATACAAAACGGTAATCCTTAACTTTTTCCTTGTAAATTCCTACCTTAAAATAAATTGAACCCTCTTTTTATGTCTGTGTTTTTGCAATATTTGTTTTATTTTTCTTGCACCCGTTATTTTACAATACTAAATATATTTTCTTTATTCTTTAACAAATAAAGAAAATATATTTAGTATTGTAAAATAACGAGTGCAAGAAAAATAAAACATTTATTGCAAAAACATGGATGTAAAATGAGGGTTCAGTTTATTTATGGTAGGAATTTACGAGGAAAAACTTAAGTTTTACCTACAAAAATGGGACCAAGTCTCCTTTAAGCACCCCAGGGGCGACCTGGATTCAGAGGGACATGTTTCGCTTTGCACCGTCAACATCAGGTTGTTTGTTACCAGACGATTTTTAGATGCATTTAAAAAAAAAATTATAAAACTAACAGCTAACCCTAACCCCTAACCTTGACCCTAACAAACAACCAGATGTTGACGGTGCAAAGTGAAACATGTCCTTCTGAATCCAGGTCACCCCAGGGGTGCTTAAAGGTGACTTGGTCCCAAAAATCACATGGTGGAAACTCCATTTCTGGGTTCTCATCAGCCTCCTACTGATCAAGGGGAATAACTCTAGATTTCATTAGGTCTGGGACCTAACAGTGAATAATTTGAAATCCTGATTCAAGGAAGTTCTAAATTAGCTGCAGTCATTCTCAAATTGGACAGCCTGTCATATTCTGAATGTCTTGTTGCACTGGAAATGGAGAAAATGTGAATTGCAATGTTTGTTTATTTTTAATTTTTTTTTTTATTACTGTGGGGGTTATTTTCTATAAGTCTAACATAAACAAAGGAGAACCACTCTTGAATGATGAATTATTTATTTATTTTCCCATTAAACTAACCCTAGACCCTAACCCTGTCTTCTTTCTTCCTAGAAGATCACTAAGTAAATAAATAATTCCCCTTTGTTTATGTTAGACTTATAGGAAATAACCACTGTGGGTTAATTGAGCTTGGTAGATTGATTTTACATTATTTTAAAAATTTGTCTAAAATTCTGAAAATTGTTGTTGATGTAAGTAAAAATCTTCTTGGAATCTTTCACAATCAAACTAAGCAGTTTTATATATATATATATATATATATATACATACACACACACACCCATCAAAGTCATGGAAAAGTCCGACACAAAACCTCTGCTGCCTTTCAAGGAATGGCTAGGGGAGTAAACCCCGAAAACAAATTAGGAGATGGAATCTCTAAGGTGGTGAGATGTTGAAATCCAGTATTACCCATCAACTCCTGTGACACTGTCGTTGCCAAACCGCATTGGTATCTTACCTTTCCTTTGGATCACAGCGGCAGTGTGGAGAGGGAGGATTTGTTGCATGGGCAACAACTTATCCTCCATATAAACCTGCACAGGCTATGTAATTCAAATAAAAAAAAAAAATAAAAAAAATTGACACCACTCCATTGTCTCTTGTAGACGGAAGACTGTCAACCATATATATATATATATATATATGTGTGTGCTGTATTGAAAAAGATGGACATTTCATGTCTGACAAGTTTCTTTTCATTTTTAACCACCTTGTGTGTTTAAAAATAACCAGGGATCAACTCAATTACATCTACCCCTGATGATGGCACTATGGAGTGCTGAAAGTACTAGATGCAAAAACTTTGGACTAATCAACAGACTGCATCCCGATATTAAGAAGCTGGCCAGAAAACTAGAAAAGATCGAAAAGAAACTCACCAGACATTAAATGTCCCTCTTGTTCAACACAGTATGCATTAAAAAAAAAAGTTTCCAAAGTATATATATATATATATATATATATATAATCATGAAGATGTTGAATAATTTGAATATTGAATTAAAAATACAGAAATATATAAGTGAATAGAGAGTGTATACTAGAAGTGTTTATATTCTTTAACATAATTTACTGGCTGACTTGGAAAATTAAAACGGAAAGTTTTTGGTGGTCCCCAATGACAGTTTAACGACAGTCTATGAATTAACATTTTGCGAATTGGGTTACAGTTTTAGGGGATTAAGGTTGTTTTTAATTATATATTGCTTAAAAAAATAAACAAAAAAAACACAAATTACTATACATTTAATTAACCATTGAAATTAATTATTGAATCTATTATTGAGACAGTTGTTTGTGTTAGTATTGCAATGTATAATTTCAATTAAACTTAGTTTAAAAATATATTTTTCAACATTAAATGTATAGTAATTTGTGGGTTTTTTTGTTTATTTTTTTAAGCAATATGTAATTAAAAACAACCTTAATCCCGTAAAACCGTAACCCAATTCGCAAAATGTTAATTCATAGACTGTAGTTAAACTGTCATTGGGTACCACCAAAAAACTTTCCGTTTTAATTTTCCGACCTAAATCAGAAGTCAGCCAATTTACTATACGTATAATTTAGAATAGAAGAAGAATTTTACCATCCAACTATTTTTTTTCTAAATATAGTTCATCGAAACTCTTTGCCTGATTGAATATAATAAGAAAAATAATAATTAAAATAAATGCATGTATACTTGATTTAATCAAGTTGAAGCAAAAAAAATTAGATTATCTCCCTTGATAACACTTTAGTTAAAATACGAAAAATAAACAAGAAAACAAAACATCCCTGTATTAATATACAGGGTGTTCACAGAGCCCTTGTGCACATTAGAATTCAACATTCTTTAAAGCACACACGGAATTCACAGACACACTGTATAGATGTTGTGGAAATTATGAAAAAAATGTTGTTTTGGCCGACACATATGTAAAAAGAAAATTGTGTTGATTTACTCAAGGGGAGTAACTCCATATCTATGAATTATTTCCCTTGTCTCACCTTTTCCGGAGAATTTTTTTTTTTTTTGAACGATTTAAGAAAAAAAAAACTACTTTTATTTTATCAATGTCTATGCTTCATATACGGTTTAGAAAAAAATTGTTCGCAAATGTTTTGAATTTATTGAGTACTTTTTATATCCAATTTTTTTTTTTGAATGTCCGGAATAATTTTTCACTTTTTATGAAAACTTATCCTTTGTCAAAATGAAAGAGATTGTGAAATAAATTACTGACCCAACTCCGGATCACTTTTTTTCATCATTATTATATTTACTATAATAAACAACAACAATAATCTATATATTGATACTCTTGTTCTTTAATTTTCCGACCGTTAACATCTTGCAACACTCTGTGGTTGTAATAATGAAATTTATTGTGTACAGTGCTCAGGTGCACCACAACTCATCAAAGTCTCATGCCTAGTACACAGAATAATGTATTAGTATCAGGAACATGTACGGCATACAGTAATAATATACATGTATGTGTACAGTGCTCAGGTGCACCACAACTCATCAAAGCCTCATGTATAGTACATAGAATAATGTATTAGTATCAGGAACATGAACGGCATACAGTAATAATATACATGTATGTGTACAGTGCTCAGGTGCACCACAACTCATCAAAGCCTCATGTATAGTACATAGAATAATGTATTAGTGTCAGGAACATGAATAGCATACAGTAATAATATACATGTATGTGTACAGTGCTCAGGTGCATCACAACTCATCAAAGTCTCATGCCTAGTACATAGAATAATGTATTAGTATCAGGAATATGGACAGTTTACAGTAATAATATACATGTATGTGTACAGTGCTCAGGTGCACCACAACTCATCAAAGTCTCATGTCAAGTACATAGAATAATGTATTAGTGTCAGGAACATGAACAGTTTGCAGTAATAATATACATGTATGTGTGTGCGTACGTGCATATGTGTGTGGAGAGGGGTATCAGGTATAGTATTGGCGGACTACAGGAAGCATGGAGGCTTTGAAAGATGCAGTGTTTCGGCAGCCCACAACGGACGCAGGCAGCTTATTCTACGCCTCGGCAACTCTGAGTGTGAAAAAATGTTTCCGAAAGTCATGTGAGCAAATGAGACCGTCCAAATCATCCAAGATGAAATGCAAAAATGTAAATCCTGATTATCTGGTGTTGTTTATCCACTGAAGTTTTATTTATGAATGTCCTCACCTCATCTAAATAATGGACCATTCCGTTTTTATCATAAAGAAAGACCATTATCATCTTGCAACACCCTGTGGTTTTAAAAATGAGACCGTCCAAATCGTCCAAGATGAAATGCAAAAAAATGTAAATCCTGATTATCTGGTGTTGCTTATCCACCGAATTCTTATTTCTTATAAGTGTCATCACCTCATCCTAATAATGGATAATTCCGTTTTTATCATAAAGAAAGAAAAGAGAAGAAAAAGGACATGCTAGACAGAAAAAAAAGAAACAATGAAAGAAATAAGGAGAAAGATAGAGAGAGAGGGGGTGAGCATGCGTTTGTCCAGGTGGAAGTTCTTAGGATAAGTGACAGGCCAAATTGATGGCCAAAGTGTTGGGAGCGCTCGATTTTAGCGACTCTCCTGGTTAACAGCCCTTTCATAAGTGAAGCGGTTTGATTTTGCCGCCAACATAGTACCCCCCCCCCTCTGGCGACACGGGGGGCGGATAATTCACTGTCATTTTTCTGATAGTATTTAATAGACAGACAGACAGACAGATAGATAGATGCATATATACAATACATACATACATATTATGAAAGGCGGATAGATTTTTTAAAATTATGTTTATTTATTCAGCAATTTTATATGTAGGTTTTAATTAGATAGAGAGATAGATAGGTCAATGACGTACACAACAATTTCATTTTATTTTAGCAATTTCATTTTATTTTAGACCAAAGGTGATCATCTACAATATTCTATCATTTGGAGTGTAAGTGTATATTTCCCAGACACACACAAATACATTTAAAATAGTTTATTGTTAATATTGAATATCGAGTCATGTGTGTGTGTGTGTATGTGTGTGTGTGGATAGATTAAAAGAAGGAAAGAAAGAGAGAAAAGAGAGAAGAGAGAGAGAGAGAGAGAGAGAGAGAGAGAGAGAGGGGGGATGAAACGAATGAAAACAACGAAGAAAGAAAGAAAAACAAGAAGAAGAAGAAGGAGGAGGAGAGAGAGAATGAAGTGGGTGGATGAAACGAATGAAAGAAGAAAAAGAAGAAGAAGGGGGAGAGAGAGAGAGAGAGAGAGAGAGAGAGAGAGAGAGTTAAACCAAGGAGTAATTCCAAGTCAAATCATCTAGAAAAAAAGTAAAATTGTCACCCCCCCTTTAAATTTTTATCCAAGATGAAATGCAAAAAATGTAAATCCTGATTATCTGGTGTTGCTTATCCACCGAATTCTTATTTCTTATGAGTGTCGTCACCTCATCTGAATAATCGATCATTCCTTTTTTATTATAAAGAAAGAAAAGAGACAATGAAAGAAATAAGGGGAAATATATAGAGAGGGGGTGAGCATGCGGAAGTGATGATGCTAATCTGTTTCAATCGAACAATTAAAAGAAGGGGGAGAGAGAGAGAGAGAGAGAGAGAGAGAGAGAGAGGAATGAAACGAATGAAAACAATGAAGAAAGAAAGAAAAACAAGAAGAAGAAGAAGGAGGAGAGAGAGAATGAGAGTGGGTGGATGAAACGAATGAAAAGAAGAAAAAGAGAAGAAGAAGAAGAAGGGGGAGGAGACAGAGAGAGAGAGCGAGACAGAGAGAGAGAGAGAGAGAGAGAGAGAGAGAGAGAGAGAGAGAGTTAAATCAAGGAGTAATTCCATGTCAAATCATCCAGAAAAAAAAGTAAAATTGTCACCCCCCCCCTTTTAAATTTTTCTGAAATTTTTTTTCCAGGTGTGGACTATGTTAAAGTCAGACAATATAACCGAAGCGGTTATTTCATATAACTCCAACATAAACAAAGGGGAACCACTCTTGACTGATAAATTATTTATTTATTGGTTGATCTACTAGGAAAAAAGAAGACAGGGTTAGGGTTAGGGTTTAGGGTTAGTTTAATGGGAAAATAAATAAATAAATAATTTATCAGTCAAGAGTGGTTCCCCTTTGTTTATGTTGGAGTTAAAGGAAATAACCGAAAAAGATTTTTTCAAAGTGGCAAGTGACATCTGGCACATTTTATGTATGTATGTGTATTTATATGTGTGTATGCGTAAATACATATGTATGTATGTATGTATGTATATATGTATTTGTGATGTGTGTGTGTATGTATCTGCGTGGAATTACTCCTTGATATGTATGTATGTATATATATATATATATGTGTGTGTATATATATTCATAGGCGTGTATACATGTGTTCGTATATATATATGTGTGTGTATATATGCATGTGAGTGTATACATGTGTATATGAGTATATATATATATGTGTGTGTGTGTGTGTGTGTGTATATGTATATATGTGTGTGTGAGTGTGTGTGTGTATATATGTATATATGTGTCTCTATATGTGTGTGTGTGTATATATGTATATATGTGTCTCTATATGTGTGTGTGTGTGTATATATGTATATATGTGTCTCTATATGTGTGTGTGTGTA
The DNA here is from genome assembly GCA_023376005.1 of Doryteuthis pealeii. Classification (NCBI taxonomy): domain Eukaryota; kingdom Metazoa; phylum Mollusca; class Cephalopoda; order Myopsida; family Loliginidae; genus Doryteuthis; species Doryteuthis pealeii. The sequence continues at coordinate 55,084,390 of CM042170.1, forward strand.
TATATATGTATATATGTGTCTCTATATGTGTGTGTGTGTGTATATATGTGTGTGTGTGTATATATATGTATATATGTGTCTCTATATGTGTGTGTGTATATATGTATGTATATGTGTGTGTACGTGTGAGTGATTAAAAATCCTTTTGTCCCATAATTATTGTACATTCAGTGTACCAATTATATATGAAACTGTACCAATCATTATGGGACAGATCATGAAGCCATTTACAATCTTTTAAATAATTTTGTTGCAATAAATAAATAAATAAATAATAAATTAAAAAAAAATTGCTAACAAGATTTTACGAACATTTCTTTTTTTTTAATTGGTTTCATTTTTCAAGAATTCTAATTTATTTATTCATTTATTTTTAATTTATTCATCTTTTTTTAACCTGCACCCAAATTTTCATCCTTTTTTTTCTTAAATACTGTGAAAATGCCAATAACTCCCTCATCACAAAACATGGCACTCTAACAAGCATCAGACTATATTAATACTTGTGTTCCTTAACTAATATATATATATATATATATATATATATATATATATATATTATATATATATATGTGTGTGTGTGTGTGTGTGTGTGTGTGTGTGTGTGTGTGTGTGTATTTTTGGCAGCATTTTTTCATTTATGGATGTTGAATTAAACAAGGCACATCTCCTGTTTAACAATTTTATTTTTGATTTTTTTTCAAGTTTTCTGAATATATATACAACCGGATTTTGACGGTGTAAATGAAAAAAAAGATGTCCTTATGAAACGAGATCGCAAAAGGGGTGCCTAAAGGTCATATGGTCCGAATAATTAAATAAATATAGAAAACAAAAAAAATCCATTTTAATAGTGAAAAAATACAAAAAAGAATAGCTAATCTTCATTCAATTTAATAATTTAATATTAGGTTGTTACAAAAATAATGGCCGATTGAAGTGCTCGGTTTTGAAATGTCATTTTAACATAGAATTTGTTGTTTATTTCAGGTGAAAATACGTCGTAAAGGATCCACTTTTCGTCACAAGTGACTATTCGGTCAAGAAAGGGTTCATTGGTGTTACGCAAACAGAGCATCGAGCACACTTCAAACCGCCTAAGTTTTTGGTGCTCATTGAGCTCATGAGGAACCCATTTATCGAGCTTTTTCACCTTTCCAATACTCTGTAAATGGCGTGAAACTGTTGCAATGCTGACACCAAGTGTCTGAGACATTTCTCTGACACTTTGTCGTGGATTTTGCTCAACAACTGCCTGCAATTGTTCATTGTCAAGACTGCATGTTCGTCCTCTCACTTCTTCATCTTCAAGACTCTCATCTCCACTGCGGAATTTCTGGAACCACCTTCGTACAGTCCGATCACTTGTGGATTCATCTTCCCATGCTTTGTTGATATTGGCAGCAGTTTCGGAGGCATTGTGCCCAAGCTTGAACATATGCAGCATAAGAAGGCGAAGGTCATGTTTAGGCATGTTCATCTTTGAAGGCTCATATTTTTCAAAAATACTTTCTATCTGAAAATAAATTAAATTTTATTTTTGAGCACACTTTAATTATTATATATGCAAAAATTCATCTGAAATAAACAACAAATTCTATGTTAAAATGACATTTCAATACCGAGCACTTCAATCGGCCATTATTTTTGTAACAACCTAATATGTAGAATAGCCATTTCTACAGCAACCAACGCCTTTTTGTAGTTCTCAATTATTTGCAAATTTCAGTTGGTATTTTGTTTTATTCTTCGTCGGACAAAAGCAAGGTATTTATTTATTTATTCATAATACTCCGTATATGTAAAGAAAATATACATATACGCAAATCTTTATATGTACGTTTGAGTTCTTAATTTTGGTTGAATAGTATCAAGGAAACACTTGATAATATCGACACACACACACACACACACACACACACATATATGTATATATATATATATATATATATATATATATATAAGGTATCCAAACTGGTAGTAAGGGATGATTCTACATGGGATCTTCAAAATCTCACTGTATAATTATATTGCATGTTTTAGTAGGTGCAAATACAAGAATTTTTATAAATCCCTAGAGAGAGCTCAATGCATAATGATCTATAATTTAGATTAAACACAGAGCAATATTCTAAGATCTCTTCTAAAGAGTTTTAAATTTCTAAAAGCCTTTTAAGTTTTGTTCGAAATAAATTTATTACAGAATGACGGTTTATTGTGTTTTTCCTTTCTCTCAAAGGTATATATATATATATATATATATATATATATATATTCTTCTGGTTTTTGCTCGATAATGTTGATGCTATCGTTGCCGGAGAACAAACTATAGGATTGGCGCGTAAGTTTCATCGACGCGTGACATTTGATGTTTTATTTTAAGAAACGCTGCAAATGATTGGCTAGCGGGTAGTGAAAGTGACAGTGAAAGTAAGAATTAA
>CM042170.1:55086930-55089430 GCA_023376005.1 Doryteuthis pealeii
GAGAGAAGAGAAAATTTCCGGGTTTTAAAAACACATTTAATAACATGGGTTGTTTTGAGGCAAATCTATTTCAGCTAGATCTTAATAGATTATTAATAAATAAGATCCTAATTAAGATTAAAATAATGATTAGTTAATAACCATTAAGAACATAACGTAAATAAATAAAGGATTTTTGTAGTTCGTGGTGACATAGTTTTGGCTACTGACAGACAGACATAATCTCCATTATAGTAAGATATAGGTTCATCAACAGGTTAGGAATAGCAAAGGTAGATGTTTAACCTGCTCGTTCACCACGGGCAGGATATAACACAAGGTTGCAAGTATGGGGCATCCAGTGATGATCTAACACACTATTCAGTTGTTATGAATCTGCATGACTAGCTTGTTAACCAATTACAATGGAACGCCCCCTAAAAGTAGCAATGGTAAGTATTTACCCCACTTGTTCGCTATGGGCAGGATATGATACAAGGTCACAAGTATGGGGAATCCAGCAAGGATCAAACTCGTTATTCAGTTGTAATGAATCTGCAAGACTAGCTTGCTAACCAATTATAATGAGAGACGCCCTAAGAATATGCAAAGGTTGTTATTAGATTTTTCCCCAAACTGAAATAGGTAATTTTTCCGAAATGAGAATTTTAGTAATATATAGATAGGTAGATAGGAAATATGATGAGGAAATTAATCTGACAATATGTGAAGAAAATGTTTTCAAAAAATATAAGACGCAGGATGTTACGATCTGAGGAAAAAAAATTTATATGTCTATACTTAAGTATTTCGGTTTTAAACCATCATCAGGACACTGCAAAATAAATTTTTGTAAGGAAGAAAAATGAAAAATGTTAAATGTATAGTGAATATAATAATGAATGAAATTTATTGTGTACAGTGCTCAGGTGCACCACAACTCATCAAAGTCTCATGTCAAGTACACAGAATAATGTATTAGTGTCAGGAACATGAACAGTTTACAGTAGTAATATGCATGTATGTGTACAGTGTTCAGGTGCACCACAACTCATCAAAGTCTCATGTCTAATACACAAAATAATGTATTAGTGTCAGGAACATGAACAGTTTACAGTAGCAATATGTGTGCACGTGTGTACATATGTATGTGGAGAGTGGCATCAGGTATAGTGTCGGCGGACTACAGGAAGCATGGAGACTTATTATATCATATTCACACATTCACTATACACTTAACATTTTTCATTTTTCTCCCTTACAAAAATTTATTTTGCAGTGTCCTGATGATGGTTTATCATAAACCAAAATACTTAAGTATAGACATATAAAATTTTTTTCCTCTGATTGTAACATCCCGTGTCTGTTATATTTTTTGAAAACATTTTCTTCACATAGGTAGATAGATATCTCTCATACTTATTTTATCACCTAGAAATGGGAGGGAGCCTGGTGCTGTTCTAAACACTTTTCAAATTTAGAACCCTTTCCCAGTTTATAACAGTCCTAAAAGGATAAAGAGTTTCATTTGTTATTAATAACCCTAACTCTAACCCTAAACCTGTCTTCTTTTTTCCTAGACGATCAATAAATAAATAAATAATTTATCAGTCAAGAGTGGTTCCCCTTTGATCATGTTAGACTTATAGGAAATAATCGATGGTTTGAGTGCAAAAGTGAATTTAGGATTTTTAAAAAAAGAAAAAAAATTAAATTTCCAGTTAGAGTGTAGTAGGTGAGGAAAAAAAAAAAAAATAGAAAGATATTATTTTCGTTGACCAAAGGTAAATAATTTGGTCAAAGGTCAAGCGAACAATTAACCTTTTTTTTCAATGTGGAAAAATGAATGATGTTGCAGAATATTTGTGCCACTGTACTAAAAAAAAAAAAAAAAGATTGGTTATTTCCTATAAGTCTAACATAAACAAAGGGGAACAACTCTTGACTGATAAATTATTTATTTATTGATTGATCTACTGGGAAAAAAGAAGACAGGTTTAGGGTTAGAGTTAGGGTTTAGGGTTATTTTAATGAGAAAATAAATAATTTACCAGTCAAGAGTTGTTCCCCTTTGTTTATGTTAGATTATAGGAAATAACCAAAAGATTTTAGATTTAAATAAAAAAAAGTAAAAAAAATTTTAAAAAACATTTTTCTCTTTCAGATTTTAACTTGTATTCAAAAAGAATACTGAAAAATTTGTGTATTTTAATTTTTTTTTAAACACTTTAACAGGGTCGTCCGAACGTTTTGTCACACCATACATATCTTTTTTAGTAATTATATAACTTATATATTATTGAAACAAAAAATAATGAAAGTTAAAACAACTAGTATAAAATTTAAAAAACACCCTCCGGGCGATGTAAAAATAGATTTTTGAAACATATTGCCTGAGGGGTGGGAGTAAAAAATTCAATGTCAGCGAGTTTGTACCCTAAGTAAGTAAATTCATCAAATTCATTAAAGGATTAAAAAATAAAACAATTTGAAATGTAAATTTTAAATATGTATTAAAATA
>CM042170.1:55094430-55110930 GCA_023376005.1 Doryteuthis pealeii
GAATATGGGATGGGTTTGTAGATTTGATTTAAATTTCCGGGATATGAATTTCTCTCATAGCTTAAGTGTTAAAGCAGCCAATTTGGACAACCAGACTTCCTGTGGATGCGAATTTGAGCCTCACTGAGTGCGTTTTTCTTAATCATTGTCTTTGATGTGCGCTGTGCCTCGCCGTCATAGAGATAAACACACAAGTTAGTTTCAATAAAAAAAGAAACCAGCCGTCACATACATAATTGTTAGATTTAGTATATGAAAAATTATATAGAAATGTACCAAATATTATGGGACAGAGGGTGTATCTCTTACTACTTCTGTCCCAAAATAGTTGGTACATTTGATGTAGGAAATTAATAATGTAAATGTATCACCTATTATGGGACAGAGAGTGTATGTCTTACTACTTCTGTCCCAAAATAGTTGGTACATTTGATGTATGAGAAATTTAGATGTATTGAGATTGAAGGTACTTTTTGAGACACCTTGTATTCTGAAAAAATTAACGTTCCATTCATTGATCATTTCTATCTTGGTAAATACAGCTTCAAACTTCAGCAGTGCACATAAATATCTTTGCCATGAGAAGGTAAATTATTTAAATCTATTTTTCATTTTTTCAAATCAGTTTGTTTGTTTTTTCACACCAGGGAGGAGAGAGAATTTTTTTAAAAATGAAAAGAAATTGTGATATCCATTTAAATTGGAGGAAAAAATGAAAAGACGTGATGAGCATCATATACATTGACAATCTGAAAGCAGAAATGATGGACCAGAATTTTTCCAGAAATAATGGCCCAGAATTTTTCCAGAAATGATGGCCCAGCATTCTTCCAGAAATAATGGCCCAGAATTTTTCCAGAAATGATGGCCCAGCATTCTTCCAGAAATAATGGCCCAGAATTTTTATAGAAGCAACACCCCAGAATTTTTACAGAGACAATGGCCCAGAATTTTTCTAGAAATAATGTCCCAGAATCTTTCCAGAAATAATGTCCCAGAATCTTTCCAGAAACAATGGCCCAGAATTTTTCCAGACACAATGGCCCAGAATTTTTCCAGAAACAATGACCCAGAATTTTTCCAGAAACAATGGCTCAGAATTTTTCTGGACATAATGTCTCAGAATTTTTTCAGACATAATGGCCCACAATTTTTCCAAGAACTGGAGGTATCAACAACAGACAGAAAAAGGGTCACATAAGGAATTCTGTCGCAGACAGGAGGGGCCTGGCCTGTGAAACGAAGGAGTCAGCTGTTTAAACACTCACAGATATATATATATATATATATATATATATATATATATGCAAGTGAGAAAAATGGAAATGAATCTGACATATGTTGAAAAAATAAATGGAAAGTATATATATATATATATTGATATGGATGAAATTTATTATATTTCGAATATTTCTCCTGTATTACTCGTCTTTAAAACTCGTTTTTAAAAATCAAAACACTCTGCCTTGATGAAGACACACTGTTTACATGTTTTTATTATTATTATTATGTCATTTTATATTTAAAATAATTCTAAATTGAATACTGTATGTGTAAGCAAATTCCGGTCGAAACACATGTCAGCATATAATAAATTTCCTCCAAACTAAAATATACATATTTTTCCATTTATCTTTCATACACATATATATATATATATATATATATATATATATATATATATAGTACTGTATTGGTCTATTACAAGATACAAAACCCTTAATTATGCAAATTTTTGGTAGTAAAAAATCTACTTGTTTTTTTTTCCATTCTTTTAACAGCCCATAGCAAATATTCAAATACCAATTACAGTTTGGTGATATTTATAATACTATAAAAAAATGTTTAGTATTATGCAAAGATACATACAACACTATAATTATTAATATAGTGTTAAACACACACACACACAACACACACGCAGATCTTCAAAGATTTTAAAATATAATATGTAGAACAATGTTAAAAACTCTCATACATATTCATGCCTGACTATATACGATATATAGTATAGTACAAGGGGTGTTAAACTTCAGGCCTGATTAAATTATAAACTAGATTGTATGGTTTGGTTTGTTTTGTTTTGTGGCATATCAACCTCAGTGGGTCATTTAATGCTGATAAAGTTTTGAAATAAATTCATTCTTAATGGATACACAATTTTTTTTATAAATACATTTTTCTAGTTAACCCATAGTTGGGACCCTAACAGGTACTACCACTCCGGATCAGAGTGGACCAGGGAGCAATGGTGATGAAGGGGTGCTCCACATTCCCCAAACCTGGAACCTCACCATCAGATAGAGTTTAACGTCATTCCCAGTACGTGTAGACCCTCAGTCACCGCCTTCTAGCACCCATATGATAAAAAGGGGTTGGGGCTTGCCATAAGAGCAATAGGGTTGGGGCAATCATAAGAGGTGCTAGGGCTTGACATGACCAGCCGATTGATCGAAGGGGGCCTCTCTGACCACCTGTCTATCCTAAGTAAGAGTCTAAGTGGAGTGTTGCAGGTCATGGACTGCTCATTCACCAAGACTCCGTCCTTAAGCATCACGGCCAACAGGTGGACCCATTGGGGGGGGGGGTCTTATGAAAGATCTATTTGAAAATGTCAACATGGAGGATATTCTCTCTTTTTTAAGAGAAATAAAATTATACCATAGAATATAGACATGAAACAAATCAATACCATACAACATAATCCCCAATAATGCTAACACATTGTTAAAACCAATTACTAAAAACTATAAATATGAATACACAATATGTATTACTTCCTAACTGTTAGGCATGACATAAACCCAGACGGGTTGATATGCCATTAAAATCAACAAACAAACAAACCTAACTCTTTTTTAACTAATATTGACCATTTTTGGGGTCATTTATTGTCGAACAAATCTTTTTTATAAATGTTTTGTTTAACTTCATGGTATTATATTCTGAACTAATTTTTTCTTAAACCAAATTCTTTTTTTTTTTTTTTTTTTTTTTTTTAAACCAAAATTGACCCTCTTTCAGGTCATTTAATGTCGAACTAGTCATTTTGATAAATAATGATTTGTTTAACTTTATATTATTCTTTTAACCTTATTTTTTTAAACCAAATTATTTTCCTATACGTTTATCACCCTTGGTATATATATATATATATATATATATATATATATATATATATACACACACACACACACACATACATACACTTCCCTCATCCCTATAACCTTATATAAAATATATAGATTAATATGGCATTATACACAACTACAAACATAGAAATATATTCATAACACTATACAAAATATATGATTTGGTATAGTATTATATATGGTAATTTTCACCTTTAGTTGTTAAAATTCCTAGCATAGAATTGTGCGTGCGCATTATCTGAAATTAACTTAATTTTTATTAAGAACACATTTTATGATATTTTTGTGTTAAAGCATGCAGTTGTATTGTTTTTGAAACGATTCTAAGATTTGTATATTTCGCACGGACACATTCAAAATGGTTACCGTCTTGTTTCAAAGTGAAAGTCAGTTGGCTAAATTCCTAACATAAAATTATCTGAATTGAACTTAATTGTTATTAAGAACACATTTTATGATATTTTTGTGTTAAAAGCATGCAGTTGTATTGTTTTCAAAAAAGTTTCTAAGATTTGTTTATTTCGCACGGAGACTTTCAAAATAGCTACTGGCTTAGTGAAAAATGAAAGTCAAGGGAGGTTACTCTAATTGCCTTATTTGCTAGGAATTTTGACAACTAAAGGTGAAAATTACCATTATATATATACATACATGCCAATAACACTATAGAAAATTTATACATTTCTTGTCAAATTATTAAGGTGTATCAAAAGTAGTTTCATTTTTTAAAACATTTTTTTGCAGTAGTTTACTCATCATTTGGGGTAGATATGTAAAGACGTCATTCAAATTTGTTGTTATTATTGTTGTTGTTGTCTCTCCATGAGAATTTCTCACACCCGCCTAAGCTGCTGGTTCCCTGAAGGCTGAGTGACAGCAGGTTTCCTAAGGTCTCCAGGACTCTCCTCAGTATTCTAGCCGTATTATTATTATTATTATCAATACTATTCAGTTCCACTTTTTACTTCATATGTTATATATGTAATAAAAACAATAAGGATTTACACTGACGAAGGTCGCTATTTCTTTGTATACTAAACATTTCTGTAGTTTTTTCTATCATTGTTATTGTTATTTTATTCTGTATTTAAAATAATAATAGATATAATAGGTGTATGCATGGATGAACTCCTGGCCAAAACATGTGTCAGTAAAATAAAATAAAATAAATCCGATTTTATCCATTCAACACTTTCTTTCCTTTATTTTTCATTTTCAATATATATATATATATATATATATATATACACATACACCCTCTTCCCCCTCTCAAACCTATCCCATTATTCTCTTTCCACTTAAGTCACACACTTCTAAAAAATTTTTAAAAAATAAACATATGCTTATATATATATATATATATATATATATATATATAGATATAGATAAATAGATAGATAGATATATATATATATATATATACACATATATATAGTCATTCACAGACACTGTGTTTCAGCATATCTCGACTCCTTATTGTGGTTAGACATCAGGAGGCTACCTCCAGCTGGGGGTTGAAACCTATCTGGTGTATCATCAGTCAGAATTCTTAACCACTGGGCCATCAGCACACCTCCAAACTGGAAGAGAATTTAACTGATAGATATATAGATAAATACATATATATGTATATATATAAATGCTGTCAGTGTATGATTATCACTAGCTCACTTGTTGGGTTTTGTAGTATTATATATATATATAAGTAAAGTCAACAGGGTAGTCTAATGTTAGTATCAGCCAGACAGCGAGGGAGTCTATCCCCTTTTCACTAACGCTAGACCAAAGATATTGTTTTTGCGTCTGGGATGGAATGTCACACCTACTATCAGCTCCCCACTTACTGCACAGATCCCTGTGCTACTCATATATATATATATATATATATATATATATATATATATATATATATACACACACACTCATACACATTTAGGCAGCCTGAATTCAATCTGGGGGATTCCCATTTCTCAATTGCTATTTGCCGATAAAAAGTTTACACCATTTTGAATTTTCCACGATTTTTCAGCCAGGAGATATTGAGTGGGGGACACATGTGTATATGGGGGGCACAGGGCCCCCTAAAGATTAAAAAAATGAAGGTTCTTTTGAAACATCCAAATAAATTTACACACTCATAAATACATGCATATCAAACACAGAAATACACAAGATGTTCATATACATATGTGTGTGTGCGTGTGTATATATATATATATATATATATATATATATATATATATATATATATAAAATACAAATATATATATATGTACTCCTCATCAACAGATTCCGTCCCGCTCTTTGTATACAAATGCAATTTTATTCTTTACTCCCTTTCGGGCATACCATTCTTGATCCCACCAACATAAAGAAGTATATATATATATATATATGAATATTTGTATTTCATATATACATATACATTTTTCTTGAATATATATATATATATAAATATACCCTGATAGAATACATGCACACTACCCAAATTCATATATATATATATATATATATATATATATATCATACACAAAAATATGTTCATATATATGCATGCATAAATACAAGGTGATTGAAAACTCCCTATTTTAAACTATTTATACATTTTTTTATATGCAGTTACATTTTTCTCAATTCTTTAATGTATCTTCCTTAATATACAGCAATGTGTTATTGTTTTTCTTTTCAGACTGATTATATTGTTTCAAAATTCGAATCCCTATAAATATTTCCGGATATTTAATTCTAATTCCCGAGCGGCTTGAGAGGCTGGAGGCGAATGCCGGTGCCCAAATAGAATTTTAAATAAAACTCCATGTTATATGTGTGTTCTTCTCAAGTTCATTTTTTGTAAAAATGAATCAGAAATAAAGATTTTTAAAATAGCGAAAGGAGTTACTTTACAATCACCCTGTATATATTATATATACATATATAAGTATGTATATATTATATATACATATATAAATATACTCCCATACAATACATGCACACTATGCAAATTTATGTATATATATATATGTGCTTATGAACAATATCCACATATCTGTATCTACACAAACACACAGAAATAGATATGTATATATGTATACACAAACATATCCATTAATTTATGAACATACATGTATACACATACATATACATATATATATATATATATATATGTATATATATAAAAAGAAGGTCCACAAAATGGATTATCTTTCTTAAAAAAATTTTTTTTATATTACATTAGCGACATGTGTTTAGGATCCTCTGATATCAGGCTTCAATTCAAATTCATCATCATCATTGATTCAAATTCATCATCATCATCATCATCATGTCGCACTTTCAGCGCGGATATCCATGACAAGGCGCTAGTCTTAGAGATGAGGAGCAGTAGTTTCCTAACTGAACTGTTTGATCCTAGCCGTTGACCCGTTTAGGGTTCCTCCGCCTAGCATCATATGAGCCCCGCCATTGTCTCAGTATGGGATCTTCTGCCGTTTCTCACATCCACCATGCTGCTACCCATGGCTTCCCTTTTACTGACATTTTGGCTTGTTATTTCATTCTTTTGGCTATCTTTCTGTCTGTATACTCGTCGCCGTAGAAAATAATTGTAATGCTTTGGTCAACAATTTTTAGCAAGAAAATTCTTGTTCGTTCGGTCGGTCTAGTTTGAATTATTCAAAATAGATTTCGTTAATGTCGTTGATAGAATATTTTCCTTGTTCAAGTCGCGAAAATCAACTAAATTAGCTATAACTAATTTCCCGCATAAGAAAAATCTCTTGAATAATAGAATTGAATCAATCTGCAATTGTAGGCATAACTTGGGTCGGTCAATAAAATATTATCAGAATTACAATATCAAATTCAACTAAATAAATAAGATTACCTACATTCTGTGTCCAGACAGCCCGAAGAAGATATCAGAAGATCTGAAACACATGTCGCTAATGCAATATAAAAAAAAATTTTTTTTAAAAAACATAATCCATTTTGTGGACCTTCTTTTTTTTTTATAAAATATTTAATTTTCTCCCGTTGGACCGATAACAACACTTTTTACATATACATGTTTGTGTGCATGTGTATATGTGTGTGTGAGTGAGCTGGTGCGTTTAAATAAAAATGTCCAAATATGTTTTGTTTTTTTTTTTGCATTTCTGTTGATATGTTCTGATCTTGTCAAACTGTTGCATGAAGAGTGAAGACGATGAAGACGAACGTGGCGGCAACAGTTTTGGCAGCAGTTGGAGATAAATGGTAAATGGAAGGAACATTTTATGATTATCAGGATAAAATATCAATGGGGATGTCTGTTACTAAAGGACTTCGGCCGGTCAGTGAGGGTTCAATCTCTTGTTCTTTGCGATGACCGGCAAGGGCAAACCAGACACTTCCTAGGAGTAGAACGGCACAAAGAAAACCAATTGCCTGAAAAAAAAATAAAAATAAAAATAAAACAAAACCAGAAGAAAAAGTGCCACAAAATGTTTTCAAATTAAACTTCAATATATATATATATATATATATATATATATATATATATATTTGGGAGAATATGTGCTTAATTGATTTTGATTTGATTTGTTCTTGTTTTACAGCATATCAACTGCAATGGGTCATTTAATGCCAACTACCTTTTTGAAATGAATTGGTGATAATGTTTAATTTTCTAAAGGTTTTTTTGGGACATATTTTTTGTGAATGAAACTTTTAGATGATTTTTTTTAACATATATTTTTGTGTTTTCATTTTTTTTGGAAGATTTTTAGATTTTGTTGTAGATGTGTGCTTCTTTTATGTATCCAAGTAGTTTTTCTGGGTTTATTTGATAGAATATCTGTTTTAGATTTGTTGTTTGGTAGTATTTTTTTCGTATTTGTTTTAGGTTGCTACATTCTGTTAATATGTGTTTGATTGTGTAGGGTTTTTGGCATGGTATGCAATATGGGGCTGCTTCTTTTTTGAGGAGGTATGAATGGGTAATGTATGAGTGTCCTATTCTTAGTCTGGATAATATTACTGTGCTTAATTGAAGTCATACCTGTCTATAACTCTGCTAATGAGGCATATGCTGAAATGTACATACAGAAATCGACTTTTTCTCGATTTGTTTACGCCTTACATTTGAACAGATACATTCGCCTAATTCATTAATTATCAATTAGTTAATTTTCAATTTAGGTATGACTTCAATTAAGCACAAATTCTCCCAAAAATTGTTGGCTATCGCCATCTCAAACACATTGTGTACTCTCATATATATATTGTATAAATAAAAAGGTTCACAAAAAGGATTATGTTTTAAGAAAAAAATAAATGTATTATTATCTTACATATGCGACACGTGTTTCAGATCTTCTGTTATCTTCTTCAGGCATTAATTAACCATATTTTGGCAGAATATTAATATGTACAAGTGTGATTTCTGATATTTGATAGGTTGTGTGTGTTTTTGTAACTTTTTGTTTATAACGATTGTATAATAACAGTTAAACACCACGTTATTCTTCCCAATCCTTTTTTTTCAATTTTCACGTGCAAGCGGCACGCAAGGATTGAGAAGAATAACGTAGTGTTTAACTGTTATTATACAACCGTTATAAACAAAAAGTAAGTTACAAAAACACACACAACATATCAAATATCAGAAATTACACATATACATATTCATATTCTGTCAAAATATGGTTAATTAATGCCTGAAGAAGATAACAGAAGATCTGAAACACGTGTCGCATATGTAAGATAATAATAAAAAGATTTTTTAAAAACGTAATCCTTTTTGTGAATTAATTAATAATTGAATAATAATTTAATAATTGAAATTTTATTTTTTAAAATAGCATGGCACATTTTGAAAACACAAGTAAAAATGATAATATGTTTTTCTCCGTAGCTGAATGAATTTTATCTGTTAATTAATCTACCCATTATTTTCCCATTAAACTAACCCTTAACCCTAACCCTAACCAGTCTTCTTTTCTTCTAGTAGATCAATAAATAAACAAATGATTTATAAAATTCATTCAGAGTGGTTCCCCGTTTTTAGGTTGGAGTTATTAGGAAATAATCAAGCGAATGGTATGTTAAATAAGCACATGACTTTTTGGTATCTTATAAGAATTAATAATGCAAGGGAGATAATTCAGCAGTTAACACAATTGGTAACTACTTTGAACGAGCAAGAGTTCACAAATACCGGTGGCTTCGGCCCTGGACCACATAAGTTAACATTGTTGATCCTGGGAGACCATCCCCCAGGCAACACCTGCCCCTCGATTTAAAGGGGCAGGGCTAGGTTTATTGCCCAGTGGCTGAGGCGCCTCCCTTGAGGGGTAATGCTGACTGGATCAACGCATTTTTTGCACCCGCCTCCTATGAGCTTCGGTTCGAGGGTGGTCCCACATTAATAGGGCCTTGTGCCTAACCCATACACATGGGTGGTAAATATCGATTAATTATTCTTCAGTGCTGATTTCACATCTGAAGATATCTCCGCTGTAAGTGTGTGCACTATTTCAGAAAAGGGGAGATAATACAGGGTTTGAAATACACAGGAAAAGTCAATTTTTATGGTTTACGTTATGTAAAATGAAGTTTAAACGAGCTGTGTAACACATTTAAGTGTATTAACAAGAAGTTGATATGTCTATTTTCGGTTATTTCCTATAAGTCTAACATAAACAAAGGGGAACCACTCTTGACTGATAAATTTTTTATTTTCCCATTAAACTAAATCTAAACCTAACCCAGTCTTCTTTTTTTCTAGTAGATCAATAAATAAATAAATAATTTATCAGTTAAGAGTGCATCATTATTAACTGTAATTTTTTTATCTTCCATTACTTGCTATGGTTTGACACTTTGCCATGTGGTGGCATTGCAACCTGAATATTTAAAGGTAGTCCTGCAAAATTCAAACTCTTTTTCTCCTAGACTCTCCAGCCTTCAGAACGACATATGCATTACCATGCTTTTCGAGTGGGAGGCTTAGCCCCTCAGCTACAGGCTTATACACGTACCTGTAACGTGAGGCTTTCTTCATATTATTACAACCTTATACTTCATTTCATAGCCTCAAGACTCTTTTATTTAAGACATTTATTCTATTATGTTGCTTAAACAATAAAGTCTATTTGTTATAACTCTTTGTCGGTATTCGTTCAATGTATATGTTCTGTGTTAGGCTAGCATTATAATTTATACTTCATTTCATAGCCTCAAGACTCTTTTATTTATTTATTCTATTATGTTGCTTAAACAATAAAGTCTATTTGTTATAACTCTTTGTGGGATTCGTTCAATGTATATGTTCTGTGTTAGGTAGGCATTATAAGAAACAGGTGTTAGCTACCGAGTTAAAACCTCCCAAATTCTTATAATCCGTAATATTGGCTCTTTGACCATAACCCCACATTCCATGATCCGCTATTTTAAGTTATAAATACCCTATAAACACTATTTTCCCAATGCATACAAAAATTAACCACATATTTTTTTATTGTTTTATGAATTATATAAGAATAAAATTCACCAGGGCATTACACCCACTGACACAAAATTACTTCCCTTCATTAAAATATGACCCATATACCATTTTGGATAACCTAATGCATTATAAGAAACAGGTGTTAGCTACAGAGTTAACACCTCCCAAATTTTTATAATCTGTAATATTGGCTCGTTGACCATAACCCCACGATTCGCTAGATACTCACAATGGCTCCTTCTATTTGGCTGAAATTGATTTTGGCCTCTTTAACAGCAACAGTCATGCTCAGGTTGGACAGGCTAACGGCAAGTAAACTTCCAGAGACGACCCAAAATGTCATCAGTATAAGATTTACACTCAGATCCTAAAAACGAAAAGAAAAACAAGATTAAACGGGAAAATCATTTAGTGTTAAATATAAACAAATAACATTTTAAGGTCGAGTTGCCATTTTTTTTGTTGTTGATATTTTTGCTTTTGATCATATTGAATTGAAGACTATGAAATCGGGCATGGCTGATCATATGTAGAAGGAAAAGGCTGAGGGTTTGCTATCTCCTTTAAAGGAAAGTTGGAATAATGAATGAAACCAACATAGGAAAATAAGATGATTGAAAGAATCTGTGTACATTTTATATTCTAATGAGTCCATCAACATATCAAGCATAGAAGTGAACACCATATTAGAACCTTTCATTAGGAAATAATATATATATATATAAATAATATATAAGTATGAAAATTTGTTCAGTGGTTTGATGACAAAAACGCCCAGAAGGGGATAATTTTTTTTTTTTTAAATTGAAATAGATCACTAATTAGGACTGAGCCTATTCTAGTAGTAACCACTCCGAACAGATTTAACAAGTTTGAATTCAGAGTTTTCCTTCTAGACTGGTTGCCTAACCAAGGTTAAAGAGCCCAGTCTGCCCTACTATTTACCCATAGCTGGAGGGAGAGTAGTTGGATTCCTACCTTTCCCAAGGGTATGAGTGGTATGTGAACTATAGCTTTGTCTAGGATTTGAACTCAGGTGATGGTCTCTGACTTCGCAGTAAGCGAATTTGAACTCCAGCCACACTGTTGATTATGAGTTATCTCCCTTAGACTGTTTTAGTTGAAGGAACTCTTTGGCAAAAGAGTAAGAAAGTTAGTAGGTAACTGACTACATATATCACGATTGTCCACCATTAGAGTTACTGCCATTAAACAGCCTATTGACATTGGTAGCACTATTACATTTTAGACTAATACCCCTGCTTTTATAAAAAAAAAAAAGAAGCTTTTATAAACCAATTTTTAGGAGTAGGGAAGCTCTAGAACTCATTTTACAGATAAAAATAGATTACAAAATGTTGCCATTTTTCTTGCACCCCCCACCAATTTGGAGAGCTAAAAATCGATGTAACTCAAATTTTGGGGATTGTGTTGCTTTAACATAGTTCACATCTGGACAAAATTTCAGAATAATTGAATGGGGCGGGTGACAATTTTACTTTTTTCTGGATGAGACAATTTAGCCCTCTCTCCATCTACCCCTGCCTGCCTCTCTCTCTCTCTCTCTCTCTCTCTCTTCTCTCTCTCTCTCTCTCTCTCTCTCTCTCTCTCTCTTAATTCTGTGTTAAGTCAGAGCTGTTGCTAACACTAAAACAATATTCACTATAATTTGGCAATTAAAAATGGTAGCAAATCATAGTGCCCCAAGCTTAAACAGAGGTCTGTCATCAAATTTTAGTGCAAAAAATGTGAAATTTACAGAGGAATGTGTGATATGTACAGAGAACTAAGTGTTGGTACAACATGTATGAGAAATCACCACTTTTATTTATAGGCTTTCCCAAAATCAGCATCAGGCATTGACCAATGAAAAATGACAAAGAATACATTTAAGTTTGTTGGTAATTGATCTAAAACAGTTGTCAACTGGATTCTCTGCTACAAGGAGCACACTCTTGTTCTCCCTAGGATTTCAAGGAATACAAAAGACTTGAGACGATACCCTTTTCTACCATTGGATTTACCAATAGGAGACCTAAACGCCTAAAATGGGATTTTCTGCCAGAAGGAACACTACAACTGGATTCTCTGTTACAAGGAGCTACACTCTTGTTCTATCTAGGATCTCAAGGAATACAACAGACTTTCTACTCCTGAGAATACACCTTTTTCTAAAATTGGGTTTACCAATAAGACACCTAAACACCTAAAATGATAAACATGGTGTTACGATTCTGTTTAAGTCAAAAATTCTTTACGAATGTGAACATGGGTTTGCCACAATGAAGAACCTGAATTGAAAAGATGGTCCATGCAATGGAAATGCACATTTCTGGTACAGAAAAAGTTCTGGGCAGGGCAAGCAGTAAAAAAAAGTCTTCTGGGACAGGAAAAAAAACCATCATTATTGATTTCTTTGAAAAAGAAGGTGCAACTTTGCATAGAGCTTCCTATTGGCAATCCGTTAGACAAAGTTCAGATTATTTATTGACGCTCGTATAGTTAACACATATGTGGCAACAATTAAGATAAGATAAGATGTCTATTCAAAGAGAAGATAGATGAGAATTTGACAATAAATAAGAATAGAGATGGAAAAAAGAAAATGTGTCTGAGTGAGAGTGAGAAAGAGAGAGAGGGAGTGAGAAAGAGAGAGAGAGAGAGAGAGATAGGGTGAAAAAGAAAGAACAAATAAAATATAGAGAGAAAAAGAGAGAACAAAAGAGAAAAAGAAAGAAGAAAAGAGAGAGAGAGAGGAAGAGAGAACAAAATAAAGAACAAAAGAAAAAGGAGAGAAAAAGGGGGAACAAAAGAGAGAGAGAGAGAGAGAGATAAAGAAAAAAGCAAACAGTGACACCTAAGATAAAGACTTTGGAAAAGACAAAAAATGGTTGAAAGAATCAATAATAAAAATAATAAAACAAATGGTAAATAAAAACAAAAACAATAAATGTATAAAACATTATAAACACACATTATAAAAGAAAACATAAAACACACATTATTAACATTGATAAACAAACATAAAATACACATTAATAAACAAATATTGTAAACAAACATAAAACACACATTAATAAACAAGTATAAAACACACATTATAAAAAATCATAAAACACATTATGAACAAACATTGATAAACACACATAAAACATGCATTAATAAACAAACACATTATGAACACAATAACACACATTATAAACATAAAACACACAATAAAAACAAACATAAAACATTAATAAACAAACGTAAAACACACATTACAAACAAACACATTACAAACAAACACATTATCGTCGATTGCTGGACCGCTGGGTCTCCTCCCAACGTTTTCGACTTTCTCCTCGCCCGAACGCCGCCGTCGCCGCCGATGATGCCCGTGAAGACGACAGCGTCGGACCGAAGAGAAGACTGAAAACTCAAAAAACGAAACCCACGTTCGAAAAGTCGGCCCGGAGACTCGCTTCGCACGAACACGCCCTGCGTGTCCATGTCTCCGGTTCACCGTCGCGACGGTCAGCTAGCGGTTTGCCGCCCGACTCCGCGCCGCGAACCTGCCATCGTCGTTGTCGAAAGTTAGTCGTCCGATGTGACAGTCGGCGGCTATCGTCATCGTACCACCGATGATACCTGGTTGATCCTGCCAGTAGTCATATGCTTGTCTCAAAGCTTAAGCCATGCAAGTGTAAGTTCACGCCACGCATTAGAACGGGCGAAACCGCGAATGGCTCAGGAACCGGACCTAATCCTCGGGACCGTAATCCTCCTCCTGGAGGCGATGGATAACTGTGGCAATTCTAGAGCTAATACATGTGACACAAGCCGCGATCGGTCGGCGCGTTGCGTCGCCTTAGCCTTTGGGTTTGGGCACCCGCGTCGATCGTTACGGGTCGCGGCTTGTGTCACATGTATTAGCTCATAACACATTATAAACATAAAACACACATCATAAACAAATATAAAACACGTATTAATAAACAAATATAATATACACATTATAAACAAGCACATTATGAACACAATAACACACATTATAAACATAAAACACACAATATAAACAAACATAAAACGCACATTATGAACACACATAAAATAAAACATGTACATAAATATATAAAAACAATAAACCAGATGATAAAAAGAAAAGGAAATCAAACTAAAAGAAATAATAAAAAAATGTTCTTACCAAAAGACATGGCATCATTTGTAGATCGAGCAATACATTAATGAAAATGACAATACTAAAAACAAACGTAATGACCGAGACGACGAGATAAAACTCAAAGGATTGGATATAATTGTAATCCTTGGCGTTGAATTGGTAATATGCGATTCCATTGCTTGACCAACTGGTAAGGAGGGCAAATGGCACCAATGAACAAACCTGCAGACAAAAAAAAGAAAAAACAAAGATTTAATTTTTGGTTGGAATCTTTAAGATAAACATATATATATATGAGGAAAAGGGGGTTAGAATGAATCCGACAGAATGAGGTCAAATATAACGAATGAAAGAACAAAACTCAGACAAAAATGTGTAGTATATTTCGCTGGGGTATTGAATTATTCAGATCATGCAAGTGTTTTATAGAAGGGGGAAGTAGGTAGGTGGGTAAGTTTTAGTGGTGAGGGAAAGATTTGATTGGTTATAGGGGACATCTTTGGGGAAGATGAAAAGGAAATCAGATGGGAAGAGAGTTCATTCCTCATATATATATATATATATATATATATATAATTATGTATACTACATTCACGAAAAACTAGTGTTAATACATCCATGTAAAATTAGTATATTACACAATCTTTGGTTATTTCCTATAACTCCAATATAAACAAAGGGGAACCACTCTTGACTGATAAATTATTTATTTATTTTCCCATTAAACTAACCCTAAACCCGTTTTTTTTTCCTAGTAGAGCTATAAATAAATAATAATTTATCAGTCCAAGAGTGGTTCCTTTTCGTTAATATGATTGACAAGAACTTAATATGAGCAATTATAACGACCCATATTTCTTCTTTTGACTTTCTTTAATCTTTAAATTTTTACGTCTCAGTATTCCTCCTAACATAGATTTTGCTTCAATCCCTTCCTGAACCTCGATCCGATGAATTTTCTCCTGAATTATCTGATAAAGATCTCCTACTTCACCCATATATCTTACTGTACAACTTCCTTCAGTCAGACTTCCTTGAGCGTTAGTAGATTATCCAAAGTGCTATCCTGTGTAATAACGGGCGGTAGTGTCTGACTCCTGTCTTCTACGGTTTCAGCTCTCGTCCTTTATAAAACTCCTTCTGGCTAACTACAGTTAGAATCAGTGTATACGGGACTACTAAATGTTTGACAAATGTGTTCTATATTTAGTGGGTTATTTGGTTTATTCTTCATAGGTATTGGAGATTCACTTTGACCAGAAAGGGGTAAAAGTAATTGAACAAGCATGCTTTATCTCACAACATATCATTGTATAGGAAAGACAAGCATTGCGAACAACTTCTTCAATGCCACTATAGCGAGTAATGACAGCAGAAAGACATAACATAGAGGTACATACGTTATGACTGGATAACTCCCATAAACAGTGCATGAGGAAGAGGATAACGTTAAGTAAAGGAGTCATGAATACTCAGAGTGCGCGGCTCTCTCATAATAATATGAAGGAAAGAAATTAGACTTAGTAAGTGTGCTGCTTCGAACCAAACATAGCTCCTCTAGCACACTGTAAATAAACATATCTACGTCCAATGAGATTGCAATGGAGACTACGAGGCTCATGGCTAGAAGAAAATCAAACATAAAAGATGCTTACGAAAAGTCAGTCACATATCTCTCAATTGGCGACGGGAAGAGCGGG
>CM042170.1:55111030-55121030 GCA_023376005.1 Doryteuthis pealeii
ACGAAAGGCTAATGAAACTAAATAAGAATGCAGATAAAAAGATTTGAAACAGAGGAGGGTATATCGAAAAATAGAACAACTGAAATTTACTCTTCCATCACTCCCGTCTTTCAATGTTATTTTTTCTAATTTAAGTATTTAGTTAAAATACGAAGTAAAGAATAAAATGACACTTATCTTTTCTTGCTAATGGATTTCATTTAAGATTAATTGAAGAGATTTTTGCTTATATTCATTAAAATAAAATCAAACAGTTAGAAACCAATAATACTAAGCATATATTTATTAAAATTACATTTCTAATATCAATATGCAAATTAGCCTTTCCATTCACACTGTAAACCGCTATTTTGTTGTATATATAAATACAATTGCATGTTATTGGTATGTAGATATGGTTAACAGTGGCTTCGGCCTCTGGACCATTGCTATAATTAACGGCGTCGATCCCAGGGGTTTATTGCCCAGCGCTTGAGGCGCCCCCCTTGAGGGGGAATGCCGACGGGATCGACGCAATTTTTCACCCGCCACCCATGAGTCTCGGCTTGTGGGTGTCCCACATAAATAGGGCCTTGTGCCTGACCCATACAAGTGGGGTACGTGGAAAATATCATGTAGATATGGTTAACAGTATAAATATGTAAAACAATTTTATCAATAATTGAGGTTAAAAAAAAATAAATTCATGGAAATGTGACGTAATTACAGAGGGAATTGTGACTTGAATAGTAATTAGTTTCGGTTACAGACAGAAAAACCACAATCTCCATTATAATAAGATATATATATATACTGACTGCCATTTCTTAGCAGAAAATGGGCATAAAGAGAGAGAGATCTCAGATGAATAGGTGCATAGTCATTTTTATAAATGGAAACTTTTTTCCTAAATTTCCTTAAAATAACTTTATCTTTTCTCCTGGAAACAATAAAAAGAAGAATATCCATTTTTTTTCTTTAAGACAAAGACCAAATGCAGAACGTGCAGAAATAACAGAACATTTCTTCCCATTTAATTGTAGTTATAAAGTCAATCAAAGCCGCAAAAATAGCTTCAATAGTTTTTTTATTTAAGAGTCGATTATCTACATCACCTGTCAGGTAATACCTTCTTTTTTTTGGGGGGGGGGTCATTACCCCTCTCCCCCGCCCCCAACAGGACTAAATTCAGTGATGCTATTACTCATGAGCATTACTTGCAGAAAATAAGGAGATTTAGAAACATTTTGGTTTGGTCTCTTTGTTTAATGGCCTATCAACCTTTGTGGGTTATTTAATGCCAAAGCCATCCTCGTATAAAAACAATAATGGTGTAAGAATGGTTCAAAGTTATATACTTGATATACATGACTCCGACGAATAATCGTACAGCACATGGATATGACGAGATACAAAGTACAAAGTAAAACAAGTTACATGTAAAAAGATAAACACACATTCATGAATGGTACAAGATATACAAAAAGTACAGACATGAGACTAAGATAGTCCATGCTGTGAAGAACTTACAGTAATGTAAGTGGGGCCAAAAGCCCCAACGAGAAGGGATAGACAGTATCTAGCCCATGTGACTCGTGGTTACTGAAACAGGAAAAAGAGGAAGAAGCCTTTTGAACCAGCCGCTTAAATACTATCTCCCCTAGCGGGCACCAGCAAACTAAACCAGGCAGACAACTCTCCCAGGCGAATACGAAACTAACGCTACAATGGTATTTTTTTACCTCGGGTATTTGAACATTTTGTGAGCTACCTATAGCCAGGATAGAACTCTGGTCGATTCAGCATCAGTCGGATAGTTTAACCGCTTGGCCATCATCACCCACAGAATGCGAAGGGGATTTTAACTGTTTTAATACACACATCTCTAAGTATGTATATATACAGAGATGCTGATAGGTATGTGTCCTGCATCACTGACGCACAAAAATGTGTCCCAGTGTTTTTCTTTTGTCTTCCTCACCATTTTAAGCTAACTGTAAATACATTTCAATAGTTTATTAGAAATGAATTACAAAAAATAGATTAAAAAGTAGGAGTTAGACGGCTTTAGTTGGGACCCATAAATTTTACCGGGGACCATTTAGAGCAAATATGTGCATTCCAGGACGCACTTAATCAAAAAGCTATCAGCATTACTATATATATATATATATATATATATATATATATTGCGCGGAAGCGCATGGTCTAGTGATTAGAGTCGTAGGAAATGGACTTGTCTGGTATTTGAACACTACATTGTCTTTGACTGCTTTATACACTTTTATATACATTTACAAGATTCTTATATGATTTTATATGATTTTACATTTTATATGTTTTACATACTTTAATATACATTTTATATGCTTTGTCATTTTATATATTTTTTTATATGATTTTAAATATCTTACATGCTTTTATACGTTTTATAAGCTGCTTTATATCTTTTTATATGTTTTAATCAGTACTGCTGTATGGCTGCACCACCTGGGCCCTAACTAAGCGACTAGAGAATAAACTAGATGGGAGCTGCACAAGAATACTGCAGGTGATCCTGAACAAGACGTGGAAACAACACCCTACGAGAAAACAGCTGTACGGCCACCTGCCACATATCACACAAACTATCATAGTAAGACGGACAAGGCACGCAGGACACTGCTGGAGAAGCAAGGACGAACTCATAAGCGACGTCCTCCTGTGGAAGCCAGCACATGAACAAGCCAGAGTGGGCCGACCAGCAAAGACGTACATTGATCAGCTCTGTGCGGATGCAGGATGCTGCATAGAGGACCTCCCGAGAATGATGAGCAATAGGGACGGATGGAGAGAGATTGTCATGGATATCCGCTGAAAGCGCATGATGATGATGATATGTTTTCTACGCAGTTTCATATGTTTCAAATACTTTAATATGCTTTTTATATGTTTTATATCATTTCATATATTTTATATGCTTTTTATATGTTTTATATCATTTCATA
The DNA here is from genome assembly GCA_023376005.1 of Doryteuthis pealeii. Classification (NCBI taxonomy): domain Eukaryota; kingdom Metazoa; phylum Mollusca; class Cephalopoda; order Myopsida; family Loliginidae; genus Doryteuthis; species Doryteuthis pealeii. The sequence continues at coordinate 55,113,997 of CM042170.1, forward strand.
TATTTTACATGCTTTATATGTTTATATCATTTCATATATTTTACATGCTTTTTATGTTTTATATCATTTCATATATTTTACATGCTTTTTATATGTTTTATATCATTTCATATATTTTATATGCTTTTTATATGTTTTATATCATTTCATATATTTTACATGCTTTTTATATGTTTTATATCATTTCATATATTTTACATGCTTTTATATGTTTATATCATTTCATATATTTACATGCTTTTTATATGTTTTATATCATTTCATATATTACATGCTTTTATTTTTATATCATTTCATATTTTCATATTTCATATATTTACATGCTTTTTATATGTTTTATATCATTTCATATATTTTACATGCTTTTTATATGTTTTATATCATTTCATATATTTTATATGCTTTTTATATGTTTTATATCATTTCATATATTTTACATGCTTTTTCATCTGATTTTATGTTTTAATATGCTTTTACATGCTCTTTATATGTTTTAGATGCTATTTATATAATTTTATATGTTTCTACATGATTCCATGTTTATATTCTTTTATATGTTTTCCTTGTTTATTTTTATATTTTTATCTGATTTTATGTTGTTGTTTTTTTTGTTCATGTTTTATGTGCTATTTCTTTCTGTTCATTATCATACGTTAAATGTATCGCTAGCTCCAATCAGACATTTCTATGAAAGATCCAGGATCTTCAAAGAATTTGTTTTTTCTTCTTTTGCGGAAAAAATGATTTTTTTCTTATCACAAATTGTCCAATTGAATAGAAGACAATAATTAGGACATTAAGCGGAAACAAATCAGAGTCTCCCCCCGACCACCACCACTGTCTCTTGCCAACCCTAACCCATCCCCACCCCACATGTCCTTTTGGTCTGGTATCAATTTTGTCTGGTACACAATTTCTGAATTGTTCAATTTATCTATATTCATATACACACAGAGCCATTCATACGCATGCAATGATGCTGATAGCTTTTTCATTTAGTGCATCCTCAGACGCACATATTTGCTTTGAATGAGTCCCCAGGAAAAATAATGGGTCCCAATTAAAGTTTCTTAATAAATTGTAGGGTTTTTATTTATGATCTGTGAAAACAACTAAAGCCGTCTAACTCCTACCTTGTAACCTATCCTGTGTATTTCATTTAGATTTCAATAGAACCTATTAAAATGTATTTACAGTTAGCTTGAAATGGTGAGGGAAGAAAAAAGAAAAACACTGGGATGCATGGATACCATTTTACTGCATCCTTTTAGATTTTTATGCATCAGGGACGCAGGACGCGTACCTATCAGCATCTTTGCACATGAATACATTAATTTCACAACCAAAGAAATAATCACTATGCAGCCATTCGTGTATTGGTATATTATTAAAACTAGCAAAAAAAAAACTAAAAGCCCACCTTCCTGGCAGTGCAAATATTTATTTTTGAAAGATATTACCTGAGGAGGGGAGTTAAAAATTCAATGTAAGTAAAATCATCAAATTTATTAAAGGAGTAGAAAAAAAGAAAAAAAATTTTAAATGGAAACTTTGTTCTGCCCCCTCAAATAAAATGGGACAAGTTACCTTTAAGCACCCCAAGGGCGACCTGGATTCAGAAGGACATGTTTCGCTTTGCACCGCCAACATCCGGTTGTTTGTTAGGGTTAAGGGTTAGGGTTAGAGTTAACAGTTTTTATCATTAAAAAAAAAAAAAATGCATCAAAAAATCATCTGGTAACAAACAACCAGATGTTGACAGTGCAATGCAAAACATGTCCTTCTGAATCCAGGTTAAACGTAACTTGGTCCATAAAATGTTTTGCGTATCTATTAATTATTAATTAAATAATTATTTTGAATATTTTACGCATAAATCTAAGACAAAATCGTAGGTATTTATTTATTTGTAAACATTTTTAGTTCAATTCTTGTTACTGAAAAATGTGCAAGAGTAAAAAATAATTTTTAAATTGATTACAAATTTTGCAAATATTTTTTCCATTTAAAGTGATAAAATTATTTTCTAACCAATTTTATAGTTTATATAGTTTATTTATTTAGATAATATATAGATTATTTATTCAAATTGTCATTATTACAATGGAAAGAATTTACATGTTGAATTATAAGGAACAGTTTTTATCCAGGTAATTCCATTTCAAATCATCCAGGCCATGTCACCCACCCACTTCAATTTTTTTAAATGTTGTACATGTGTGTACTATGTTAAGTTAGACAATACCCCAAAATTGGCAGAGTTATGTTGATTTTTAACTCTCCAAATTTGAGGGGGGTCGCAAAAAATGGCAACCTTTTGTAATCTTTTTTTGTCTGTAAAATGAGTTCTACAACTTCCTTACTCCTAAAAATTGGTTTATAAAAGCATTTTTGCCCAAGGAATCTGAAAATGATATTGAAAATTAACCAATTTTAAGTTATTGATGATTTTTATTTTTTCATAGCAAGATCAATATCCCAATGTGGCACTTGCATCTATGACAAAGATTTTTGAAATTGGATGCTCAAATTTTGGGGATTGTCTATTTTAACATAGTCCACACATGTACAAAATTTCAGAAAAATTGAAGGGTGTGAGTGACAATTTTACTTTTTTCTGGATGATTGACATGGAATTACCCTTTTACTTTATTAATATTAATTGTTCTTTATTCTATGTATTGTTGATTTTGAGTTTTGTGATGTTAAGCAGTGACATAATTTCGGTTATAGACAAATAGAGACTGAATCTCCTTTATTTATAGATTCTCATACGGTACCATGTTGATGCGATCCAGAATACGCCAACAGCATCCTCTATATATATATATACATATTAACCCCTCCGCATGAGTAGGATGTGACACAAGATCAGTATGTTAAGCAGAGTTTAACAGGTTTTAATTCTCTCCTAAACTGGTTGTCTAACCAAGGTTAAAGAACCCAGTCTGCCTTACTATTTACCCATAGCTGAAAGGAGAATAGTTTGATGCATACCTTTCCCAAGAGTATTAGCGCCATAATTAGGACATTAAGCAGAAACAAATCTGAGTCTCCTGCCCACCACTGAGTCTCCCCCCCCCTTTACACACCCACCCACCCCACATGTCCTTTTGGTCTGGCAATCATTTTGTCTGGTAGACAATTTCTAAATTGTTCAATTTATCAATATTCATACACAGATCCATTTATACACATGAACAATTTATACTTTCAAAATGAAAGAAATAATGAACCATATGACATTTAGGCACCCCTTTTGCGATCTCGATTCATAAGGACATTTTCATTTACACCGTCAAAATCCAGTTGTTTGTTAACAGACGATTTTTAGAGTTTTTTTTTTAAACTATAAAACTAACCCCTAACACTTACCCTAACCCCTAACAAACAACCGGATTTTAATGGTGTAAATAAAAAACATGTCCTTATGAATCGAGATCGCAAAAGGGGTGCCTAAAGGTCATATGGTCCGAAATAATCACTATACAAATCATTTATGAATTAGTACATTATTTCATAAGCCAAATTTAATAGGTTTGAATTCAGAGGTTTCCTTCTCCTAGACTGGTTGCCTAACAAAGGCAATTTGCCCATAGCTGGAGGGAGAATAAAGACATTAGTGATATGTGAAATGCAAACAGCCTCATCCAGAATTTGAACTTGTGTTGCCAAGTCCATTTCTTATGATGATAACCATTACACCATGCACCCTGATATCATACGTTTATGTTCTGTGCAAATTTCTTAAGTGGCATTTAACAGGTTTGAATTCAGAGGTTTCCTTCTTCTAGACCGGTTGCCATACAAAGGTTAAAGAGCCCACTCTGCCCTACTATTTACCCATAAAGTAGAAATTTAAACCATTCTTAAATTAATTTATTAAATTAGATCACTAATTAGGACTGAGCCTATTCTAGTAGTGACCACCCCAAGTGGAGTTTAACAGGTTTGAATTCAGAGTTTTCCTTCTCTTAGACTGGTTGCCTAACAAAGGTTAAAGAGTCCACTCTGTCCTACTATTAAACCACAAACACGAGGTCAATTTCCTAAGCAGAGTTTAACAGGTTTGAATTCAGAGTTTTCCTTCTTCTAGACTGGTTGCCTAACCTACATTAAAGAGCCCAGTCTGCCCTATTATTTACCCATAGCTGCATACCCTGTATATATATATATTTACCAACCCCTTCGCACAAGTAGATATGACACAAGCTCAAATTCTTAAGCAGAGTTTAACAGGTTTGAATTCAGAGTTTTTCTTCTCCTTGACTGGTTGCCTAACCAAGGTTAAAATACCCAGTCTACCCTAACTATTTACCCATAGCTGGAGGGAGAATAGTTGGATTCATACCTTTACCAAGGGTATTAGCTGAGATATAGTACTATTTGAAAAAGTCTCTATACATATTTACCAACCCCTCCGCACTAGCAGTATGTAACACAAGGTCAATTTCTTAAATGGTTTGAATTCAGAGTTTTCCTTCTCCTTGACTGGTTGCCTAACCAAGGTTAAAGAGCCCAGTCTGCACTTCTATTTACATATAGCTGCAGGGAGAATAGTCAGATACATACTTTTGCTGAGAGTATTAAGACGGTGTGAAATGTAAACAGCCTCAACTAAGATATGAACTCGGTCACTGTATCCCGACGTCATTATTTGAATAAGATTTTCAAAAGTTTTTAGACACCTGTTAGATCAACAGTCAAACTATTAGAATATGATTTCCCAATTTGGATCATTATTATGCTCGGATAAACAAGAAATACCTGAGGAGGGCCAGAGGATACAATATCTGAAACGTTGTGTTTATACATACCATAATAAGATGAGGACAACAGTCTGAAACATCAAAATTATTCAGTCTTAGATTTTATAATTTTTACACAGGTTTCAACTATGTTTTTTTTTTTTTTTTTTTTTTTTTTTTAAAGGCATATAACTCTTTATAGGTTATTTAACGCTGAAATTTGATTCATTTTTAAATATTTGATTATAATCATAACTATATGTTGGTTTGGTTTGCTTACTGGCATATCAACTCTTTATGGGTTATTTAATGCCAAAATTTGATTCATATATAAATGAATAAATAAACTTTTGAAGATCTGAAATTGTTTTTGCATGCCTATCATTCTGACATGTGTGACAAGAAGAATCACAATCACTTAGGAGAGAGAGAAACATTTTGTATGCCTCATTATTTGAATAAGATCTTCAAAAGTTCTTAGACACTTGTTTGATCAACAGTCAAACAATTAGAAAATTATTTCCCAGGTTGAATCATTACTATGCTCGGATACACAAGGAACACCTGAGGAAGGCCAGTGGATACAGTATCTGATTTGGTTTGGTTTTGTTTTACGGCATATCAACCTCAGTGGGTCATTTAATGCCGATAAAGTTTTGAAATAAATCAATTCTTAATGGATAATACAATTTTTTTATAAATACATTTTTTTATTTAACCCATAGATGGGACCCTAACAAGTACTACCACTCCGGGTCAGAGTGGACTAGGGAGCAATGGTGATGAAGGGGTGCTCCACATTCCCCAAACCTCCAAAATTGGAACCTCACCATCAGATAGAGTTTAACGTCATTCCCAGGACATGTAGACCCTCAGTCACTGCCTTCTAGCACCCATATGATAAAAAGGGGTTGGAGCTTGCAATAAGGGCAATAGAGTTGGAAAAATCATATAGGTGCTATGGCTTGACGTGACCAGCCGATTGATTGGAGTGGGCCTCTCCGGCTGCCCGTCTAGCCCAAGATAGGGTCAAAGTGGAGTATTGCATGTCATGAACTGCTCATCCACCTGGGCTCTATCCTTAAGCATCACGGGTCGCCACCCACGGCCAACAGGTGACCCCATTGGGGGAGTCTTACCCCTCTGTAGAGGTACAGTCAGTGCATTCTAATGCCCTAGCTGACAGGGCGGTACAGTATTTGAAATGTTGTGTTTATACATACCACAATAAGATGAGGACAACAGTCTGAAACATCAAAATTATTCAGTCTTAGATTTTATAATTTTTACACAAGTTTTCAATCTCTTTTATCCAATTGAGACACTAATTATGATATTACCAAGAAAGATTGTTTCATATAAATGTACATATTATTATGTTGTAGTAATTTACTTTCAACCGCCCTGTCGGCTGGGTCGTTAGAATGCACCTCTGCAGAGGGGTAAGACTCCCCCAAATGGGGCCATCTGTTGGCCGTGGGTGGCAACCCGTGATGCTTAAGGACGGAGTCTTTGTGGATGAGCATTCCATGACCTGCAACACTCCACTTAGACCCTTACTTAGGCTAGACAGGCGGACGAAGAGGCTTCCTCCGATCAATCGATGTGAAATGTAAACAGCCTCAACCAAGATATGAATTCAGCTGCTGTATCCTGACGTCATTATTTGAATAAGATCTTCAAAAGTTCTTCGATGCCTCGTTTGATCTACAGCCAAAACTATTCAAAATGATTTTCCAGGTTCGATCATTGATATGCTCGGATACACAGGAAATACCTGAGGAAGGCTAGAGGATATAGCACCCGAAACGTTGTGATTTTACACACCACAATAAAGATGAGGACAACAGTCTGAAAAATCAAGATTTATAGAGATATATAAGTAAGTAAAGTCGTCAGGGTGGTATCAGCCAGTCAGCGAGGGAGTCTATCCCCTTTTCACTAGCGCTAGACCAAGGAGATTGTTTCGGTGTCTGAGTTAGAGCACCACACCTACCATCAGCTCCTTACTTTACCACACAGATCCCTGTGCTACTCATATGCTGAGTTGGCGAGGACTGGTATCGAACTAGGAACCTTGTGGTTTCTAAATAGCTGATTTACAAATCTATCTTATAAAACATGGTGCACATAGTGAGAAATATATATATACACACACGTTATATATGCAGACATATATATATATATACACCTCCAAGCACCTCAACACACATATATATTCAGAGTCTGAATTATCATATTGAAATAATTATTGCCATTTAATTAAATCTTATTCATTAAGTTTAG
>CM042170.1:55123530-55128530 GCA_023376005.1 Doryteuthis pealeii
ATTTATCAATTAACCCCCATAATTCATTTTGATAGCAATTTCATTATTCTATCTGGTCTAAAAATTGTTTTATAGGATTGGAGACCTTATTTATCAATCAACCCCCATGATTCATTTTGATACCAGTTTCATTATTCTATCTGGTCTAAAACTTGTTTTATAGGATTGGAGACCTTATTTATCAATTAACCCCCATAATTCATTTTGATACCAATTTCATTATTCTATCTGGTCTAAAAATTGTTTTATAGGATTGGAGACCTTATTTATCAATTAACCCCCATAATTCATTTTGATACCAATTTTATTTGGTCTAAAAATTCAAGACCTTATTTATCAATCGACCCCTATTATTCATTTTGATAGCAATTTCATTATTCTATCTGGTCTAAAACTTATTTTATAGGTTTGGAGACCTTATTTATCAATCAACATCCATAATTCATTTTGATACCAATTTCATTATTCTATCTGGTCTAAAAATTGTTTTATAGGATTGGAGACCTTATTTATCAATTAACCCCCATAATTCATTTTGATACCAATTTTATTTGGTCTAAAAATTCAAGACCTTATTTATCAATCGACCCCTATTATTCATTTTGATACCAGTTTCATTATTCTATCTGGTCTAAAAATTGTTTTATAGGATTGGAGACCTTATTTATCAATTGACCCCTATTATTCATTTTGATACCAGTTTCATTATTCTATCTGGTCTAAAACTGGTTTTATAGGATTGGAGACATTATTTATCAATCAACCCCCATAATTCATTTTGATACCAGTTTCATTATCCTATATGTTTGGGGTTATTTCCTATAAATCTAACATAAACAAAGGGGAACCACTCTTGACTGATAAATTATTTATTTATTTTCCCATTAAACTAACCCTAAACCCTAACCTCATCTTTTTTTTTCTTAGTAGATCAATAAATGAATAAATAATTCATCAGTCAAGAGTGGTTCCCCTTTGTTTATGTTAGACTTATAGGAAATAACCATGTTTTGATTGGGGATTGAAGACCACGTTGACCAATAAATCCCATAATTAAATAATCACTTCCAATTCGCAAGGCGGCCGCACGAAAAAAGCCGTTTTTAAAAGGTCAATATGCCTATTTTTAGACGCGAGGAGATGCAATCAGATGAGGCAGAAGTTTTCCAAACTAAATGTTGTGATCTGACATTTCGCACGAGGGAAAAGTCGACCCAATAATAAATACTTGAGAATGAACATCTAGCGTAAAAACAGAAACCGAAGCTTCCGTTCCTAACACAAGTAAAGGCTGCAAGATACATTGATCCAGGAGGTACTCTTAAAAAAGCGGCTTCCGACAATCACGAGACACAGCAGGTAAGAACGTCTGGTGAGGGGTGGCGTTATTTCAAAAGGCTATGAGCTTTCTCGTTGGCAACGGGCCAAACAGTTCCAGTCAGCACTATTGGGAAAGATGAATTCTTTCCTGTGGTATTAACGGCAGAATCTGGTGATGCGGTATCTGCGGTGGCGGCGGTGTGGTGGATGCTTTAAGTGAAACAGAATCATTTTCTAACATTTACCATATTGCAAACACACTTTATTTTCAGACTAGCAGAGCTACCCGGAATTGCCTGGGATTTAAAAAGTTGAAATAAATCTCTTATCTACGTTTATATATATATGTGAAGAGATGGAAGTGAATTCAATGGTATGTAGTATATTAAGAAAATTGAAAAAACACAGGTTTAAATAAATTGAGAGGTAAGTTTATTAGCAGACGATGCAGTGTTTCGATCTATTTAATTAGATCTTCTTCAGGGCATTTGTTGATATAAGGAAAGGTAATAAAAAATTTTTATATATTTTATATATATATATATATATATATATAGACTAGCAGTGGCTACCCGGTGGTGTCGCCTGCGTAGACAAGGATTTTTTAAAGTTAGTCCCACAGATCCATTATTACTTACAGTGAATTGTGAGTTGAATCCTTGTGGGATGTCCCATTTAAATCCCTACGTAAAAAAAATAGACCTTGCATTGATCCAGCTACTCTGAAAAGAAATGTTAATGCCTACTATCTAAAATATTAAATGAAAAAAATAAATCCATGCTGTTATCAGGCCGGGTTAGCTCAGTCGGTAGAGCGTTCGGCTAGAAGCCACAAGGTCCCTAGTTCGCTCCCAGCCCTCGCCAACTCAGCGTATGAGTAGCACAGGGATCTGTGCGGTAAAGTAAAGAGCTGAGGGTAGTTGTGGCGCTCCACCTCAGATTCTAAAAATAATCTCCTTGGTCTAGCGCTAGTAAAAAGGGGATAGACTCCCTCGCTGTCAGGCTGATACCGATATTAGTCCACCCCGATGACTTACGAATATAAATCAAATCTCTATTATTTTTGGTTAAAAACCAAACCCTGGTGATATTTAATGTGTATATATATTTACTTTGTCGTTAATTGCTTTATTTTCAAAGTTTCACCCGGACATACATATACACACAACTGCCCTTTATATATGGATAGATAGATAGATAGATAAATTACAAAAATAATTTTGCTATATATTTGTTTTATTATCTTTTATAATCCTGATGGCTGGGGCTTTAGAATACACTGACTGCACCTCTGCAGAGGGGTAAGACCCCCCCCCCCCAATGGCACCACCTGTTGGCTGTGGGTGGCGACCCTTGATGCTTAAGGATGGAATCCTGGTGGATAAGCAGTCCATGACATGCAACACTCCACTTTGGCCCTTACTTAGGCTAGATTGGTGGTCAGAGATGCCTGATCCGATCAATCGGCTAGTCATATCAAGCGCTAGCACCTATACGATTGTCCCAACCCTATTGCCATTATGGCAACCCCCCAACCCATTTTATCCTATATGTGCTAGAAAGTGGTGGCTGAGAGTATGATATTAAATTCTATCTGATGAAGTTCCAATTCTGGAGCTCTGGGAACAATGGAGTACTGCTTCATCACCATTACTCCCAGGTCCACTCTGACCCAGAGTAATAGTACCTGTTAGGGTCCCATCTATATGTTGAATAGAAGAAAGCGAGTTCTAAAAAGAAGGGTTAAAAAAAATTGAGTTTTAAAAAAAAACAATTTCTCTGAATGTTTGAGATAAGGCTTGATGATTAGTATTATCTGCGTTATTCGGACTATTGTCCTCATCTTCATTGTTATCTGTACAATGTTTCGGCCGATATGCCCTCCGGCCTTCTTCAGGTATTTCTTCTCGGACTCGGAAACCTTCTTCTCATAATCATGGAACCTGGAACCTTGAACCTAACCCTCTATTCAATCCACAGGGGTATCCTGTTCTCATTCCACTAACCATAGCTGGGGTAGAAGCGTTAAGCTGTGTTAATTATTATTCTATGTTACTGCTGCCCTTGGACCTGCAGTCCAGAGATAACTGTCACTTAGAACTGTCAACCTAACTCCTTTATCCACTAGACCATTACGATTATGACAAGAAGGTTCCCGATTTTGAAAAGAAAGTTCTCAAATCTAACAACATTTTCGAAAAGAAAGTTCCCGAGTCCAACAACATTTTATAAAGTTTGACGTTTTTCTTGAACTAGTTATAAGGGAGAAAGAATATAATGTCCGTAGATACTCCTTGTCAGTCAATCTGTAATATTCCTTGGGAGAAGGATTTCAGTGTCCGTATATAATCCTTGTCAGTCAATCTGACAGTGTTGCATGTCATGGACTGCTCAGTCACTAGGATTCTGTCCTTAAGCATCACAGGTCACTACCCACGGCCAACAGGTGGCTCCATTTTTTTTTTGGGGGGGGGTCTTACCCCTCTGCAGAGATGCAGTTGGCGTATTCTAAAACCCCAACCAACAGGGTTGATTCATTTTGATACCAGTTTCATTATTCCTTTTTAGTCTAAAAATTGTTTTATAGGATTGGAGACTTTATTTATCAATCAACCCCCATAATTCATTACAAATAAATCAGTGTATACAGGTTTTCATTTATTTCTAAAATTGCCTGGATATTTTCCAAACAAATTATAGATATGATATACATTTTATCCATATTACAAAGAGTAGTTTTAACAGATTGGATGGAGTAGGGTAGGTCGATTTTGGAACTGTAATGTTTCCCAAGTAGCAAAAGTTGTAAATCAACATAAATAATTACTGCATAAATTTTTTTCTTCAAAACTTTGACTTAGTTTCAATATTTCAAAATGATATCACTGTTACAGCTTAATTAACGAGGTAAAAAGCAGCATCAGTGGTGATGGGGTGGGGGCATATTTTCAATTTGAATTCCACTTATATTTTATTAGTTTCATCATAGTAAAATAAAATAAAAACATTTTCTATTTTTCTGAATGTTTGAGATGAGGCTTTATGATTAGTATTATCTGCATTATTCGGACTATTGTCTTCATCTTCATTGTTATCTGTACAACGTTTCGGCCGATGTGCCCTCTGGCCTTCTTCAAGTATTTCTTGTCGGGCTCGGGAACCTTCTTTTCGGAATCGGGAAAAGCTCCTGATTACAACAAGAAAATATCAAAAGATAGTTTGATATTTGCTCATAACCCAAGCTACAATATCAGTTAGAATTGTTAGGATGATTGACTTTAATTATAATCTTTCACTGAAATCCTGCACGTATATAGGAAAAAAACTCTGAACTTGGCAGGTTCATATCTTCTAAAGTAGACTTTGCTCCCACACAAAATTCTTTGATGAACTTAGGCAGACATAGTAGATATTAAGAAAAAAATATTATGAAAATTGAAGAGGACACATTTTCGATAGACTGACCGTAAGCTACATAGGTGAAAAATTGTGGATTTTGGAGTCATGCAATTGGTTGGGCAAAATAAAATTTTCTATCAGGTATAGGGTTAAAATAGTTGGATATTTGGATTCTACAGTCCTTATTTGCCTTACATACCAAATTTCAGAAATATTGAATGTATGAAAGTATTTTTTTTAAATTAAAAAAACACTGAGATTTTGCGACACTGCATGGCCTT